>CM069536.1:17107500-17475895 GCA_035773235.1 Eospalax fontanierii | reverse complement strand
GACCCTTCAGGGGAAAGTATCAGTGGTTGGCTGAGAAATGGGGTTAGGCAGTTTGTATCGTGAAGGGCAAATGTGATTGACTAGAGAGAACTGACCATGGTTGTTCAGAATATCCAGCAGGAAACAAAAGAGTGGGAAGAGACTTACTGTGATGCTTGGTGATTACAGAACTCTGCTTCAGTTAAACAACAATTTGTATAGCTGTCAAAAAGGAATATGACTCTGAATACTCTGATCACTGGAAGAGCTGAAATTGAACCACATCAGGCCTCTGGGATTAACTCACTGCACAGGTTTGTAGGGAGAGGAAGGTATAGACCCGACAAGGTGGTTAATCAGTTTCAGAATGGGAAATTTTACAAATTCTCCAGCTTCTCTCCTCAAGATGCTACAAACGCATCCTATAAAATGAAAAGTGGACGAAAAACTCTAAGTGAGTTAAATCAGTGGAAGTAATGATCTCCCCCATTTATTAGGTTCAGAGAAAATTAAAAGGTGGCACTCTTTCATGAATCATTTCTTTAAGCATGACTGTAGTACCTGCCAAGTCTATGTTTGTCTGGACACACCACCCCAAAGCACAGGACACCTCTTTGGAAATTCATTCATGAAAGAATGTGAAGATAGAAATCCGCCTACCACAGTTCTAGTAAGTTTTGTGATGTACTTCTGTGGCTATCTGGAGCAGAGATGTATTAGGGTCTTATTTGCTCAAATACATGGAGCACATTTTTAAAAGCAAAGTATGTCTTTTGCTTTGGGTAGGGGGAGCCATGCCTAGAATGGCAGCATTTGTAAGCTACAACAGGAGGACTGAAATGAGATGACAGCAAACATGGATTGCAACTCCGTGAGTCCAGGACATCCTGGTCACTGCATGAGAAACTGTCTCAATAAATAGAGGATCTATATTTAGCACATGTGTCTAGGGATGGGACAGCCTTACGTGTAACAACTACAACCTTATAGACAGATGAATAAACAAACATCACTGTAAAATACTACCAAGTGAATAAAAAAACATGGACTCCAGA
Source organism: Eospalax fontanierii (assembly GCA_035773235.1). Lineage (NCBI taxonomy): Eukaryota > Metazoa > Chordata > Mammalia > Rodentia > Spalacidae > Eospalax > Eospalax fontanierii. The sequence continues at coordinate 17,474,861 of CM069536.1, read as the reverse complement.
AATAATATGAATGAGCCTCTGATTATACTGAATGGAACAAAATGTAAAAATGCTGTAAGAGTAAACAGCATTCTTAAATCATAGACACAAAGACTGAAACCTGATTGCTCGCTATTGAAGGTGCCATAATGAGGTGGCAATAGTGACAATAATGGGGTTCCATTAAAGACATTTGTAGTAGAGAAATGTCCTAATCTTAACTGTATCGATATTAACATCCTGGCTCTATGACTGGATGTGATATGGCTCCCAAGGTCTAATGCTTTGAAGTTTATTCCTGATTTTGACAATGTTGAGAGATGTTGGCACGTCAAGAGGCAGGTAGACAAGGTAGACAGCATGTACTTTGGAGTCTCTGCTCTCTGTAGGGATTACAGTTGTTTAATGGGACTCTCCTCAAGCCTCGCATGTGGATTACTGACAGAAAGGAATACTCGCCCTTCTGCACTATGTCCTGCGACTTGTCTCCCCATGTGCTCTCTCACACATGCCCCTGCCATGATGCCATTTGCTGTGACGTGACATAACCAAGGTGGTCTTTCATAGAGGATAAATTGATGGGGATCACAGCTGTGTCTACAAGGCACTGGCAACAGAAAGTGATTCAGAACATCTGTTTAAGATATACTAAGGTTTGAGGACATAGGTTCCTGTCGATTTAAACCCATATAAATATTGAGGATCTCTATTTTTCCTCATAACTGCTTGAGAGTCAAAAATTATATCAAAAACTTTGAAAAGTAAAAAGCTGGAAGGAAATGAAGAAAAGACATATGTCACTTTGACAGTTATGGCATGCGCCTTAGAACCTGACATCAGAGTTGCCAGTTACCTTGACTACTGCTGAATCCTCACATTTCAGTGATTGGTTTGCCAACTGATGTAGCCATATTTGGTATAGAGCCAAGGAAAAAGAGAAATTCAGTCCATTGAGACTTGCCATTCAAGGCTTTACTGGACAAGGTACTTTTTGAATAACTGGTTCTGAGCCTCATGATAGACTGGTGGATTTCAGGGAGAGTTCTCTCATTTCCCCCAAGTCATGTGAACTAATTCTTAACTCTAGTCACTGACTTCATGAAAAGGAACTTCTGTTTAATGATGTTTAGTGCTGTTCACCTCAAATAAGCAGACTTCCTAATGTTAGGCATTGTGTGCTCTGGCTACATGGGGATAAGTGTCTGTTTATCTAAATGTTTGTCCTAGTTAGGAGAGCGGTTTTCTCTTCTACTAAGTCTAGCTGTTTTTCCCATTGTGACCACTGTCAAGCAGTCAGAATTCAACCAAGCACCTAAGAACTCTTGCTTTCGGCAACTTTGTGAAGTCTCCAATATTACTTGCTGTTCTTTAGCACCCATTTTCTGCTGTTTAGATAGATGGGAAGGACTTTCCAGGAATCCTTCCATCCCTGCTGGGGCGCTACAATTGTATACACTGTCCTCTCATTGTTTTCCATGTGCTGGACACGTTCTGTCTGCTGTCCTCCTTTGCCCTTTTGTCTCAGTAGGTCTTACTTAAACGTTTGCGAAGAACAAGTCTGCATACCTATTTGCATTTTCCTTGAATGAGGTAGCATATGATGTTGGCAAAATCAATTTTATTTATTAATGTATATGGAAATATACATTTTTAAGAAACAAATTTGTACAAATTACTAGGAATAGATAATTTCCTTCAAATCTATTAAAGTTAAACCTAGAAAGTAATGATTTTTTTCATTTTGGGTGTTTATTTCTTAATTTTTTATTGAGTTTTTGTAGATTTCATACAATAGTTCTATATTATGGAACTTTGATACATATATTTCATTTAAATTTCTTCTGATTCTGCTCCTAAAACGCATCATCATATAGTCAGAATTTGTCAATATACATCAGTGTGATAGCTGACCTCTTCAGGAGACTTAGATTATTTAATTAATATTGTGTCAGATGTCAGGAAGGACCCACTCTTTCCAGACTTCACACTTCACTGTAATCACCGAAGTTTGCTCTTTAAGCTATGGGCATTCTCAGATTTAGATGGTCTTTCCATTTAAATTCTGTCTCCAATGTACACTGTGTGTGTACTATGGGCTTGAACAGCTGATCCCCCAGGGTGCCTCAACTGTAATATTTGTGGCTGTCAGTTTCATATTCTGAGCACGTGGCTCTCTACTCTTGACTTTTGGCCTAGATTTTCATGTCATGTTTATCTTTCCTGAAAAGTAGCACATGTTTAAGCCGAGTAGTATTATCATCTTGTGCTTTGCAGGAAGATATTATCTCCAACAGCAGTGTGTATTCATTCTGTCTGTGACTGTCGATCAACTCTCACGATGTTTCTGGTGATGTCAATCAGTTCAGGAAAGCTGTGGTTCTCTGTTGTCCACTGTCAGTCCCTTCATCACAAAGGTGTTAGGTACACTGATCTTTCTGAACAAACCTTCTGCTTTGGTGTCTGAGACATGCCTGAGGATAATGTGTGTCTTTAGACATCTAAGAACCCAGTGCATACACGGAGGGGATATGTGAGGTAGAGCACGCGTGTGACTGAATATTCTTATCCATGGATCTGCACGGCGTTCAGTAAAGACTGTGCAGCCACATGCTCAGCTCTCTCTGTATGCCACCCTTTCATGAGCGTCCTCTGCGTTCTGGCATATTTTCTAGCAGCACAGGGTGAGAATACCACAAGCTACCATGATCTGGTTCTGTTTTTTGAACCATAATCTTCATCATCTTGCGCATTGGAACTTGTACTATAGCAGCGGGGCTGTGTCTGACAAGCCGCCACGTTCACTAGCATCCTTGGAGACGTCTTCCCTTAGATCATTTTCACTGCTGTAAAAGACATTTTCCCCACAGATAGAGGATAACACTTCACCATCGTTTGCACTTTATAACAAGAATTTCCTCCTTCAGTTCTCAAGATGCTTCCCTTCACTCACACTGTCTTTAAAATGCTATTTCTGGCAACAGGGGGTCTGTGAGGATGTAGGCATGTGCTCAGCATGGAGGCTTCCCTCCTCTGTCCCCTCTTTGTGACTCAGAGCACTCATTAGCTGAATCTTCAGTCATGTTTCTGCATACTTCCTAATCCATTCCAGTCAAGCTACGTTTCTGCTCTTCTGTCTTCCCCAGATCCTTCAAGTCTCCAGTTACTGCCAATTGGCCATTTTCTGAGAGTTCTTATACAGTAGTGACTTCCAGCTGATGTGCTCTATAGATAACAAAACACTGCAAGCTCAGGGACAGCGAGACGTTTATGCTGCCATTTCTTATGTAAGACATGCATGTGAGCGTCATGGGTCGTATGCTTAGGGGTCCAGGGGTTGTTCAAGCTGAGGACAGAGCTGTAGTCCTACCGGACACTCAGAAAGGAACTGCTTCTGAACTCAATCAATGGTGACCTGAATCTGGTCACTAGAGATTGCAGTCACCTGGGGGACAGGGGTTTGCCTATGAACAGTTTATCCTTTCCCATGCAGTCCATGGCACTCCTGCAGGGTGGCACACTGAATCCCTCCCAGGGTTCAAATCTCTGGACTTTGGAGAATGACAGCGCTCTGATTTTATGTGAGAAAGCACTCTGATTTTTACGATCTTGTGTGATTAAATCCCACTTGTTTTTAAGGTTTGAATGTCATCACGTGAACAAGACCTGAATTCTCTTTGTCACATGACATTTTCCTAGGTTGAGAACACAGGGATTGAGGATCTTTGGAGACCAATCTGCATTTCACAGTCTTCTTCGTGAGCATTTCTCCCATCATTCCACGCATATTCTTCCTGCTGGTGTTACCAGTGGCCCCATGTTGCTGCTCCTATGGCCAATTCTCAGGCCTCACCTGCCTCCGCCTTGCTGAGACATCTCACTTTAATATATCCTTTCTTGTGAGACTCTCAACTTTCAGCATTTTTCTTCTGCTGCATGACAGCCTGAAGCGTGTTTGATGATTTCTTCTTTTCCCCATCACTAAATGTTGAAAAGTCCAAACTCTTGACTGTGTTCTCTGCACAGCTTCATAAGCGACCTCCTCTATTCTGCAAGCTTTTAAAACTCTATATATCTCAAAGGAGTGCTTCTTGGAAAATTGAGTCTACAATCTAGGATTTGACCCTTGAAGTTTGGCATAAATCTCTACCCCATAACTTAACCTCTGACTATCTTTTCTGTTAGCTTTAGTAGGAAAAGCCTTTCTCTTCAGATGGAAGGCCTTGATGAGAAAAACCCATCGTCAGAGGGAACCCATCAAACTCTGCTGTTCCAAGGCCCTGTGGAACTGAGAAGAGGCTGGAGCAGGAAGAAGCGACATCTTTCCCTGCTCAATGATACTTTGGTTGTGTCTAACAACCCGTAAGTACTTCCTGTTCCCTTATTACAAAGTATGAACTTTACGAGCACTCACTGTTCAAAATGCAGAGACTTTTCTTTGTCTTCGCCAATGCTTTAGTTCCCTTTTGTTGAGCAAAAACTGGTGAGGGTCCTGTGCTGCCGTCACCCCTGCAGATTGCTGATTGAGAAGACAGAGCAATCGATGAAATAATGACCTTGGAACACTTAAAATAATTCCTAGCCCATGCCAGGTGCTCAGACAGTATTATAGAAGGTAACACATGCCCTGGGCTTTTGGATGACTGCTCTGCTTGATTTTAAGTGGAGAATCAATTAGTGGATTTTTTCTGACTTATACATGTGGATTTCTTAAAATCTTTAAGATATAACAGCTAAGAAAAATATTAGTCTCTGCTGTTTTAGGACCTGAAAAATTATGTTCAATCAGTGTGTACGTGGGACAGGCTTCCATCAGTAAGGCTTGGTAAAGTCTCTCTGCCTATTTGATGAGCGGTTGCGTGAGGTGATATAGATGGAGTCTGCTCTGCTCTGGAGAAGGAAGAATTTGGTCTAGCATTGAGCAGTTTCTCCCACATTAAAAACAAACTATTGGGCTGAAGAAACTGTTCAGTGGTTAGGCCTGCTTGTTTATTGGCCAAAAGGTCAGAATTCTTACTCAGCACCCACTCTGGTAGCTCACAAGTGCCTGGAGCTCCAGCTCCAAGGGATAGACACTGTCTCCTAGGTTTCAAGGGCTTTCACATCCACATTGCACATCCCATACACACAGACGTAAACTTAAAACATCACAGCAAAATAAACTAATAGAGATATTACTTGATTATCTTGGTAGGCATAAGAAATCCTTTAAGATAAAACATATCATCCCGCTGAGTGACCTGTGGATGGGTGACTATGTGGACATAGCAGGGGGAGACCAGATTGGTGCCAACAAGTCCATTCTGCTTTTCTGGCCCATGGAGAATTTCGTGGCCACCTTTCGGTAAGACCTGCAGCTTCCCGTGTGTTGCGTGAGCTCATTATGGATACATAGTTTCAACCTTATACTGTTTATATACATGGGAAATGTAAATCATTTTTCCCAGAACATTTTGAAAAATAGGTCTCCATTTTCACCTGACTGTATGTAGGCTGCCACCTTTCCCGCTTCTGGTGACAACTGTTCGCCATGTACTTTCTGCCACCTAGTTTTCCACATGGAAACAGGTGCAACCATGTCAACAGCGGGAACTACTGGATTAGGTTAAGAGCTTTTGATCAGTGGTTTCCGACAGGGATCCAGAACCTACTTGTGGTGGAAGTGGGTGTGCTTAGTGAGGCTGTATTCCAACTCTCAAAGTTCTCTCCATACGAGGGCTGATATTACCTGGGTTTGAAACCTATGCAAATAGATCTTTCTCCAGTAATATTGAGGAGGTTAATAAAGTTTGAAAAATTCCATTTTCACTTTATATTTACTTCCTAAAGTAACAATGTTAAATTGTTCTTTATTTTTTATTATATATCTAATAGAAATTTGAAAATAAAAAGAATTATAACACCAAATGCTTTAGAGTTGAAAGTCTTTATAGCAGGGCATCAGGTTTGGTGCCCACAGACAATAGTTGAGAACTTGTGCCATTAAATGATCTGGAATGGTGTCAGTCTTGTGAGGTGCTTGTGGGTTTGTTTTCATTACACATATTTAGCTTGCCACGCACATAGCAATCACTTCTGTGCACTCGCACCTCTTTAGTGGAACTGTTGAATTCACAGGGTTCACGCAGCACTCATCAGCTACGTGGAGCAACCACACCCCTGAAATCACACTTTCCAATGCAGAATTCATCACGTGCACTCAACACTCTTCCTTCCTCTCCTCACTCCCGTCCAAACCTCAACCATCGCCACTGAGTTAGGTCAGATTACATAAATGTATCTAAGTTTTGTAAACCTAAGAAATTCTAAGACACTGCTGTTGACTTGGGGTAAACATTTACAGAGATTTGGGGAGAAAGTCCACGTGCCTTTCAGTGTGGACACACCCACTTTCCCGCTGCTCATTGCTCTGAAGATTACCTGTTCTGAATGACTAGTGTTTCTCCCTTGTTACATGAGAGAAGAAGCAGTTCTTCTCTTGGACGTGTAAAGTGTTTTAATGAAGCATCTTCAAGAAACTTTTAAAAATGATATGGTGAGATGAAGAAATTATATTTGTGAAAATTAGAATAGTTACTATTCTGTTAAACAAACAAAGCCTGTTATCAAATGCACTTGAGGATTTTTATATCAACACTATAATTTAGTATAACTAGAAGTGGTGCTCATGTATTTGTGTAGGTTTGGGGCCCTAGGGATGTTTCATTCTTCTGGAGAAAAAAGAGTCACAGTCAGAATATAGGTGGAAAGTGGGAGAGCCTTTCTCCTGAGACGGAAGGCTTGGATAGGAAAAACCTATAATCAGGGCAGGCATGAAACTCTGCTGTTCCAAGGTCATGTGGACCTGAGAAGAGGATGGAGAAGGAAGAAACGACACCTCTTCTTGTTCAGTGACACTTTGGTTGTGTCTAATACTAATAAGCGATCCATCCATCCTTAATTCATTTTAAATTAGAGTCTTAAATGCTGCAGTACGGTAGCAGAGAGGACATTAGTCATGAGCTTTAGGTGAACTGATCTTGATGATAGGCTCATAGACCACAGGACTAGCTTAAGAGCCAATTTATAACATACTACAATTGTGCAAATTCTAAGAAGAATTAAAACATATTATTTCCTAAAGAGAAATCTTCATTCTAATCCTAGTATATTCTATTCAACTGTCAAATACTTATCTATGATTTAATATGATTAATAAAACCTTTTATGTGAGTAGCACCCAAGCTGAAAGGACATTGTGGGACTTCATTACTGCTTTCTGCATTATGAAGCTAAAGCTCAGAGAAGTAGATTGAGTCCCCCAAGATCACACAGCTATCACAGTCACAGTCAAGACTCTAAGTTCCCAAGAGCTTCCATTAGATGGTCCATTTCCCATCACTATAAAGAAGCCCAGTTAAGAGCAGGATGCTACTCACGCTGGCACACATTGGCAGTCAAGGGCATCTCGTATTTTTAAATAGAATGATCTTAAGGACGGTCGTATGAAGGTTTTGTATGGTTTAACTTTCCTTTTTTTTTTTACTTTACAGTTCTTCAGAACAAAAAGAGCAATGGTATTCCCTCCTTCAAAGGTATTTTGTCAGGTTCATATCTTAATTCTCTAGTGATAACGGAATGACTCTCTGATCCTGCGACCTCGTGTTATCATTCATTTTCTTAATAGAAATTGTTAGACTCTCTTCACGTGTTTTCTTGCTTAGCTGTTCCGGGGCTGCTGCTGTCTGCTCTCTAGTTGATACACATAGTTGTTTATTTCTGATGAGGCCGTGGCTGCCATTCTCATCATTTCCTCCTCTCCTGTCTTTATATTGATACAAACAATATTCTCCAGACAGATATTGGATTCCCTCAACACAAGTTACTGCACTTTGTACCTTCGAAGCCATGCTGTTGGCCCCTCTCATGCAGGGAAACAATTCTGAGGGTGGAGTCTGCTTCCCAATCATTTCAGGACAAGCTGCTATATTCTGAACCACATCTTCTTTCTCTTACATACTTTTCCATATATCCTAATCTGTAATTCCTATTTCTGAGTTTAGATGTTTGGGATTAAAAATAAGTTAACAGAGATGGGACTATTAACAACAAAGATTAACTGGAAAATAAACTACCGGCTAACTTATTTTACTCTATCTTGTGTTGACCAGAGGCATTAATGAAGCAAAGGAGAAGGGCGAGATGAAGAGTATCACACTGCAGATATTCACCGAGGACGCCCTCAGCCGTGCCCGTGTATGTGTATATAAGGTCCCCACTGACATTCCGAGCTCCTGAGCACAGGAGAGAGAGACAGGATGGGGAGCAAAGGGAGAGAGAAGGGGACAGGGAGAGAGAAAGGAAGAGGAGTGGGAAAGGGACTGAGGATGACAGAGTACTGTGTGTAACATTATACATACATGTCATGCACATGTACCTGTTGCCCCTTATGTGACATGTACTAGGTAATGTGATGCTAAGTCACCGCTGTCAGCTGCAGGGCCTAAGCTTCGAAGAATCAGTTCATGTTCAATGACCATGAACTGAGGAGGGCTGTTGTAAGAGTATCAAGTTCCAAAGCAAATACTTCTTATTGGAACAAACTTTCCCCAGTTCCATTGCTCACGTGCACAATTATTTGTTGTTTCTCCCAGTTCTTATTTATATTGAAATATTTTCTTTATTCAAAAATAAATACAGAGGATTACGAACAAATTACAAACTAAATAGTACAAAGTATAACATTCGCCTCCCAAATTCTCCTATTAGGTAACCTTTTCCCCGTTGGGATTCAGTCTGTGTCTGTTCCTGTGTCTTTCTTTCTCTGCATGTGTTTGTACAACCTGCTTCTCGGTGTCAGCTACATAACCATGATTCTGCATCTTTAATGCTTTTACATATCCTAGGCATAATGATCGTCCTTCACGCACCCACTCTTTAGTAATCCACCTCTGTAAATTTAACATTGTTGTATTTGTATGCATGCGTCTGTGTGTGAAACACACATGTAGGTTTGCACATCCACATGGTTCTGACTCTAAAAACTCAGGACCTCCCATGTGGTAGACAGTTCTGCCAATTAGCTACACCCTTAACCTTTTTGCAATGTAATTTACTATTCCTGTTCCAATGTTGTCATTACCCCAACATGACCCTGTCCAGTATCAGATCAACCTTAGGTCTGGTATTGCCCTTGGCTGTTGTGACAGATTCAGAGTTCTGAAGGCCTTTCCTTCTGCCAGCATCAAAAGCTTCACTTCTCACTAACATCTGACCAACAGTCCAATATTGGCACCTTCTTGGGCATTTCATCACCAGATCAGACTTCCGATCTTTGCTTCTTATGTGTTTCTATAATTTTTAGTTATGGTTAGCAGAGTGTGAAATCAATAAGTGGAAGGGGACTTCGTTCACAAAAATGCAATTAACGTGGGTAGAAATGTAGTTAGGTGGTAAAACACTTGCTTGGCATGCTGTACGTCTGGTGCCAGTCTTCAGCTACATACACACACACACACACACACACACACACACACACACAACTTTCCAGGTGATGTTTTGTTGCAGGCAGTTAAAAGATAAGAAAAATGCATTGAAATATATTCTTTATTCAAAAATAAATACAGAGGATTATGAACAAATTCCAAACTAAGTAGTACAAAGTATAACACTCACCTCCCGAATTCTCCTATTGAGTAACCTTTTCCCATTTGGGAAAAGGGCTTCACGCTGTTTGTCTCTCTGCCTTTCTTTCTCTGTGTGTGTTTGTACAACCTGCTTATGAAATAGTTTCCTTTTACCTTGGTTTCAAAAGTGTTGCTGAGGACAGAGCAGAGGCTCTCGTGCTGTTTTCTTCTCTAAGAACTGTTACTAGAGGCTCCATCCCTTACTGCAGAGTCATCCTCTGTTATAAACGACACACAGAGTAAACGGTACTGTCTACTGCTGAGTTATTCTATGGCAGTATTTTGGAATTCTGACATCTCAGCGGTGTCTGCACAGAATCCTCTGAATCCCTCTTTGGTTTTCTTCTGAAAATGGTCTCCTATTTCTGTGGAGTAGTTTCTTAAGTTGAGGTGCATTAGAAAGCTACTATTGTGGGTTCCTTAGTCACCCTTGGTAGAGTTCGAGATAGAACATCAGTTCCTAAAATCTTCATTCCAGATTTCTAGGTCCATGTCAACAGATTTCTACATTGAAAATCTAAAGTCATGAAACCTGACACAGAGAAAAGTTTCCTTTCATCGTGTTTTCTTTTCTTTTTAAGTATTTAGAGCTGTATAAATGCCTAGCTGGTTAAGTGCACTGGCTACTCTTGCAGAAAACAGAGGTTTGGTTCCCAGACACACATAAGACATTTAGACAGCTAACCATAAACGGGAACTTAAGATTCAGGATCTGAGGTCTACTTCTGACTTCTAAGGGCAATGCACTACATGGGAGCACTTACATACATACAGGGAAAACACTCATGTGCATAAAATAAAATAGTAATAACTTTATTTTTAAAAAAATATTTGTCAGGGGCTAGGGGGAGATGGCTTATGGCATAAGAGCACTGGCTGCTCTTACAGAAGACCCGGTCTCAATTCCCAGCACCTGCATGATAGCTAACAACCATCTAGTTCCGTGGGATCTGACTCGCTCTTCTGTCCTCCCCCGTCATTGCACTACACAGGTGCACTCACATACATGCGAGCATTACACACGTACACATAAAATAAAAATAAATTTTAAAATCTTTTTAAAAGGTATTTGTAGACAGTTCTTATTCTGCTTTTCCTAAAACTTCATACATGACCTGTAACAAAATAAAGCCATGCTATAAAGGCACAATTGGGGACGTGAGGACAAGGCTTCAGCTCATCCCCTCTTCACCCTCGTGACTGCTGGGCACAGCACCCACGCCCCCTATGAATTCAGTCTCTCCTTTCTTGCCAAACCTCTTATCTGTTACATTATTACTGCTCCAAATCTTTAATTTGGGGATTAGATATCTTACAGGGCCATGGTATATAAGAGAAAAAAAACTGTTATGATCTAGGCATGTGCTCTGTATGTGTGTTAACATTACCTGAAAGCAAGTTTTGCTTACAGACAGTGAGTGGTGATTGCAGAAGAATTAGTCCTGTAATTGTGTGCTTTCAAATTATTTCATAGACATTCCTCTCTATCCTCTTTAATAGCCTTTATATGTGACGGCATCAAACTTGGAAACAGTGAGTGATATTATGAAGAAGTTACTACCAATGTTAGGAAGACCTGTAAGTAATTTTCAAGCTATTTTTAGTTAAATTTCAACCATGATTTATGAGAACCACGTGCAGTCAAATGTGCAAATAAATAGCACCTCAACGTACTTGATTATTATAAATTTAAAACGGGATTTGTCATCTCCTTTTGGGGCCTGAAGGCATCTAAGATATCTATTAGTCTTTATAGGGGAAGTTTCTAGGAATTCTTGTTTAATTTTCATGTGAACTGAAAGAATGATCCTAGGGTATTTGGTTATACTTTAAGATGACTAGTAACAGCACGTATTTTTGTTATATTATAATTGAATATAAAATCATAAAGTTCTATTTTTAAAGTTTTATTCTATGAGTGTTTTGTTGGCCTATAAGGGTTCCATGTGTATTAATGGCCAAGGAGGCCAGAAGTGGGCATCAAGTCCCTGGAAAGGGACTTATTTACAGGAGGTTGTGAGCCACCATGTGGGTGCTGGAAACCGAACCCAAGTCTTCTCTCAAAGCAACCAGTGCCAATAACCACTGAGCCATCTCTCTTACCCCTGAATAACGTTCTTAATAAGAGAGTTCTGCCTCCTTCACTGGATTGTTCTTTCTATGTTTCCTTTCCCATTTCCTCCTCGTCTGGAACTATTTATTTAGATTATCATCCAAGGGCTCAATCTCAATGTGATTAAATCTATGTTTTTTATTATTCTTTATATTATGTGTATTAGTGTATTGTTTGCATGAATGGAAATATACTTGTGTCCTGCAATGCTCTCAGAAATCAGAAGAGGGCATCAAATTCCACTGGAACTGAAGTTATGAGTGATCATTAGCTGCCATGGGGGTCCTGTGAATCAAACCTGGGTCCTCTGCAAGAACAGCCATTGTTCTTAATCACTAAGCCATCTCTGAAGCTGCAATAAATCCTTGTTTACATACGCATTTTGACATTAGACCATGTTAAATATCCCCTGCAGAGTGGCCTTGAAAACATATAATAAATCTCTGTGTGAATGAATTGGTAAAAAGAGAGACAAATTTTGAGCAAGACAATGTACTTAGCGACATTCCTGTACACGCTACTTTTATTCTGTCTTTTAAAAATGTTTTATTTGTTTTTATTTTATGTGTATAAGTTTATTGCCTGCACGTCTGTAGGCGCACCCATGTGGTGCGATGCCCACGGAGGTCAGTAGAAGGCACCAGTTTTCCCTGGAACTGGTAATGTAAGAAGTTCATAAGCTCCTATCTGTTTAACAAATAAGAAAGCACTAGTGTGACTCTGTGGGAAGAACAGCTTCAGGGCGACGAGGATGGTGATGAGACAAGATAGGAGAGGGTGAAAGGACTTTAAATTCATTGTGGACGTGTATGAAACCACCAAAGGAAAAACCAGTATTAAAATCAGCACATGAGTGGGAGAGATGGCTCAGTGGTTAAGAGCACTGGCTGCTCTTACAGAGGAAATACTTCTAGTTCCCAGCACTCACATGGCCACTCACAACTGTCCATGACTCCAGTTCCAGGGGATCTTACCACATCTTCTGGTCTCCATGGGCACTGTATGCATGGTGCACTTAAACAAAGGAAGGAAAACACACATATACATAAAATAAAAATAAATTAATTGAATTGAATTTAAAAGTCACCACAACCAGAATTTGGCGTATTAAAAAATCTATTATATCTGTCTTAAAGGAAATAAGCAAGAATTGTGAAACCTAAAGCTTTACACTCTAAGTCAGTCATATATGTCTGCATTGACATTAATGCATATGATAAGTGTGTTGAAGAATTAACTATTGGAAGTGTTTGTGGGTTGATTGTGGAGCTTAATATAAAATGAAATACAATTCTTTTATCTCAAACTTTTGGATCACTCCAACAAGATAATCAACACTCTCCATTAGTGTAATTGAGAAGATTTTGTAATATTCATACACCCGAATTTCTAACCCCTGTCTTGTAGGGAATAACTTTTTGATTGTATCCTACTTATTTTCAAAATAATTCCCTAGCTCATTGCCTCTGTCTCTCTCTTTTCCTCTCTCTCTCTCTCTCTCTCTGAATGTGTATGTGTGTGTATCTGTGTGTGGTAGCTGAAATACCTAGAAACACATTCTCCAAGGTAAGGCATTTATTCTTAGCCAAGAATCAAAAGTAATCGAAGTATTAATCAACAATAACTACAACTGAAGCATATTTTAATGTTGGCCACTCTTGCAGAGTTCAAAATAATTCAGTGGACTATACATTTTGATATGTTTGTTTCTACTGGAAACCAGAGTTGCTGGGCAGTAGTTTCGCTGGGGTAACTTCTTTTCTTCATCTGGCCTTTGTCAGGTTAAAGACTTGGCTCGTCCCTCCACAGAGTGAGTTTATTCTGAATAAAGACAGAGCTTATTTTATTCTCCAGTCCTCTCAACAAGCCTCTCAAGCTGTTGTCTTTTTCCGCTCAGCATTGCTGAGGCTGTAGTGCCATTCAACTGCTACTTTGCTCAGGCACAGTACTCCTGTTGTGTGTGTGTGCCTCTCTAGACAATAGGTTGTCTAGACGAGGACACATCAAGGCAAAGCTCAACATTTTCCACAGAATCTGGAGAAGCAGGTATCCAGACTTGTGGAATAGTAGTTAGTACTTTTCTTGCAAAGTGATTTTTTTATTCCAAGGTCACTCAGAAAGTGCCCTGCCATCTGCATTGTGGATCAACAGATCCATCAGAAAAGAGAGGCAATAATCATGGTTTCTCCACCTAAAGGGGGAGGACACTTTCTGAAATCAGCCCTGTTGACTCAAAATCTGGCCACTGGAGTTGGAACGATGGCTCCGTGGTTAAGCACTAATTACTCTTAAAGACGACCCTGGGTCAGATCCCAGCAGCCCCATGGCATGGTATCCATCACCCTCTGCTGGCATGTCGTATTGCATGAATGTTAAAGAAATAAAAAAATTTAACTGTGGCAATCCAGTGATTAGAACATCATTTATACTGCTCTGAATGATAATCTTCTTAGAGAGACAGAAAAGGTACGGAAATATGCTCTTCAAGTGTGACAGTATAAGACTGTGACTTCTGGTTATTTTATCCCCAGAATGCTGAGGAAGATCACCAACTGTGGTTCTCGCCTGGCCGTGGGGAAGCTTCATACCCACTCACAGGTAACAGTCAGAGAAATCTCAGTAGGATAGGATCAAATTGAGTGCAAACTTATGACCCTAAAGTCTCAATGTTCTCTTTGTTTGGCCTTAGCTTAAATATCCATAGAACAACTATCTTATGCTCTTTTCATCTAACTCAGAATTACCAGCTATTTAATGTTCACCATTTACGTGATAACATTTCTTCATACAATAGTATTTGACTTGATGGAAGAAATAATGCAAAGATTTCCTATGCTTTTTCACTTAAGAAACAGAAAACTCTTGAAAAAATACTGAATAAAACACTGGAAGTTCTTATTCACATTTCTGAATAAAGACTGTCCCATTTCCTTACCACTGAGAATCCTCTGTGTTGGAAGGATACTCTAAAATCTAGCCACTCCTGTAAACTCATGTGCAAACATTCATCTCACATCTGATCTATGACCAGCATTTTTCTCAGCTTGAAAGGAAGTGAAACAATAACCTTCAGGTTCCAGAAGTCTTCCCTGACTGAACGACCTGGTATTCCTTAGGTAGCATTTTCTAGAATTTTTCTCAAGATTATTGACAATATATCATAGTTCTAGAAGAATTACATGAGGAATTAAGAGAAGAAACTGAGTAGACCACGTGAGCTCCATGTGGCTGAGCACTGCAAAAATTGGGTTGGTATCAGGGCTTGTAGGAACCTTGCACAAAAGTGACAGAGACGATTCCTGTGGAAGATCAGAGGACCTCCATTGTACTTCAAATCATTTGTTTTTTGTATCTGACAACAATCTGTAAAAAGAGTTCTGTTTAATTTAAAGTCTCACATCACTGAAACCAGCAAAATGTCTTTATGTTATGAAATGTGTATTTTCAGTATTAGAATACTGGATATCACAAAGGACAAAGCTGAGACCAAAATCTACCCTCTCATTTCATGCATTTTTTTTCCTTTTGAGACAGAATTCTCTTCAGCCTGTGCAGGTAAGAACCTCATGATACTCCCTGCTCCTGTCCCCCGAGTGCTGGAATTACGGACATGTGCCAAAATGGCCTGGCTGCCTTGGGTTTCTGTAAAAATGTTAACATTATTTTAAACTTCCATCAGAAAAAAGTACATGGGAAAAGCAAGAAATTCTCAAACATATTCAATAAAATGTGTTTTGATAATATGTTGATTTTAAAGGTTAGAACTGCCTCACACATCGTGGCTGACTTGAGGAATTCTAATTTTTGACATTTGGGCATTGCAACACACATCCTTAATCCCAGCACTACCAAGGCAAAGTCAGGCCAATCTGTGTGAGATCAAGGCCAGCCAGGTCTACAGAGTTCCTGGATGGCTGGGACTACAGAGAGACCCTCTGTCCAAAAATATGCCCCCCTTAACTCAAAAACAAAAGAATTTGCATGTGAAGGTCCCGCAGTCAAAATTCTGAACGTGTATTTCAACCCACTCTCAGTTCCCAAGTGTGTATCCTGATACCTGCGTTGTGCCATACTGATTCCATAGAAGCTTCTTGAACCCTCACGTTGGCAGTTACCGTGACCCTTCTTCTGAGGGCAGCACTGACATTGTATCTGTGCCAGATGGAATAAAGGGAGAGTTCGGTCGCATTAGTGATCAGAAATGGAAGAAAGCAAGGTTCCTATTTCCTAAAAACAAATCCACTACTCAGCACAGTATCCGTATGAATTCTTTGGAGACGAATTAAATGAAAACACGGAAGAGCAGATCAAGCCTCTGGGATCAATTTCAACATTGTATGTGTGGTTTTCTGGGCAAATCCCTGCTGTACATGCACGTGGATTCTTTCATCCCCCCATGCTCCAGCTTCTTCTGTTCAGCAACGAAGGGAGCAGAAGACAATCAAGTCCACTGCTCTTGAGCAGCCTGAGTCAGGACTGAGAGAGGAAATGACATCTCTCCATAATCCTGATAGGAACCACAGGTGAGAAATGACTGATCAGAGCAATTCCTGGCATGAGTATTCCAACTAATTAAAGACAAATCACATTGACATCTTTCCTTTTCCATTGCAAATCTGTAACATTGGGGTGGACCAATGTAAACTTAGAAGGACCAAGCGATTTGCTTAATAAGAAAAACTCGTGTTCTGTCAAGGCAGAAACCAGAGTCCTTAAAAAGTGCCAGAGAAAAGCACAGCAAAGCGCCAGCCATGCAGTGCACCGACAGACGGGCCTGTGCATTCCAAGGAAGGCCGCAGACTGAAATTTTCTCCTCTAGATTTCAAAGTCCTGAGCTTAACAAACTTGCTTCATGACAGTCTTCCTTGGTGGTCTCCTGACATTCAAGGGAGACAAAATCAACATTTTCCCATAAGTGGTTTAAAGGTTGTGACTCACACAGGAGCGTGCGCAAGCTCACAGGTAGGTTTGATTCCGTGCAACACCATTATGTTCAGTTCAGATACAGTTTTTTTCTTCTCATAGGGCAAGACCGTCCATTTGACATCAAAATGGGCAACCTTCGAAAGGCTGCGTTCAGACCTCGGGGACTGAGGTATTACAGGATGTTTCCCACTCTGCCAAGGTTGGAGGCTGAACATCTCTCCCCAGATATCCAAGGACGGTTCATCCTGAAGCTCAGTGAGACAGCCAGAGACCGCCAGAAGAACAGTGAGTCACTTACCTTCAAGTGCTCTGTGTCAGTTCCCATTTCAATTAATGACTAAAAGGTAGAGAACTGGGCAGTATAGACCAACCCAGTGTATCTGAGAATCAGACTTGGACAAAACTAAGTTCTCATGTCAAGACCTGAGTTGATTCTAGGAGGAACTTTTCATTATTCTAAGTAGATATCTGCACACAATTTTGTATTTCAGAGAATTTTATGCATGTAATTATGGGTATACACATCTGAAGCCTCATTACATAGAGGCTTCTGATGGCCTGGACCCTCAGGCCTTCCTCATCCCTAGGTATTAAAGAACACTTCATCACACTGACTATCACACATTGCATCAGGCGTGTCATAAATTTGAAATGCTATGACAAAGTGGGTAGGTGTGATCATCTCACTTCTTTCTTAGATGAAGAAGAGAGAACATTCGGAAAGAGATGGTTTTTCAAGAACCGGATGTTTCACAGGACATCGACCATCTCGCAGGACCGTGTCTGCAGAGCCCCAGCAAACCCAAAGACAGAAAAACTGTCTGAGAATTCTCCTGTGAATATTAGTGAGGACGGCAATCTGCCTACATCGA
The DNA here is from genome assembly GCA_035773235.1 of Eospalax fontanierii. Lineage (NCBI taxonomy): Eukaryota > Metazoa > Chordata > Mammalia > Rodentia > Spalacidae > Eospalax > Eospalax fontanierii. Next base: position 17,457,309 of record CM069536.1, on the reverse strand, counting down.
TTCTGGTACACCTCATTTGAGATGTCCGTAGCTGCCTGAGCACGAAACACTGGGGGCTTTATTGTTCTCTATCAGTTCTACCCTGAAGCAGGGGAATCATTGACTAGCTATCACTTTGAACAATAAGATATAGAATTATTTCTTCAAAGAATAATAATCTCAGTCTATATTGCAGAGTCATGTAACACAAGCACAGTAGAAAAGTAGAGTCTTCTAATGATGGCTTTCAACAGAAATCCACATTCTCCTGCTGGATGAAAGCACTGGGTGTGACCTTCCGAGTCCTTCTCTGCCCCACATGCTGTTCCAGTTTCTGCAGTGAGGTTCACACAGTCTCAGATCTTTTTTTTTATTAACATTACCACTGATATCACTTCTAATTATAAGTGACAAAGCTTGTCAGAGTGTGATTTGTATTTCAAGTGTTTCAACATAAATATACAGGCATAATATACAGGGAAGAGAATTTAGTCTATGTTATTTCAGATCAGTGCATGGATTTCCAACATCTCTCCAAACACTCCATTCACTGTAGGAGAATTCATGCCCAATGAGAACAAGTCTATCATGTCAGGTATGAGATAGCTCCTATCCAACAAAGTGCACATTTCACAGAAAATTAGAGGTTACTATGACTGTCGTCATTGAAGTGTGTGCATGAGGTAAAGCCTCAGAGAGATTGTATACTTTGCCCAAGCTGACACCTCAGATCTGACACACAAGAATAGTAAAGTAAGACAGTGCAAATCACCGGAGAACTTACAGCAAGGACTTGATTCAAAGCCTTCCCACTGCAAAGGAAAATTGACCCAAATTTCCTAATGTTTTAGAGTTAAATGTGAGGGGTGGATGGAAGAACCTGAATTCAGAGACACCAAAGTAGCTCAAAATCAATTTCAGTCCTGCCAGCTGTAGCACAGCAGCCTTATGTCGGTTGCTCTAGTTCTCAGTAACGGGCAAACTGATGCTCTTCCCTGTGGATTTGAGATGACAGGCACTTCCCTTTTCTACTCAGGACATGATCTCTTTTATCAATGAGAAAGGGCCGAGCACTGAAGGAATCTCCAGGGTGTCAGCTAATGCAAAATCGTGCAGAGCCCTCAGAGAAAAGCTAGATTCTGGAGAGGAGGTGACATCTGTCTTCAAGGTAGGGAGAGTTCTAGCATCATCCCCACTCAGTGTACGTCTGACACACCGTGAGTAGTTTCCTTCATCATGATTACTGGAGAATGACAGCAGACAGGACAGACTGGTAATCGGGCATATGAAAGATTCCTCACCAGGTTCCACTGTAAGGATTCTCTGTTTGATGTTAAGAGGCCCATATGTTATATACATTTTCTTTTGCAGTCTTAGAACATCCTTTTCATGTCACTGTTGAACAATCCAGGAAAAATAACAAAATATTTAGCAGTGATATCAAACTATAAACATGTCCCACTGGTGACTTATGAAAAAAGCACCCTACAACTATCTACTCTTCTGTCTTCTCCACAAAGTCTAATTTTCCAAAGTAATAGTGTACGAGTTCAGGCACATGGGACATGCACACATGCTTGTTGTGTGCACACCCGTGTGGATGTATATCCCAGTCTCATTCATCAACCTTTCACTGTCCACTGTATTCCTTGGTGTTACGGTTGTCACAGAGCCTGGAGCTTTCTTCTCCACACTGTGGCTGTAGAGAATCAACACACCCCAGTGCTAATATTCTCTCTGGTCATCTCAGAGCTGGGATTAATACTTGCTATGAAGGTTCTGGGGTCACAACTCAAGTCTTCATGATTGTGCAAGTGCTTTCAATTACAGGGCCATCTTACATCCTCTGAAATAATTTTTAACTTAGAAGGTAGTTGCAGATATTTAACTTAGTAAGCAAGTGTTTGCCTTGCAATGAATCAAAACATACTCAAAGGAACCAGAATTTTTTTCTCTTTTCTTCACCATTCCTGTTCCTATCTACAAACACTGTTACTTTAAAAGTGTCCTGAAATGATGACCCCCATCTGTGCCTTCTCTCACTGGCTTCAGTCTTGCCAGATTACCAACCTAAGTTTCAGGTCTGTTTACTGTCTTCCAGTCTAAACACACCACAGAATGTAATGTCTCACAGGAACCCTCAAGTCGCTTTTTAAAATATGCTTTCTATCCAGGTTAGGAAAATGAGTTAGCATTTAGAATTCTGCATTTTAATTGATTTATGTAAAAAGATGAGTTCTGATATAATAAATGGCAATCACAAATTATGTAACTTTCTAAAGGGGGACCCATTAAGAGAAGAGAAAAAAATCAGCCTACTTAGATACTTGGTAACACCTTCAAATTATATAGCAATGTGGTAATGACTACATCCATAGTCCTGAAATTAAGAATATCTGTTATATGCTATAGAGATGGCTCAGGGATGCAGAACATTATCTGCTCTTCCAGAGAACCTAAGTTCATTGCCTGCACACACACGGTGGCTAACAAGCATCAGTAACTCCAGTCTCAGAGGAATCCTTCCTCTTCTGGCCTCCGTTGCCATTGCATGAATTAGGTGCACTTACATACACACAGGCAGAACACTCAAACACAAAAATAAAAATCACAAGGAAGAATCTCTGTCATACACAGCCTTTCCTTCTTCTCATAACGGTAGACCACATGACAAATAGCAACACTTCTGACACGTCATAGGTCAGTTCAAGTCATATACAGTGGGTATTTGAACAAGTCAGGTATTGTCCTCTGTGAATTTCATGTATGGAATTAATGTCATTTTCTAGCACAATGAGGAAGCTACCGATTTACAAGTTTTCAAAACTTGACCTTGATAATAACATGTCAGATGCTAAAGAATTGGCACACATAGGAATATGGTATCACAAAGGAATACGGGACCAGAACCACATTGAATTTGCCCTTGAATCGATAATAGACTATCTCCACATCTCTGCAATAATTATCCTTGGCATATTTTCTACTCATCAAGAGACTCTTGAGTCTAGGAATGCTTACAGGCACACATGGTCTCAGAGGATGAATATTCACAGACATCAGGCCAAGTTGACTGACTCAGACAATCAGGGTCAGCCATAGCTGATTGCTTTGTCTCAGAACGCTGAGAACACTCCATGGGAAAAATCTTGTATAACCCTTAGAGCCAAAGTTGGTTTTGTATCCACGTCACTTCATACCAAGCCTGCTATATACATTAGCACAAAAATACAGAAGTGACTGACCAGTTACTGATTTATAATGATGGGAGCTGCCTTGAGTCATTTCCTGAGCTCATCAATACTAAGAGGTGGTGAGGGTGAGGCAGTGAGACCAGTAGAAACAGGAGCGCTCCACCTTTCAAGGTGATTAGAAATCTTAATCTTGTTTTCAACAAATAAACTTAAATTTTCCATTCATTTAAACTTTTAGATTAGAGTCCTTCTGTATTTACCAGGGTAGCCTCTATCTTGGGATCTTCTTGCTTCACCCTCCTTTGATCTGGAATTACTAGTCCACAGCTCTATACCCGCCTACAGCACAACTCTAGTAGGCCGAGTTTTGTGACTTTAAGATTTTAGGGTTACCTGGTGTGGTGACTCTCGCCTTTAATCCCAGCACTGGGAGGTTAGAGGGAGGTAGATTTCTGTGACTTTAAGGACACTCTGGCCTACATCATGAGTTCCAGGCCAGCTGTGGCTACAGAGATTCTCTGTCTCAAAAAAATCAAAGATTTGGCTGTCAATATTTAAAGTCATACAATTCAAGAACTTCAAAGACACCATTTAAAGAGCTTCCATTTTAATACTTTAAGATCTCATACTCAGAAGCCCAAGTTTCTACTTTTTCTTTTAATTTTATATATATATATATATATATATATATACACACACACATAGTGTGTGTGAGAGAAAGACATTATAACAAAAATATGAATATATATAATATATAATTATATGTTCAAACCTAAAAGATTGAAGAGCAGAACATGTTAATCATCGGTAATTTGACTACATATTACATATCCAGAACAAAGCCACTAATAAGCTTAAGGAGAAGTCTTTTTATAATGTTAAAAGAAGGAAAGCATGAAGTTACTGTATTTTTACCCCAGAGAACACAGGAGAGAAGGTCCAGCCCACACATGTGTTTATGAGGACAAGGGTCTATAAAATTAGTTCACTTGATTCTGAATCTGACTGCTCTGGAATGACAAGCATTTACTGCTAAAGAAACTAACAAAATGTGTACATTTATGTCATTAAACTAGCTTCGAGACCGAGGCTGCTGTGTCCTCTCCTGTCTTCAGTGCGCACAGGTTTGCCCGTAGGTCCACTAGAGGAAGTTCACTCTGGGAAGAGATTTATCCTCATTCCTCCCATTACCCACATTCTGCTCTTAGGTTTCTAGTTTCATCTGAGAAAACCCAAGCAGCTCTTCTGGAGGAGCCAGTCATCACAGTGGGAGACAAGGTTCTGTATACAGGATGGGTTGGGGAGCTATGAAGGAATTTGGAACAAGACTGATTTTTCAATTGGAAATCTCAGCAATTTCTCCCAACATCTATTCTCCACAAGGTTAATGCTTTTTTTTTTAATTATGTAAGGAGTTTCTTCGAAATATCCCAGGAAGTGTGCTGACATCTAATCTGTATGACAAATGGCTTGATGTCATGAATGAAGAGGAGAAAGTTCCTGCAGTGCAGAGGTAATGATCCAGAAATTGCTTGAGGAATGACAGAAAAAGACTATATTAGCTTATGGCAGGTTTATCCACTAAGAGAATGACTGGCAACAAAAGGTTCATTTCCTCACAAACATAGAGGACAGTTTAAAGAACATGTGTCTTAGCCAGGCAGAGTGGCTGATATCTTACTACTGTGAATTGTAGTGTTTATCCTAATATTATAAATTGTAATTTTGAATATTATAAAACTCCAAATGTATGACATTGATAATAAGTATGCTGCCCCAAGAAACATTCTGGTTCTCGAATCATTCACTTGTATGGTTTCAAAGTGTTCAAATGTTGATTGAACCCAGAAGATCATGTCTAGATAGAACTGAATCAGATGGAACATTTCTGTGTATATGAATTTCCTAGAATGACCTCTCAAACAACTGGTAAGTTTTGGGCTCTAATAACTGGATAGCATTGAAGAAATTTCTACATTAAACAGAAGACTATCTTTCAAAAATGAATTACTTAGCTTATCAGTATGTATTTAGTTGAGCATATTCAGAGTATCAGAGAAATTTGAAACTGACTATATCAAGAAATTGTATAAAAATTAATTTTATCAAAGTTGTATATTGTGATATTGGGGAAATTTTTCAAACACTATTTTAAGGCATATTCTTCCTTTCTTTGTATAATCAACAGACTCCATATGAGGTACAAAAAAAGGAATCTATTTCCAATCTCTAAATTAACAATTTTCTAAGTAATTCATTATTTTAATATGCTTGTCTCTATATTTAGCCTTTTAGAGCAGATGCCCAAAGCAAATGTTGATCTCTTGAGGCACCTTGTGGGAGCGTTATACAACATTGAGAGACAGTCTTCAATGAACCATATGACAGCTTATAATCTGTCTGTTTGCATAGCCCCGAGTATTCTCTGTCTGCCAAGTTCCTGCAACTCGGGGTTAGGAGATGATATCTCAAAAAAGGTAATGAGAACTCTTATTTTATGACTTCGGATTCAGATACCTTACTGTGAACCTGAATTCAGGTATCTCATTGTTCTGTCCAAGACATATGTCCTTGAGTTATATTTGTGAGGTTTGGAAGGTAGATGGTTAAGGCTTTGAGCTCCCAGAATCACTTCTCCCTCATTTGGGATTTAGAATCTAGACAGACTAAATCCTAGACAGGCAGACCTTTGAGATGGAAGAAAGAACAAGGTTCTGTAATTCAGTAGTCAAGGGTCAAATCTTTCAGTCATAAAGAAAGATACGTGAAATTGTACCAATTTTCCAGAGGGTTCCTTATGTAAACACTGGCACACATCGCCTCTTTAATTCAATTGTTGGTCATTAGGAAAAACACTTGATTGATATTTTCTGTACTGGGAGCAACTCAAATGCTACAACAAAATACCTCAAATTCTTCAGTATAAAGATTTGATCAGCCTGAGAGTCTCCAATTTGTCACTGATTGACATCATTGCTTTTGGGCCTTTGAGAAGTGCACTAGGGCCGAGTGCCTCACAGAACCAGTTGTGCTCCTCATTGAGAGGAACCAGAGAAAGAGAGAAGAACCGGTGGCATCCCCCAGTCTTCTGGAACAGCACACACTGAGACCCAGCTGCTGCCCCCCACTGGCCTTCGCACTTACAGCATGCCTCCCGATACACGGACCATGAAGGCCATCTTCAACACATGGACCTCCTGCAGAATATGAAACACTAAGCTAGAGCAGTTTTCACCTTTGACACTGGAAAAGAATCCAAGTAGAAAAACAATCTATAGCATCCTAATGGGACACTAAATGGCTCAACAAATTAACACAAGCTATCCTTAGACCACATGCCTGAAGCACACCTAGGTAAGTATACTGGGGGCGTCCAACAGCACAAAAGACCTTTGATTGTGTTCGTTCTCCTACAAGACAGAAAGAAGCTCTACTTACAGTTAAAGATGCTTCCCTTAAAATGAATTTTGAAAGATTTTGTTGTTGTGGTGCTTTAATAATCTGAAATTTAAAATGTGCTCTAGCTGGGTGTGGTAGCACAAAACTTTAATCCAAGCACTTGGGAGGCAGAGGCAGGCAAACCCCTATGAGACTGAGGTCAGTCTGCTCTACATAGCAAGTTCCAGGCCGGATGATCTACAGGCTCAAATGATACCCAAAAGAAAAGAATGTGTTCTTCCACCCAAACATTCAATATCATTATTCGAGGTGCTCTCCTCACTGCTGTGACGGAAACCTCAGCAATGAAAGCAATTTGAAGAAGGAAACTCCTGGTTTAGGGGACACAGTCTGCCATGGCAGGAAGTCACAGGGGCAGGAGGATGAGGTGACTGGACACAGGAATTAGGGACTCATCAGCGTGTTGGTCAGTTTGTTTGGTCTTCATGCTCCTATTTACTCAGTCCAGGAGGAACATGCATAGGATGGGTTAGGGGAGTCTTCCTGCCTCAGCTGGAGCTTTCTTTCAGCACCTTTATGACCAAGTTCACATGTGTGTGATAACTGGATCCAAATTTTGTCACCTTTAAAATAATTAGCTATCATAAAAGAAACACTTGAAATCATCCAATTTGATATTGCATTTTGTTGATAGTATTTGAACATCTGTGCCCTAAATATCTTTATTAATTTCTAATAGAAAAGTCCTATGCTCTTTACCAACTGAATTTCTCTCACAATTTTGAATTTCACGTTTCCCTCCAAAAGATAGACCAACTGTGATTTATAAGCATGACAAACAACAAAAAGCATCCTGTGTAAAGTTTACCCTTTGTTGCCACAGGTTTCTCTTGTGCAGTTTCTCATTGAGAACTGTCTGGAAATATTTGGAGAGAACGGCATCTCATTTGGGAAGAAGAGCTCCATGAGTCCTGATAATATCGAGGAGGCTTCGGGTTCTCCGAGTCCCCTGACTGACTCTGGTGAGATGAAGACTGCCAAGCATCATGACAGCAGCTGTCCTACTGAAAGGCCGTGTCCCACAGACAATGATACGGGGCCCAGGAGTCCAGCTTCTCCCCTTCATTTTGGAGGGCTCACAGGTAGGGGCAGGTGTTGTTCGGTGATATATAAAGTGAAGGCGGGATAAGAGGAGCTCCCTCCTTTCAGAAAGCTGTGGGTTTCTTGTGGTCTTTCTTTCCTTTTTTAAAAATGTTTTTGGTCTCTTTGGACAGGGTCTTTCTGTAGCTCAGCTGGCCTGGAACTGATTAGGAGGCCAGACTAGTCATAGAGATCTGTCTGCCTCTGTCTTCTGAGTTCTGAAATTAAAGGTGTGCATCACCACGCTTAGCAGGAAGTTTAGAAAGTTGTTAATATGATCATAGTGACTCAGAGCCCATCATCTGACAATAGTATTTGGATATGTTCACAAACTCAGTAAAATTAATGTCCACATAGGAAGACACTCTCCAGTTGAATCCTCTGAGAGACGTCAAACATAATGCCCTTAGAATTTCATGTCTGTCTTCTCATTGATCCTGAGTTTATTTAAAGGTAACTCCCAGAAGAGAAGAGTCAACTGACAAGAAATTATGAATATTTAAGAATTATCATTCATCTTCTACAACATGGGTGCTCCATTGATTTAAAAAAAATGTTCGGTATATGCAGCTTAGTTAAATACTAGTACACCACACTGGGAAAGCACTCATAGTTGATCAGATGTTCGGTGTGTTCAGCTTAGTTAAATACTAGTACACCGCACTGGGAAAGCACTCAGAGTTGATCAGTGGAAACTGTGGTCTCAGCTTTGAACTTATCCTTCCTGGAAAAGGGGCCAGAGGCTTCCTGAGAAGTGGAGTCAGCAAACTGTGTCATACACGGCACATGCTGCTGGTGGGACCGAGCTGACTGACTAGGGTTGTTTACTAGAAAATCAACCAGGAGAACCGGGAAACGTAAGATTCTACAACTCTCTTGAGTAGAACACTAATAACTTTCAATAAGGGTCCCCTGAATTTCGTAATTGTAGTTCAATTTTAAAACTGTACAACGAGTCAGCAAGTGGCTTATGATGCCATTCAGGGGGTTGCAAACAGCACTGTCTAGGATGCCCATTGAAAGAACAGACCATGAGTCAGACCAGGCCTCTAAGATTATCTACCTATGAACAGGTTTATGAGAAGAACAAGTTAGCACCACAACTTCATTGACTGATTTAAGAATACTTGAAATTTAGCCTTTCAAAAGTGTTAGCTCTCTGATACTGTAACAGAGGCATGCCATGAAAGAAAAGTGATGTGAAAAGGTAAAAATCAAAGCAAGGTATGTAATGATCTCCTTTCCTCTTTAGAGTTGGAGAAACCAGTTAAAAGACGACGCTCTTTCATAAAACGGATGTTTAAGCGGAAATCAAGCATCTCTCAGAACAGTGTCCGCCCACCTCTACCAATCACAGATAATAGACACCTCTTTGGGAGATCCTTGATGGATATCTGTAAGGATGGTAATATGCCTACCACAATTCTGGTAGGTATCATTTTGGTTTTCTGCAGGATTCTGTGAAGAAAAATCTCTGGGGTTAGAGTGTTCTCACTATGTTCTCTTAGCATGTTCATGGGCATTTAGGAAACCCATTAGTAATGTTGAGAAGCTTTGAGAACATTACCTCAAAAGTGAAAAAAGTCCCACTGAGGCTTACCTGAGTCATATGAGACAAGATACACAGGACACTGTTCGTTCCTCTTACACTGGTCTCAGCAAAGACCAGAATTCAGCTGATTGTTGGACATGTGAGCTCTGTGCATGTGAGTGTCTAAGTCCCCTGCCTTCCTTCTCCTTCCAGCTCTTCTCCCTATAGGAGTCTCAGATCTCTTTAAGGAGCACTGCCTCTGAGACTATTCAGTATTCTAACTCGAAATACCTGACAACGTTTGATTTATATTTCAAAAGATTAAGCATGAAATCTTATCCTCCGGCTATACATAATACTTTCATCCAAATAGAATAGATTATTAAAAGCCACAGAATTTGGTCTGTGTTATTTCAGTTCAGTTACTAAGTGGTCAGTTGAAACATGTATCGCATGTCCAGCGTCTCTCTAAGCAGTATACTCAGTATGAGGAACTTATGCTGCATGTGAGCAAGGTTGTCATTTCAGGTACATGCCAGTTACAGCAAGAACATTCACATTTTATACCAAATTTCAGTGTTAGGGGTAACTGTCAGCATTCAAACTTTGCACATGAACAAAGAAAGCCTCAGTATAGTTGTGGGCAGTAGCCAAGATTAGATCAGAAATCAGTACAAGAACTGACTTCACGACCTTGGGCTTCTGACTCTGACAGTATCTTTCTTCACTAAAAGTTGAAATTGTGAAGACAGAGTAAAAGGAAACAAAATCACATATAACTACAAGAAGCGTACTTGAGGTTACAGATTTTTAAAAACTTTTTTGATTCATTTCTTTTTTACCTTATGTGCATATGTGTTATGCCTTGAATGCACATGGGTATACCACATGCATTCAATGCTTTGTAGGCCAGAATACTGTCAGATTCCCTCAAACTAGAGGTATCAAGTATTTTTAGATTCCATGTTCGTGCAGGGTACCTAAACTGGGTCCTATACAGAAAGAGCTGGTACTCTTAACTGCTGAGCCATGAAGCCTTAATTTTAAAAACATCCAGGGAAAACAGGAAGTAAGAATGGGGTTATATTCACCTCAGGGGAATAATCCAGTGTGAAATGGGAATGACATGCTTGGGAAAGGTGTTCATATGAGAGCAGAATAAAGTGTAGCCCTTTCCTCGGACACCTGAATGCAGCGAGCTTGGATTGAAAGCGATCAGATCGCAGAAGAAATCTTAATCATACACCCGGTGTTTCCTGGTAGGGTTTGCATGAGGGGCAGAAAAAATGTTCAAAATCTTCATTTCTCCCAAAACTGTATCCTTGCATTCCAAAGCTCTGATTCTCCTCAGGACCAACTAGTGGTCTCGTCCATGCATATCATGTGACAGATGCCTCTCCTTCGTCCACACAGGATATGCTGTCTGCTATCAATGAAAAAGGAGCGGACACTGAAGGAATCTTCAGAGTGTCAGCCAGTATAAAATCATGCAGAGCCCTAAGAGAAAAGCTAGATTCTGGAGAAGAAGTGAACTTCAGGAGTGAATCGCCCCTGGTCGTCGCTTCTGTCTTAATGGTAGGGAAAGTGCTAGCATGATCCACTCACAGAGTCTGACATTGCATGAGTACTGTTCTTCATCATGATTAACGGATAATGAGAACATGCATGATAGATTTTTTAATTCTGACAGGATGAAGGGTTTGTCACAAGGTCACAGTTTAAGGCCTCTCCCTTAGAAAGTAGCATTCTCCTATGTCAGATCTTCTTCGGTCTGACATTCACACTGTCTTCTTTATCTCATGTCTGACCACTATGCAATGTAATAGTCAATAAGCAATAACAATAAGGACATGACTAATGTCAATACCCACATCTTACAATACACTTAAGCAAGACAATTTCCTCCGTAAATAAAAGTTCAAATACCCAGTTGTCCACCAAATGTCATGTTCATGATTGGCAAAGAACTTGGGTTTTTGCCTTCTGTTCAGTGCATATACCAAACCGATTTCATTTTCCAGCAAATCATAGACCTAAATATTTTCAGATTTCCCGAACTGCCGAATTCCATGTCAAATCCTGAAGAACTAGCCTACCCGTCCATGAATATACTATCAGCACCAATTGGAACTTGTCATAGAGCAGCCTGTACCCACTGGCCCAAAAGAAGAACCAGTGACGTAGCTTATTTGGGTGATGTTCTGACTTTACCAGAGTCAGGGGAGTCTGGATCCCAGGGCCCTTAAATCCAGACAAGACACTCGGACTCTGAGATACAAGTTCATAACATCCGTCAAAGGCACCACTGATCCCCCCCAGCGCCTTCAGTCTAAACAATGATGGAGGCTCTTTTCCCCCCAAACTGGGACCGCTCCTTGGACACAAACCCGATGACAGCACTACGGAGGGGCCTGGTAAACCCGTAGCAGTTTCAGGGCATCAGAAGACTCAGGCTTTTTGGTACTTTCCCCATTTCTCTGTCCTCAGAACTGGAAACCAGCTTCACGTATACATTAGCCTAAAAAACAACAAATGAGCAAATTTTACCAACTGTAAGCATGAATGTTTCTGGGGCATTTTCTGAAACACTGAATACTGAGCTGTTTCATCTGTGCAGTGAGACAAGGGAAACACAATGCTTTGAAGGTGACGTGCAGCATCCTGTTTTTCTGAAACAACAATTACAGAGTGGATGTGTGGGCGTGTATCCCACACTAGCCTCTAACTTCCGGTCACTTGGCTCCATCCTTCTGAGTTCAGAGACTACAGTTGTGCAGTACTGGGCCTGCCCGAGCTTCTCAAACTTCAGTGCTCCCAGTTTTGTGATATTGAGACTGAACAATCAATTTTACAAATTGCCAGATTTTTCTGGCCACCACTAGAAAAGAATAACCTTGGATGTCTTTAGTGCTGACATTCAGGGGCCAAAAGTTGAGCTGGGTGTAAAGTGTGATTGTTTCCATTCTGTGGAAACTGTCATTATGTTTAAATACAAGGGATTGACCAGAAGAACATGTTGCTACTAATTGAAGATTTGCCCGACATCCAACAAGCCTCTGTTTCCACATTTTAAGAGCTGAATTTTCCACAGTAAACAGAGGAGAACATGTAACTATGGGACGTTTCTCCAAAGGAAACACATGTCTCAAGAGAGATAGCCCAGTCATCATTCAAAATGTGCTGATGATAGCTTCTATGCATTCATGTTTGTGTGCATATGTGTGCACATGTGTGCCTGTATACATGTGTGTCTATGCGTGTGTGCTCTGTGTGTGCATTTGTGTGTTTCTGCATGCTTGTCTCTGTGTGTGCAAGTCTGTGTGTACGTTTCTCTCTGTATGTGTTTCTGTGTGTATCTGTCCCTATGTATCTATCTGTGTTTGTGTTTAGCTCAGTTGGGTCAGAACGTTCACTTCCTAAGATCTGAATTCAGAAGAATTGAAAAGGAACAGGATTCAGAAGAATTGGAAAGGAACAAGTCATAGGGTCAGGATGACGTAGCCTTTTCCCCTTCAATTCCTGTTTAAATATTCAGGAAGAGATTTAACTTCATTTCCTTCACTGTCCAGACCCTGATCCGTTCATTCTGGTTTAGGGGAGACATCCAAGGACCTCCTTGTGGCTGCTCCAGGCAGGGGAGTTTGAGCAAGATTCTGTTAGGTGACAGGTTGGGGAGCTCTGAGGGAAGTGAGGGATAATATGAATCTTTCACTTAAAAGTTCTCTCAATATCTTCTATAAAATATTTACTGAAAACTATGTGTTTCCTAATCTATGACAGGATTTTATTGGAAATATCCAAGGAAGCTTACTGTCACCGAGACTATACGATGAATGGCTTGGGGTCACTGATGAAGAGAATGAAGAGCAGAAAATTTCTGTGATCCAAAGGTAATGATCTCTCTAATTACTATTTTCACCCTAAGTACTAATTATTTGGGGTCTGACATAAAATAGAAACGATGTGTTCTTAGAATCCATGAACTTATTCTTACAGCATTGGCACCTACAGTAATGACCAAAAGGTTTCTTTTGCTTATCACACATACAGAGTCAGTTTTAAAACATGCATTTCTCAGTCATGTGTATAGGTTCATGCCTATCACCCTACTACTCGGGTGGTTGAATGATTTAAAGGCTAGCCTGACCTACACAATGACTTCTATTTACAATTGCGTTAAAGTTTGTGTTTCTAGGAGAAAGGAAAAAGAATTATTTCTTACTATTGTGGATTACTTTTTCTCCTATTGTTATCACCATGGAAAACTTGGCCATAATACATAATGAAATATGTAACTTGGATATGTGAAGAAAGCTGTTAGTGGCCACCAGTCTACCCTCAACCAGATAAGTAACTGGACAAGTTCAAATCTAGCTTGGCATTGAATTCAATGAAATGTTTTCAGATACACAGTTCCCTAGACTGACCTGTTACATAACATATAAACTTTGGAAGCTTGTTTAGTGAGCATCTCAGCACCACTATTTTAGTAATAAAGACAGATTGTGTAAGATAACAGTTTTCTTTATCAGTGTACTTTTGGTAGAGTATCTTCTACAATGTTACAGACTATTCAATGTATTTCAAGTAAATTATATCCTAAAGGTTTAACCAGGTATCGATGTGATTTGAGGAGAAAATATAGGCAATATTTTTTTGAAATAATCTTCCAATTTGTTGAATTACCAAAGCATTGGGAAATGGTCTAGGGAAAATTAATCTTCTTTTCAAATTCACAGCTGCCTATGTATAAATGACTTGCTTTTATAAACTTATTTTATGTGTTTAGTCTTTTACAACAGCTACCAAAGCCGAATGTTGATCTCTTGAGACACCTTTTTGCAATGTTACACAACATCAAGAGTCATTCTTCAACTAATAAGATGACAGCGTACAATCTATCAGTTTGCATTGCCCCGAGTATCCTGAGCCTGCCTAGTTCCTGCAACTGGGGTGTAGAAAAGGAAATCTCAAGAAAGGTACAAGACCTCTGCTTTTTGCGTCCATTCTGTCTTTGGGAGCAGAGTCCTCACTAAGAGCTGGGGATTCAGAACAGACAGATCAGTTCTCTTAAAGGCAATTTTTAATTACATTCCTTGGGATTGGAAGAGGCAAAGACCATTCTGCAGAGGTCTGGGAAGATAGTTTAAGCTGGATTTGGAGTCAGTGACTCACTCCTTATCTTTGTGGGTTTGAGAAGTTAGATTGACTGAACCACAGAGATGAAGGATGGGGGATGGTAACAAAGAGGGTGGGGGTCAGCGGTCAACCAGACAAACTTCTTCCCGCACTGCAACCTTGGAGGGATATACAAATGAGGACAAATCTTCCAAGCCAGTTTCCTCATCTCACAGTGGCCCTGGCAGTTACCGCAGCTTCTCTGGTCATCACTCACACTCATTGCGTGGCTTGAGCCATATATGGGCACCAAATCTCCATTTAGACTGGGATCCGTCTACCATTTGTGGCCTCTTCAGTAAACAAGTTGTCTAAGCTGATCAGCTTCAAAAGTACTATAGCAAAACAATTGTGACCATGCACTTATGACAGGAAAATCTTTATTTTGGCTTGTTGTGTTGATGTTTTCAATTTATCATTATTATTTTTTTTATTATGGGATTTTTCAAAGAACGTCTTGGGAGGGAAGTAAGACAGAGAAAAAATTTTATGCCTCCTAGTGAAGAGTCTGGGGTAGGCATAGAATGAGATACCTCAGTCCCCCGCAATAATGCACCATCTAGGTTCCAATTACCTGCCATAGACCTTACCTCTTAATCAGAATAGAACAACCATTGTAGACCAAAAGCTCACCAAGTAAATGGGAACAATACAGAGTGAGTACATGCTGCAGAACATCTTAATGCTCTTACAACTGGCTGCTAAGATTATAGGTCTTCCCTGAGCTTGTCAGACAGCAAGACTGAGATTCACAATGCACAGACTGCAAATAGATAATCAAATATGCTCCCTTAATGCCTTCTTCCTTCACAAGAGAAAAAGAGGATCTCCGCTTATGAGTTAAAGACCGTTCACTTAAGAAGTGAACTTTAAAAGGTTTTGTCTAGTGGATGCTTTACAAATCTGAATAACACAAGGTTCTGCTTCAGTCTCCACACCCTAATATAACAATGCACACAAATTCATATGTTTCTTATTTTTCTGACATGATGCTTGACAAAAGAAATTTAAGGAAGCAAGAGTTTATTTTAGATAATAGTTTCAGGTGATACAGTCTGCCAGGGAGGAAAGACAAGGCTCTGGTAGTTTGAGATGGCCTGAAAGCACAGCAAGTAATTTAGCCAACTGGGATTCTACTTTCTTGAATTATGCACACACACCCCCATCTTACCTGTGCACCTGAGAACATGTTAGAAACTAAGAACCCTCCTGGATCAAGATGAACGTTCACTCCACACTGAGAAATGGAATAAGCTTTTCTGCCTCTAACAGCTATTAACTTTTATTAATATGTATTAAATATTAATAACTTTTCATGTGTGAAGTCTACTCAGACGTATTCCCTTACATATCATGTGTGAGAATGGAGCAGTCTTGTCCTGCTGAAACTAGCACCTTGTAAAATATGACAAATTGTCCTCTGAGTGAGCTTTGATTTTCTATCTGCTGTTTAACATCTTTCACCTAGGCATAATTTGGCACACATAGAATTAGATTAAAATAAAATGCATCCTAGAAACAGGCATGCATGGACAGTATTCACATAATCTGAACAAGAGCTTACATAATCCAAGCTTGTCAATCAAAATATACACTCAGCTCTGTTATTCAATTAGCAACCCAAATCCTCCTTCTCTTCAGTCTCACAAAAGGAAGTCTCGTACAAAGACCAGAACTATTGAGAACTCTCTCAGGTGGTTCGCAGTGTATCAGAAATGAACTGTAAGTTCACTTTAGAAGAAAGGTTTCTTGCTGCTTTGGCAGTCAGGGTGAGCCTATTTCAAAATTCTTTGAGACACTGCAGAGATGACTCAGAAGTTAAGAGCATCATGCAGAAGACACGAGGTTGAATTCCAGCACCTAAATGGTGGCTAACAATTGTCTGTAACTCCAATTCCAGGGAATCTGATGACCTCTTCTGTCATCCATGGGCATTTCATGACACAGGTGCTTACACGCACACTTAACATTCATACAGATAAAATAAAAAGTAATTAATAAAATTTTCTCACTAAGATGGAAGGAACAGAAGAATCGGTGTAGACAGAGACCACTGGTATCAACCGAATGTTGCAAAAAGTAATTATATATGCTACTTAGATGGTTTCTGCATTTTCTTTTATTTTTATTCAACCTGAGACATTCATCAGTTGTGTACCCCCATTCAGGGTGAATCTTCGTTTCTCAATTAAGCCTGTCTATAAACAAAGAGACACACCTGAAAGTGAGCATTAGGTGTATTCAAATTTATTCTGTTTAGCTCCAAAGATTAAGCAGGGTGTGGAGTGAGGGCTCCACAGTTCTGAGCACACTCTGCTTTTGCCGAGGACATGAGTTCACTTCCCAACTCCCAAGTCTGATGGCTCACCAACTGCTAGAATTCAGGTCCAAGGGGTCCCTCTCCTCATCTGAACTCCAGGGCACATGCACTGTGATGTACACAGAGCCATACACAGACAGAACTACACTCACATAATTAACATAAAGAGATGGAAGCTTACTAGCCATCAGAGTGAGAATATTGTGACCTTTGCTATTTTATGGGATTGCACTGTACTGATTCTTAATTGTTTCATCTTACTACTCTTGTAAATAACTTATTCATTCCTAAGAGAAAATGGGCTTATATGTTTTATAGAAACTATATTCAGAATTCTGGTTTTGACATTTTTCTTCATTCCAAGACTCAGATGTCAAATGTGATTTTTCACAGCGCCAAATGACAGAGAATCCTGTGTGTGTTATTTTATGTTTCAGATTTCTCTGGTACAATTTCTCCTTGAGAATTGTTTGAGAATATTTGGAGAAGACATCAGCACTACACCTTCTGGAGATAGCTCGAATTGTTGTAATAACAAGGAAAATCCTCTGGATTCCCTAAATAATTTCAATGACTGTGCTGATGTGAAGGCTGCCAGGAATGGTGGCAGTGTCTGTCCTGCTGGAAGTTCAGGTCTGGAGGATGATAACACAGCGCCCTGCAGCCCTTCCGCTCCTCTTCCCCAGGAGAGGCTCACAGGTGAGGGAAGCTTTTATATATCATTACATGAAAGGCAGGTGACCTCTCACCTGATTTCAGAAAGATGCTGATACCGTCACCGCAGCATCAGGACACATCCTTTTATGACAGCGTGGGGAATATTTCAAACCACCCAGGCAAGGGGAACTGTACTGTGCAAGACAGATGTGCCGCAACTGAGTCCAGTGTGACGATTCAGGGTTCTCCCTGCTGTGTTGCTCTTCTTCCCAGTGCTCCATGAGCCTCACAGCATGACTGTGTTCTCAGAGTTCTTTAAAAACATAAAAGGGATGATTGGCAGACAAGAACACCAGTCATTCCATAGAACAAAGCCATGTGCCACTCTCTGTGAGCACAGTTATTCCTAAATTATTTGTTTGCCATTAAATTAATGAGAACATCTAACCAAACAATGGCAGGTCTCAGAAGAATTAAAACAGAATTCTTCACAGGAAATACATGAAAAATACTAGGGAGGTTTGAACTGTCCCTGAGGTACCAGCTGGCATTATTCAAACCCAACTAGGAATGACTAGTGCCAGTCATTCGGTGTACTGAGTGGAGATGAGATTTGGAAACATGTGGACGTGCATCATGAGTTCCTTCATACGCTTGACATTTCTTGCTTTGATATTTGCTGCCTGCTTTCAGGAAAGTTTGGTAGAATTCTTTTTATCTGAATTGGGACAAATATCTATTTGAGAATGTTTGTATCTACATGATGTTTTCTTTTTCTTTCAACAGTGAATGTGAACCCTCCACTTGAACCAAAACAATTGAACGTCATAGTGTTCTACAGAGGGGCCTCTTCAGGGTGATGAGTGAGGGCCCATCTGGATTGGCCCAGCTAGCATCTGCCCGTGATTTCTTAGTCACCATATTAGACTTCTTTTGCTCCTTAATTTTCTGTTATATTCCATGGAAAATTATTTTTCCAAACTACTTACAATAGTTGCTACATTTGACTGGAATCTTCTGGTTCTGTCTGGAATAAGAGAACTCCTCCACAAAGGAATGGACATGGCCGTCATAACCACAGACAAGCCTCTAGGGTGATGTTGGTTATTTGTCTGACATAACAAGAAAGCACATTCATACCCCAGCTCGTTCCACCTGATGTTCCCGTTCCTCCTTTCGTACAGATTTTAGACAATCCTTTTACAAAGTATTTGTTCTCCTTTCCATTATAATTTATTATACCATATTGTATTTCTTACTTTTATTGTAGCATTTACTCTTATCTGTTATTTTACTGTATTAAATACTTATATTAATTTTAGCGTGTTTGTTATCTTACATCTATTATGTTTATAGTATATTGTTCATGTACTTTATCATTCTAATAAATATCATTCCATAACTTGATCACTTACACTCTGGTGTGATTTTCTCATGACTCTCTACCTTTGGAAGACGCCGTGCCGGGAACTTCCTCAGGTCCAACTGGGATCACTCATGGACCTGCAGTCACATGGCAGCTCTAGTGAGCTCACTGACATGTCCGTCAGCTCAATCTGCTCATCATTTGTTCCTCTTTCTGTAACTAGTCCGGCCTTCCTCGTATGAAAGAGGAAGGGTTTCCCGCAGGAAGTCAAGTTATTGCTTTCAAGATTTAGTTCCCATCAGTTTTACTAAAGTCCTATTAGGCATGTCGTACTGCCATAGTCAAGTTCAGAGAAAATATCATAGATAAATATGAAAGAGAATATGAGACCACCGAATCAGAAAGGCAAAAGAAAAGGTTTCCTTATGGTGGAGGCTATTGTTTGTAATGTATCAGAGATGATAACTCCATTCAAGGCAGCATCACAACTACCCACATTCTTTTAATTCACCTTTGACTCATTCTCTGATTACCAATTTTGAATGGGGATTATTCACCTTACATGACTACTTGTCCTCCTTTTTCTACAACTCAAACACAAGCCCAGGACATGGTACTGCACACATTTAGGATGCATCACTCAAGTCAAGGAATCCATCTTGAGATTTCCTCCACCAAATGTCCCGGACTCAACAGTGAGCAAGGACCCTAGGACACCTGAAATGAAAAGGAACAAACACACACGGAACCTGGCGGCAAGGGAAGTGCCTCATCAAGCTGCAAAGTTTATTGTTGTTTCTGGGTTTAAATACACAAGCTTGGGGAGGTGGGGGCAAAAATGCACTTACACAGGACTGTGGTAACTAACAGAGCCAGAACCGTTGCTTAGGAGACATTATCTCTGACCTTCAGAGCCCACTATGAATAACTATATGTTTGCCAGGAGAGAATGAATAGCGATGTGTTTGTTAGGAGAGATGGGACTAAGAAGAGAAATAAGGGCTTTATGCTGTAATAAAAGTGTCTCCTCTCTCAGGCCTTCCTAGCTCAAGGCTGAATGTGCTTATCATACATGCTGGTGGCTACAGGGAGGATTTTTCCCAGGGCTGTTTTTCTCTAAGATGGAATCAAGCTATAAGCTGCCTATTCTTTAACCTGTGGCCGACAACAACCAAACAAATTAGTACATGATCTCGACATTTGATTTCACTCTGGTTCATAGGACACAGGCAGAATGCAATCAGAAAGAATTATAAGCAGAAAGGTCCAATGTGTTCTGCTTACAGCATTCAAGTACCACACAAAGTTTCAAAGTTTTCCACACTCTAGCCATGAAACAGTTCTGAAGGCCTTGGAACCAGCTGGTCAGTTTTATTACAGCAACATACCCACACTTGGCACCAATTTTCTATCATAGATTTTTTCCTATAATTGTGATAAAATACATCAGCATACTCCTTTAGAAAGTCTCTTTGACTCAGAGGTGGAAGGCACAGTCTATCACTGTGGGGAAATTCTGATGACACAATTTTGAGGCATGAGGTCAAGTTGCTCACCCAGTTACAAAGCAGAGAACAATGAGTGCTTGGACTCGGCTTTCTTCTTTACATGCAGTCCAGCAACCATGTATAAGGAATGGGGACCCCAGTATTGGGGTACGTCTTCCCACTTCAATTACCCTAACTTCACAGGCACTTCCAGAGGCTGTTCTAAGTAAAAGAAACCCACACAGATAGGCCTGCCTTCTTGCATATGGGAGAAGGATCATCTATTGCTGATTCTGTGTACAAGTAAACTGGCGGTCAACATTAACCATCACACAGGATGCAACTAAACAAACATTTAAGAATACGCATATGAACCTTGAGAGATGGCTCAAAGGATACAGCTTTTGAGATGCAAGCCCAATGACCTGAGATCAGATCATCAGAACGTATATTACAAACAACCTACGTACTGGGGTACAGATGGCTCAGCAGTTAAGAGCAATAGCTGAGAACCCAGACTGAGTTTCCAACAAAACATGATGGCTACCAACAGTCTAGGTAATCTGACACCCTCTTCCGGCCTATGCGGATAACACGACATGGGGCGTTCATACACATGCTCGTATGCATAAAATTAAAAAATAATAAATTCACTTTTAAAAAACCCCAAGTAATGCAGCACAAGCATCTATCCACCAGTATTCCCTTACCGTGGGATGGGATGGAGAGATGAAATCATTAACAGACTAGAAGTCAGCCTACATGGACTGTGTTATGTACCACTGAACAAGAGACCCTGCCTCGAACAAGATGGGAGGCAGAAACCAACTCCTGACGCTGAACCTTGATGTCCATAGGCTCTAAGCTTGGCATTTCACATACACAGTAACAGACACACATACATACAACCCACAACACACATGCAAACATGTGTACAAGCGGAACCTTAAGGGAACACACACACACACACACACACACACACACACACTCACACAAATGACGCAATGTAAATGTGCAGAAAGGAAAAGAATCAAGGGGAAGATGGATGCAGAATGCTGCAATGTCTGCAACCCAAATTAAACTGTATACACAATTTTCTGTGGGCATTAGTGCAATTTGTACAGTTACCAAGAAATTAAAGCTCATAAATTCTTGATTCTCACGTAAGTTATAAAAGCGACATTTTTAGAAATATTAGACTGAAAAATACATCCCAGAAAGAAAACTATATTTGGGAATCAGATACTGGTGGTGGAACAAGGGTAAAGCAAACAGTAACAAGAGTAGTGAAAATCACCACAGGAGTCTGGCTCTGTGGGAGCGAACGAGGTCCTGGGGAAGAACGCTGTGGTGCGCAACTACATGGTTGTTGTGTGGCTTGACTTCAAACATCGACTCACACCAGATACAGAACCAATGACAGACCAAAGTAACAGTTCTACCAAAGTCCACTTTGGTGAATCAATAAGTTTATTAGGATTACTTACAGGAACAAGGATGACTCAGAGGCAGCTCTGTCCCTAAAAACACACATGAGTGAAAACTCATGAAGTCCCTTCCCCCAGGTCCCTGCACAACTTTCAGGCAGCTGGTCAGGCTGGGCTCCTGTTTGTTTAACTTTGGCAGAGGTTTTAGGACTCTTGTAAGTTTCAGGAACTTCCTAATCCTGGGAGTTTTGTTTACTTCTAGAGTAGTAGCCTTAACAGGCCTGTCTGCAGGATGGAATGCTTCAGTTTCGTATAGAAGTTGCTACATTCCACTCTTTTTCTCTTACCTCTTTTTTCTGCCTCCTCTTCTACAGTACTCCCCAAGTCTTGGAGAGGGCTAAATAACTGTCTGGTTATTTTCATCAACCTGAGGCTGGGTACTAGGCTAGTATGCCCCAGCAGGAGGAGTTAATTTCATTTGCTTGACCAGATATGAGTCACTGCAGGACACCCACCATTCTTAAAACCAAGTTTCCTTCCATGACTGCTGGATGCTGATAGCAGCAGTGATCTAGGGCTGCAAGCACAAATGTTCAGAAAGCGGTTTGCAGTTTGAGAGGCACATCATTCCCATTCCACAAAACCAGAGTTGCTTCCCCCATGGGTCCTATGACCTCACTAGTCGTGGGCTTTTTCTCTGCCTTAAAGTACCAGATATAATTTCCTTCCTGCAGAATAGGCCTTAAATCCCATTGGAAAGCAGTTTGTTGGACCCATAACAGTCATGCCTCTATTGCGTCAGTGAGCACAGCTGACCTAGCATGTTGGTCCTGGGGCATGAAGGGTCTATAACCAAGCGGGTCTGCTGATGGAAGTACTCCCCTATGAGCCCTGACGGTGCCTATGGGCACTATGGAAGCCGGCCATTGGGAGAGCACTGCCCATTCAGTCCTAAATGGATTTCTCAGTGTCCCATAGCCAAAACATGTGGCCTTGCAGCCTGCAAACAACAGCAGTGACAGTGCTTGTGGTGGCCTGGAGGCCTCCCTAGTCAGCAAATCATCAGGAAACAGTTGTTTCCAATTTGGAGTGAGTGGACATCTGTTCATGTCTCTCCAGGAAAAGTCACTCAACACAGTTCACACCTGAACAGGGACCAACAGAACCACAGATGGCTTAGGGAGCAGTGGATTTGCGGACCCTATAGTGAGTTCTAAGACATGAACAGGAACACTGACTAATTGGTGTTGCTAAATCGAGTAGTCTTCAAAAATCATATCAAAGTACATTTCAGATCTGTTAAATGCAATTTATTTGACTAACGGTCTGTTAAATTCAAGGTGTGGTCATGAATTGTCACCTCATAGATGATCTTCTGTAGGTCTTGTGGAATCTCCTCTCTTGATCTCAAAATAAGGATGACTCCCTGGATTGGCTCCTAGATGCTATAATTTGTCCTTTCATCCTACTGAGGATCTAACTGATATGTCTCTGGTGTGTTTGTAAAAATGTTTGCTCCTCGTGTGCCCTGGGGAGCAGTGACAGAACTCTTGATTGGGTACTGACTGTAAGTGAAACACACAAACATCTTAAATATATATGCACACACACATAGTTGCACAGCACATATATCTCTTTACAATCTCAGTCCTTTATTACAACATGAATGCCTTTTTCATGCTTTGTCTTCCTACAAGGCAACATTGCTCTGCAGAGCCTCTACATATGATCTAATTAGTCTGTACTATTCTCCCATGCAGGTCCCTTGATTTTGTTTGACCAGACATCCAACTCCACAAAACAGAACATATTCCTTTTTCAAATATATAACAGACCTTTTACTGGGTGTTTTTGTTCTGCAGTCTGAAAAGTCTAAACAGAAAATTCTAGAAATAAAGAATGCATGCATTTTAAACTGCACTCCATTCTGAGTCTAGGGTTGACATTTCATGCTACCTTGAGCAGTCTCCACAGAAAGGAAATCATCCCTCCACTCAGCACACCCCACTGTGCATGCTGTCTATTATTTAGTCACGTATCAGGTACGGTGTTATCAGATCTACTGATTCTGTACTAAATTACAATGTGCAGGATCAAGGAACCTTTATTTTATTAACAGTAATGAATAATCAATCACAACAGTATGGTGTTCACATTTCAGAAGTGTCAGTGACAGATTGCAATGTGCCCCCTTTAAGTGCAAAGGTCAATATGTTTAGGGACGCATGGAACATTGGGATAACTCAGATTGCAGTACAATGTGATCATTGTTCTATTCTCACTGTTGTAGGTTGCTGCATTCATTAAGTTTTTGTTTTTGTGATAAAGTACTTGACCAAAGGGACTGGAGAGTCGGCTGTAAGAGCACCAGCTGCTCTCGCAGAATATCCGGTTCAGAACACAGTTCCTTCATGGTTGCCAACCACCGTCCATAACTCCACTTCCTAGGAAATCCAGGGCCCTCTTCTGACCTCCACAAGCATTTGAGTGACCTGTCAGCCATTACATACTTGCAGGCCATACACTCTCAAATTTAAAACACTTGACAAAAGGAGCTTAAGGAACTAAGGATTTATTTTGGGTCACAGTGTGAGGTTAGTTAGATCACGGCAGGAAAATCACAGCAGCAAGAGCTCGACGTGGGCAGCAACAGTAGCCAAGCAGTCAGGGAGCAGAAAGAGATGAAGACTTTGCTTAGCTGCTTTCTGCATTTTATTCAGTCTGAGAACCTAGCCCATGAGACAGTACCACATTCAGGGTACTTCCTCTCATTTCAGTTCATCCTATTGAAATGACCCCTCATAAACATGAAAACAGTCAAGAAGAGGGAATGGTGTAGCAACCTGCATTCTACTTAGTTTAGGCCATTGGAATATCATTTTCCTAAGAGTGCACTTAGAATCCTGGTATCTTGCGTGTACATACTATATAAATGCAACATTCAAAACAATGCACATAGCAACTGGTTAACAATCTACAATCCCAGACTGCACCAAGCTTCACACATACACACCTATGAACAGCAGAGTAGGCGGTGAGCAAAGCTATTGACCTAGGTTCAAGAATGATCACGGAAATGCCAAAGGAGCTGTGGCACTGGAATGGGATTTGTCTTGGTGATAACTCTATACCAGTTTCCTCAGACTAAGGAGCAGTGAGCATGTAGCAACAGATGGCAGCATACACAGATGACTCTGAAATCCTGATAAGTGGCCTTTCCCCTTCAGAAACATTCCCACTGTCTTCGTCAGTGCAGGACTTTAAAACATATATGCAGGATTGGGAAACGGAGAAACCCACGGTTTCCACCATTTTGTGAACATTGGACATGGTCGTGACCATTCCTGTTGATGTGTTAAAATACTCCAGCAGAAGCCACCTACATTGAAGGGCATGTTGGCTCACAGTTTCAAGTTTCAGTGTGCCATTTATCATGGATAGACGTGCTGAGATCCTGGACTTTGCCTCTGTGGTCTGCATTTCACTGAGCATTCTTGTCTCCCAAATCCTCAGTAGAATGGCCCAGTACATTCTGCTTACAGCATGCAAGTACTACACAAAGTACCAAACTTTTCCATGCTCTATCCATAAAACAGTTCTGAAGGCCTCAGAACCAAGTGGTCAGTTTTATCATAGCAACAGCTCCATTCTAGGCATAAATTTTCTGTTGTTTCTTTTCATATGGCTGTGGTAAAATGCATTAGCATACTACCTGAGAATGTCTTTGACCCAGATTTTGAGGGCACAGTATATCACTCTTGGGGAAGTTCTGATGACAGGAGTTTGATGCATCTGGTTGTTGGGGTCCCTCTGCTCAGTGCTGGCCTGAGTGGGATGCAGGGTCTCCACCGTGAAGGGGTGAGGGCTGCTGAGTCAAAACACAGACTCCGGGAGCTCAGTCAGAAGCATGCCAAGGGCAAGCAACAGCAAAACTCCCTTTATTCAAGGAAGTGCAGGGCTTTTTCCTAAGTTTGGTTAGCCAACCCCCTATGGGGCAGTTCTCAACTGTGGCCAATAGTATTCTGTCTCTGGATGGACCATCTCCGTTCAGGTTCTCTCCAGATGCAGGGCGGAAGCTAGTGTCACACCTGGCTAGATCAGAGCACCATGCCCACAGGAGCCACTCCCTTAATCCTCATAGCAGGTGACCTGGCTAAGGTCCATCCTGCCTAGTGCCCCATAGCTCATCAAGTTTCTCAGCTTTCTTCTTTAGTTCTGGTCAGGAACCATGTATAGGGAATGGTGCTCCTCAGGTTTCGAGTGTTTTCCCACCTCCATTGCTTAACTTCACAGGCATGCCCAGAGATGGATCTAATTAAAATAATCACACACAGATACGCTTGGATTCTTGTCTTATGAAAAAAAAAGTCTCATCCGTTAATGATTCCAGGAACAATGAAACTGACAATCATGAGAAACCATCACACAGGATGCAATTGAACAAACATTTAATTATATACATATGAACCTTGAGTGACGGCTGTTTGACTGAAACATCGGAGATGCAAGCTTGATCACCAGAACTTACATTAAAAAAAATCCACCAGGCACTGGGGCTGCAGAAATGGCTCATTGGTTAAGAGCACTAGCTACTCTTACACAGGATCCAGATTGAGTTCCCAGCAAGCACAGCCTGTAACTCCAGTTCCAGGAGACGCTGACTCGAGCAATATGGGAGGCATGAACCAACTCCTGATTCTGAACCCCGACCTTTATATGGGTAAACTGAATTCTAACACGCACAAACACTGACACAGACACACGTGCTCCCGAACACATGCACATACATACACGCACACACTCACAAAGTTACACAGAACAGTTATAGCTTAACAAACTGAAACCTTTATTGCAACATGGAGAATCCCTTATTCTTGTGTTGTCTTCCTCCTCAGATAAACATTGCTCTGCACATCCCTAGAATTTGATCTAATGAATCTGGTCCTTTGATTTTGTTTGACCAGACATCTCATTCCCATTATTTAGTCACACATCAGTTACGGTGTTACCAGATCTGCTGTCTCTGTGCTAAATTACAATGCTTAGGTTCAAGCAGCCTTTATTGAATTAACAGTAATGACAAATCACACACATTATGGTGTTTACAATTCAGATGTGGCAGTGAGAGACCACAATGTGCCTCCTTTAAGTGCAAAGATGAGTTCATCACAGTATGTTTAGAGAAGCATGGAACATTCACATATCTCAGATTGTAGTACACTGTGATCCTTGTTCTATTCTCATTATGTATGGTGGCTGCATTCAGTGAGTTTTTGTTATTGTGAGAAAATACTCAACCAAAGGGGCTGGAGGGCGGTGCGATTAAGAGCCCTGTCTTCTCTTGCAGAAGACTCAACTCACACACGGAGACTAACAATTGTCCATGGCTCCAATTCCTAAGTAATCTGATGGCCTCTTCTGACCTCTGCAGGCACTGCAGGACGTGGGTGCAGGCAAAACACTCACACGCATACAATAAAAATAATAAGTACAGATTTAAAAATACTCGACAAAACCAGATTGAGGAAGGAAGTATTTATTTTGGGTCACAGTTGGCAGTTTGTTACATCATGGATTAAAGTCATGGCACCAAGTCCTCAACATGTATGGCCACCTTTGACAGGCAGTCAGGGAGCAGAGAAAGATGAATATTTTATATTCCTCATTTTCTCATTTTATTCAGTCTTAAACCCACATTAAATACAGTTCTTCCCATTTCAATCCATCCTTCATAGATATAAAAACAGCGAGAGTAGGGGCTGGTTTAGCAACATGCTACTCCACTCAGTTTAGGATATTTGAATATCATTTTCCTGACAGAGCAGTTAGGAGACTGATACCATTACATGTACATATTATATAAATGCAACAAATTCATTACAATGCACATAGCAAATGCTTTTCAATGTACAGCCCCCACTGCACCAGGTTTCACTCACACATACACACACACACACACACACACACACACACACACATCTATGAACAGTGGAATAAGTTTCTTTTTTCCTTAATGTCCATCAAGCATAGGTTCCATTTAATGACAGTCACGAATTGGTAGGAAAATGTACAGGCAAATCTCTCCTTGAATACCTTACTAAGTGTGAAATGAGGCAACCATGCTGGCAAAGTGGAATTTTAGAGAGAGTTCCATAGCTGCCATGTTATGTCTGTTCATAACTGCGTGTGCATATGATTAAAATCAGATGCATCATGGGAGGCGTAGATGGGCGTGGTCTTGCCATTGGAGGTATTTCTCTCCATTGTTCAAATGCAGATCTCTAGACTTCTCCTTAATCACTTCAGTCTCATCAAAGCAATCCTCTCCTACAACACAGGTCTAGGCTGAACATGAATCCTCCTAGTGCTCTTTTGGAATCTATAGTGTACACTCTGCATTTCTTTCTGCCCCGTCTGCTCCTTTTCACTCTATATCTGCAGTATAATACCATTAACAGCTGCACCACCACCTCACACTTAGGGTATCTTGAAATATCCTTCGCCTAAGAATTTAGTCCATTTTTTTCTCACTCTCACCTCAAGTAAGCTTTTTGGCTGTGGGCAGACTCGAGTGAGACTCTGCCAAAATATCCCAGTTGCTGCTTCAGTCCTTATTTCCCTCTGGAGCTACATAGTTCCTGGCACTACTTTCTTCCAGGCTGCTACTAGAATGCCCTATTAAACTCTGCTTACAGCAATCAACTGCTCTCCTAGTCCAAACTTCCAGAGTCTTTCACGTGCCTCCAAAATGTCACATGGTCACATTTTTTTACAGCCAAGTGTCCACTCTCCGGTACCAATTCCTGTATTGGTTAGCTTCTCTATGGCTGTCACATAATACTCTGACCAATGCCAACTTGGGGAGGAAAGGTCTTATTTGGCTTACATCTTCCCAGTGACAGTTCATCATTTAGGGAGCCCAAGGTGGAAACTCAGGGCAAGAAACTAGAGGCAGGGGCTGAAGCACACAGACCCTGGAGGAGTGCTACTTGCTGGCTTGCTTCCCCAGCCTGTGCTCAACCTGCCTCCACCAACCCCATGGAGGGAATTTCCCAAATGAGACCCCTCTACATAGCCAGGTGTGTCAAGTTGACGACTAAAGCTCTCCAGCACAGGGTTTCCTGCATTTGAAGTGCAGCACAGCTGGATCGGCATCAGAGCAAGCGGCCCAGTCACTCACCAGTTCCTTGTGAGGGAGAGATATAATAGAGCTTTTGCAACGGGATCACACTCCTAACAATAGAGACCACATAACAATGCTACGTTATTCATGGATTTGAATGCTCAGAAGCAGTGAAGAAATCAAACACAGCTCTGTCTTATGAAGCACTGATGCTCTGCCACTGCTGACTCAGAGCTTTAAACATTTATTATTGTTTTGATTTTAGGTGGAGGAATGTATCACCGACACGTATGTAAATGAACCCATTTCATGCAATGCCCCGAGGGCTGAAGAGCGCATCAGATACCCTCGAACTTGAATGAGAACTCTTGTTTGATGCCATGTATGTGGCTGCTGGGAATCAAAGCCAAGTCCTCTGCAAGAGCAGCCAGTGTGCTTCACTGATGATCCACCTCTCCAGCCCCTGAACCCAGGGTTTAGAACATGCAGTATACGCTGCCTGTCTTCTGTCCTGCAGTGTTAGCATCCTGTGGCCTGTCTGTCTTCTTTCCTTCAATCCACTCATCTGTCCATCTATTCATCCAGCCATCCATCCATCCATCTGATTCTGTCTATACTTCCTCTGTCTCTGACCTGTCCCTCTTCTCTATGTAAATATCTATCTATATGTGGGTTATTATCTATACTAGGCTGGGGTCATTGGAGCTCAAATCAAGGACTGTAGTATTCTATGCAACTGCTTTGCCATAGAGCTATTATCAAACTTAGGCTTGAAATTCAGTGGTGGTAAGTTTTCAAGCACTCTGTTCCCAGCCTCAGGGGCAGTAGAGGACACCCGGAAGCTTTAATGACTAGGTAACCATGCTGGGGGAAGGGATCGGCTGAAATGCTGGTGCACTGCTTATCACCACCCACCCTCCTGCTCTGAGGAGGGAAGGTGTCTACAGAGGAAGGAAGGTTCACAGGAGCTGGATGTGAATCAGGTATCAGGGAAGTGACTGACTCAAATCTCTTTCTACTCCCAAAGCTGCCTCTGAGGTCATGTGAATGGGTCATGTGGCAGCAAATCTGTACCAGGTCAGGAAGTAATGAATGCCCTTGACATGTTCGGATTGAAGTGATGTCAGTCCTCTGTGACCTCTCAAAGGGGTCGTCGTCATGGTTTCGGTAGTTACAACAGAACATCCGCTGCAGTGCACAGGCATTCAGAAGCAAGAGCTGGCAGGTAGGGCTGTGTTGTGGATTAGATTGTACCCAAACCTGTTGGGCTGAAGGCCTGATAGACCTGGAGCGTGAAGTGTTCCTTGAAGAGGGTGACTGAGGCAAAATTTGTCCCTGGGGTTTTCTCTGATCTTACAGGGCCAGTGAGAAGAAGCAGAAAAGGCAGAGACCAAAATGATGCCTATACAGGACCTGGCCAGACAAGGTGCCAAGGAGAAGATATCGCCACATCCCAGGGAGATAACCTCAGAGGAAGCTTCCAGGCCAATATCTGCTGTAGGATTCCAGCCTGAAAACTGAGGATGAAGCCCAGCTTTTACCCTATCTTTCAATGACATTCTGTCATGGCCAGGTAAGGTTGTAAAAGTCTCTTTGGGTTCTTGTGTGTGAACATCCGTGGGGATCTCAGTTCTTGGAAGCATCATTCTTCATTAGTGGTAATGGCCACTCCTCAGAACAGCCATAGTGATCAGTGTAACAAGGAACACATATCTGTCCCTCTCCCTATCTGTCCTGATTTATATTTATATTTTTATATTTTACTCTTTGTGGGATGTGTGTGTGTGTGTGTGTGTGTGTGTGTGTGTGTGTGTGTGCTGGTAAGTGCAGATGCATACACATGTGAAGGCGTGCTTGGAAAGGCCGTACACTTAGGTGTCTCTATCATGCTGTAGCTTAGTTTTCCTTGACACTGAGTCTGGGCACAGTAGTCTGAGGCTCATGCTGATGAAAGCACCTAACATCAGGCATGACCGTCCACTGCATGGGATCTGTGAGCTCGGCACACTGTGGGTCACAGGTGGCATGCTTTCCTCTTTCATGTAGTCATTTGCAAGGAGGGGCTGCAGATGACAAAAAAGACCAGATGCTCTCAGGGATGTGTACATAAACTTAACTTGATGGAATCTCCTTGAAAACATCACAGTACTCTGGTATGTTAGACAGCTGCACTATCTTGGAGCCATATTCCTAATCAAGCTTGCAGTTCAGTGATGATGAGGACATAGTCTAGAAGACAAGGATATCAGTCGCTTTTGCACCCAGATCCAGAAGCAACATCTCCACATGCTCTCTCACTGCTAGGGCTGAAGGTATCTGTAGGGGATGGAGGACTGGATATAGAGTGTTCCTAGGGAAGCAGCACTGAGACACACCTACAGCTACCCCCCACCCCCCGGCAAAGTATGTATCTGAGCTCACATGTGCATGGGACAGCTGGAAGCAAGGATGTGCCAAGCAAGCTTGAAAGAAGAGTGTGTTCTGAAGTGAGGTCAGGGCTCCGTGATCTCACAAAGGGTCATTGTCAATGTAATGGAGATGGTTTAGGTCAGAGAGCAACAATGTCTACTGTGGTGGGAGGGATTCAGAAGAAGAGGCAGGCTATGTTGTAGACTTTACCCCAAATTCTTGGGGTGAAGGTCTGTTTGACCATCATTTGCTGTGCTTGGAGGTAGGTACTTGAGAGCAGGACTGAGGCCCAATCAAGCCCTGAGGTGTCCCTGATTTCATGGGACAGGTGCCTTATATGAACAGGGGGAATAGGAACAGATCGCGCACCTGGTATAGGATTCCGGCTTCCTGACATTTGGAGGATGGAGATCTGTGTTCTTTCTTTTCTGTTTGTTTCTTTTTGTTTGGTTTGGTTTCACTCTATAGCCCCAGCTGGACTGTAACTTGACCAGGCTGGCCTAAGTGTCACAGAGATAAGCCTGCCTCCCTCTGCCTCCTGATTGCTGGGATTAAGGGAGGGCACCACCATGTCCATCATGAAGTTCTCTTTAACCTCACCTACGGTGGCTTTCTGTCATGGAGGCTGGCCAGGGTAGGTAGGAATGTTTATGGTCCTGGTATCTGGTCTTCCATGGGACTCTAACTTCTGTGCAGCAGAATTCATTTTCTATTTCGTTATGGGCTCTACCCAGCTAGGACAAAGAGGTCAATGTAACAGGAAACACAACTTTCTCCCTCTCCTTGTTTTACACTTATATAGAGACTGTATTTTAACTTGAGATGTGGCATGTGTGTTTCTGTGTTGATACAGACATGTATGTGGGAGCAAACCTCCTTCTGTATGTATGTGTGTGTGTGTTTCTGCGTGTACACTTCAATCCCAGAGACAAATGTTAATTATCATCCTGTATTCTCCACCTATTTTTTCTTTGTATATTGTTCTTCTGGCTGTTTTGCAGGTTCTTCTTGATTTTTGAAGTTTTTTTTTTTTTTTTTTTTTTTTGGTTTTGTGTTGTTCTTTTGAGACAACATCTCCCAGTAGCTCTACCTGGAACAGATTATACAGACAAGGCTGGTCTACATCTCAGCAAGTTCCACTGGCCTCTGCCTCCAGAGTGCTGGGATTAAAGATTTGCATACCACACACAGCTTCTTTGAGACAGAATAAGACTGAGTTCACCTTGGTGCTCCTGAACCTACCCCAACACACCCATAATCTCCCATTGGTCACGGCCATAGGTGGAACACAGAGGTGACAGGATGGTCAGTCCTTCATGTGTTTACTAATTCATCCAGGATGAAATCTGGATTAAAAGAGGACAGTGAAAGGACATTGCCCACATGAGTCCATGAAACTTAGGGTACTGGACCAACTAGCAAGAACCATGTAATTTATAGTCTTTAAGCACAGTCCATCTATATATCTGTGCATCTATCTATGCATGTATCTGTCCAGCTATCATCTACTCTGGGCCCCAGGGTCTGGGCTGCAGGCGGCATCTCTGCTTGACCACCACAGTCCTGGCGCGGGTGTCATGATATCAAGGACAGCGTGAAGGACACCCTGACCGAGAGCAGCATGAAACCCAGAATGCATCACCTGGCAAGAGAGTTCTGGCTTCTCGGAGGCGATCTCAAGGATGACGAGGACGTATGACTTTGGGCATTACCCACCAGTGCCCCCAAGACCCCAATGCCCAGGCCCTATTGAAGCTCAAGGTTGGGAGGGCTACACCCTGAACTTCTCCATCACAGACAAAGACAGAGCTCCAGCAGCCAGCTTTGCACCAGGGTCTTGCTGTGGCGGGTCACAGGAGAAAGTCAGACAGCCTGCCTAGAGCTAGAAGAACCAGGGTGTGTGGGCCCCGCCTAGCAGCCTTCACTGCCGTTGAGGTCCCCACAGGGCACACCTTCCCCAGGGATTTGGTCTTGAAAGTGTGGGCCCGGCTCTAGCACTCACAGATGGTTTGGGTGCTGGATCTGGGGTTGTCAAGTTGGGGTCCGCAAAGGATTCTGTGCTTGATCCCTTGCAGATGTCCACTGAGCCTGGGCTCCAATGAAGGCCGGCATGCAGACCACACGCTCTTGAAATTCACATGGAACCAGGCTAATTGTGATTGACCAGGAATGGGTCAGCCTGTCCTCCCCAACCACATCAGCCGGTCTTAAAGGAATGGGTCCTTTCACTATGGGGACATAAGCCTGAATGAACAGCCAAGTGTCAGGGTCTTCAGGAATCCATGTGAGCATGGCACTCTCGAGTCTCATGGGTTGTGTGCACTGCTACTAAGATGGCAGTTGACCCAGAATCTTTCAACTGTTGTAAGCCCTGGCCCCCTGCTTTCTGCCCCTGGGTTTGGGGGGGGGGAATTATCCAGTGTCTACTGGGATTGAAAGATAGCATGTCAGAGGCCATCTGAATGGCAGTGCACATAACCCACCAAGACCATGAAGTGTCATAATCACTCTGATCCCAGAAGAACCTGCCACTTGGCCAGTCATTAGTGGCAGTGGGCTCTCGGGTGCTGAGCTTGGATCCCCGCAGGCCTCCTGACCTGATTCCTTGCAGGTGGCCACATGAAGCTGAAGGCGGGGCCCCATCGGAGCTCTGGGGAGGGTGGGCCATGCTGCAACTTCTCCACGGGAGCCTGCCCACTTGGCAGTGGGCCAAGTAGCAAGCTCTTCTGGGATCAGAGTGATTATGCCACTTCATGGTCTTGGTGGGTTATGTGCACTGCCATTCAGATGGCCTCTGACACGTTATCTTTCAATCCCAGTAGACACTGGATAATTCCCCCCCCCCAAACCCAGGGGCAGAAAGCAGGGGGCCAGGGCTTACAACAGTTGAAAGATTCTGGGTCAGCTGCCATCTTCACAGCAGTGCACACAACCCATAAGACTCGAGAGTGCCATACTCACATGGATTCTTGAAGACCCTGACACTCGGTTGTTCATTCAGCCTTCTGTCCTCATATTGAAAGGACCTGGCCCTTTAAGACAGGCTGAATGTGCTCTAGAGGACGGGCTGATACATTACTCCTCACCCACAACTGGTCTGGGTGCATCTGAATTTCAAGAGCCTGTGGAATGGAAGCTGCTTCATTGGAGCTCAGGCACATTCGCCAACTGCACGCATGAATTACAGGATCCTTTGCTGACAACATCAAGACATCCCCTCAGACATCAGCCAAACGACCTATGGGAGCCGGAACCCTGCTCACAGATTTAGTCCAAAGCCTGGGTCCTCTCTGGCCATGAAGCCACCAAGGCCACTGCCTGTCCACCTAGGCCCACGACGCACACCAACCCTCCGAGTTTCTCTCATGACCACTGCCCAGCTCCCATGGAGCCCCTTCCTGGGTACCTGGGCACCGGGTCCCTGCAGAGAAAGCATTGCCTTCATGCACTGCCAGCACGCTAGTCACCCAGGATCATGATGCATCCCAAACTCTCGTCACCTGTGGGAGCAGGTCCCAGGCCAGGATCCTGCCAGACCGCGAAAACAAGCCATCTGGGGCCCCTGCCGGTCCTCCTCATCGCAAGACGCACGCCAACCCTCGCGGATCCTGTGGCGGATAGGGCCACCTACTCCAGGCCCAGAAGTCCAACCTCCTCCTGACCAACCACCGGAGCACCCGGTCGGGCTGTCCTGACATTTAGGACCAGGTGAGCGAGATCCCCGCTTCACTTAGACTGTATCTCATCCCGGGCTGGGAGACGCACCTGACGCCAGCCTATTTGACGCTCGGGTTCTGACATCGGAGACCTGGAGCACTCCTGACACTCGCTGATCCTCTGGGGGCCATCGCCAGCGCCGTGGAAGCCCTTGCCGGGTACGCGGGAACCAGGTGCCAGCCAAGTAAGCACCACCTGGAGTGTGGCTGCCAGGCTCCCTCTCCGCCAGAGACGAGCGCGCTCCGACTCGGCACAGGATCATTGAGGTTCTCCCCAGGCAAGGGGCCACCGACGCCAGGACCAGAAGTCCAGCCCTATTCTGAACGACAAGAAGAGCACCCAGGCAGGCGGTTCCGAAAGGTGGGAACGGGTGAGCGACAACCCGCCCCCTCCCTCAGGGTGCGTCCCATCCCCAGGCACCCTGACACACTGCCGCCTGACGGTCTGGCTCTGAGCCCCTGAGCTCCAAAACCAGGCATGAGACCTCCTAACACTCTCGGTCCCACCCTTGGCTATCACGCAGGTAACCACATGAACCTGAAACCGGGACCCCTTCGGAGCTCTGGGGTGGGTGAGCCACGCCCAAACTTCTCCGGGGGACACCTCCATGATCTCCAACGCATGAGGACGGATGGAGGACATCGAACTGTCTACGAGGAGCAGGAAGATCCTTGGCGTGTGGGACGCGCCAAGCAGCCTTCGCAGCCTTCCACGTCCTCAAGGGCCGCTCCATCGCCCTTCCGCGCCCCCGCTGGATCCTGGGCCAGCTGTCCAGGAGCTTGTGCTATGGTTTCCTCGCTCGAAGCCCATCCCCCGGAAGGTGCTTGTGGTTGAGCCGGTGACCGCCACCGCTGAGACCTTCCTGCGGCCGAGAAGCCTTTGTCCATCCTAAGGCGGCCCCCCGGGGCGCAGCCATCCTCCTCGCCCTTTCGTGTGGGTGCCGGACCCCGCTCACTTCTTCAGGTCCCAGGCCGGGGTCCTGCCAGGACCAGAAATCATGTCACCTCGAGACACTGCCTGTCCCCCTGAGACAAGGACGCACGCCACCCTCCGCGATTCCCCGATGGCCGTATGGCACCACCAAGGAGACCCTTCGAGGGCCCCCAGGCACCCTATGCCTGTGAACGGAGTCATCACTTCCACTCCCCCCGGATCCGTAAGGATCTCCTCCATGCCCGGCACCTGTCAGTCAATTGCCACAGCCTCCAGGCCCAGAAGCCAGGATTGTCTGAGCAACCAGAAGAGCACGCAGCACAGCGGTCCTGACAGCTAGGATCAGGTGAGCGAGACCGCCTTCCCCGGGGGTGTGTTCCATTCCCGGGCGCGGAGGGGCACCTGAGGTCAGCGGGTCTGTCTCTAGGGTGCTGAGCTTGGATCCCCTGAAGCCTCCTTGATTCCTTGCAGGTGGCCACAAGAAGCTGAAGGCGGGACCCCTTCGGAGCTCTGGGGTGGGCGGGCCACGCCCCAACTTCGCCCAGGGACCACGCCTTCCACGTCCTCAAGGGCCTCTCCATCGCCCTTCCGCGCCCCCGCTGGATCCTGGGCCAGCTGTCCAGGAGCTTGTGCGAAGGTTTCGTCGCTCGAAGCTCATCCCCCGGAAGGTGCTTGTGATTGAGCCGGTGACCGCCACCGCTGAGACCTTCCTGCGGCCGAGAAGCCTTTGTCCATCCTAAGGGGGCCCCCCTGAGCGCAGCCATCCGTCTCGCCGTTTCGTGTGAGTGCCGGACCCCGCCCACTTCTTCAGGTCCCAGGCCGGGGTCCTGCCAGGACCAGAAACCAAGTCACCTCGAGACACTGCCTGTCCCCCTGAGACAAGGACGCACGCCACCCTCCGGGATTCCCCGATGGCCGTATGGCACCACCAAGGAGACCCTTCGAGGGCCCCCAGGCACCCTATGCCTGTGAACAGAGGCATCACTTCCACTCCCCCGGGATCCGTAAGGATCTCCTCCATTCCCGGCACCTGTCAGTCAAGGGCCACCTCCTCCAGGCCCAGAAGCCAGGATTGTCATAGCAACCAGAAGAGCACGCAGCCCAGCGGTCCTGACAGCTAGGATCAGGTGAGCGAGACCACCTTCCCCGGGGGTGTGTTCCATTCCCGGGCGCGGAGGGGCACCTGAGGTCAGCGGGTGTGTCTCTAGGTTGTTGAGCTTGGATCCCCTGAAGCCTCCTTGATTCCTTGCAGGTGGCCACAAGAAGCTGAAGGCGGGACCCCTTCGGAGCTCTGGGGTGGGCGGGCCACGCCCCAACTTCGCCCAGGGACCACGCCTTCCACGTCCTCAAGGGCCGCGCCATCTCCCTTCCGCGCCCCATCTGGATCCTGGGCCAGCTGTCCAGGAGCTTGTGCGATGGTTTCGTTGCTCGAAGCCCATCCCCCGGAAGGTGCTTGTGGTTGAGCCGGGTACCGCCACCGCTGAGACCTTCCTGCGACCGAGAAGCCTTTGTCCATCCTAAGGCGGCCCCCCGGAGCGCAGCCATACGCCTCGCCGTTTCGTGTGGGTGCCGGACCCCGCCCACTTCTTCAGGTCCCAGGCCGGGGTCCTGACAGGACCAGAAACCAAGTCACCTCGAGACACTGCCTGTCCCCCTGAGACAAGGACGCACGCCACCCTCCGGGATTCCCCGATGGCCGTATGGCACCACCAAGGAGACACTTCGAGGGCCCCCAGGCACCCTATGCCTGTGAACGGAGTCATCACTTCCACTCCCCCGGGATCCGTAAGGATCTCCTCCATGCCCGGCACCTGTCAGTCAAGGGCCACCGCCTCAAGGGCCAGAAGCCAGGATTGTCTGAGCAACCAGAAGAGCTCGCAGCCCAGCGGTCCTGACAGCTAGGATCAGGTGAGCGAGACCATCTTCCCAGGGGGTGTGTTCCATTCCCGGGCGCGGAGGGGCACCTGAGGTCAGCGGGTCTGTCTCTAGGGTGCTGAGCTTGGATCCCCTGAAGCCTCCTTGATTCCTTGCAGGTGGCAACAAGAAGCTGAAGGCGGGACCCCTTCGGAGCTCTGGGGTGGGCGGGCCACGCCCCAACTTCGCCCAGGGACCACGCCTTCCACGTCCTCAAGGGCCTCTCCATCGCCCTTCCGCGCCCCCGCTGGATCCTGGGCCAGCTGTCCAGGAGCTTGTGCGATGGTTTCGTCGCTCGAAGCCCATCCCCCGGAAGGTGCTTGTGATTGAGCCGGTGACCGCCACCGCTGAGACCTTCCTGTGGCCGAGAAGCCTTTGTCCATCCTAAGGGGGCCCCCCTGAGCGCAGCCATCCGCCTCGCCGTTTCGTGTGAGTGCCGGACCCCGCCCACTTCTTCAGGTCCCAGGCCGGAGTCCTGCCAGGACCAGAAACCAAGTCACCTCGAGACACTGCCTGTCCCCCTGAGAAAAGGACGCACGCGAACCTCCGGGATTCCCCGATGGCCGTATGGCACCACCAAGGAGACTCTTCGAGGGCCCCCAGGCACCCTATGCCTGTGAACAGAGGCATCATTCCACTCCCCCGGGATCCGTAAGGATCTCCTCCATGCCCGGCACCTGTCAGTCAAGGGCCACCGCCTCCAGGCCCAGAAGCCAGGATTGTCTGAGCAACCAGAAGAGCACGCAGCCCAGCGGTCCTGACAGCTAGGATCAGGTGAGCGAGACCACCTTCCCCGGGGGTGTGTTCCATTCCCGGGCGCGGAGGGGCACCTGAGGTCAGCGGGTCTGTCTCTAGGTTGTTGAGCTTGGATCCCCTGAAGCCTCCTTGATTCCTTGCAGGTGGCCACAAGAAGCTGAAGGCGGGACCCCTTCGGAGCTCTGGGGTGGGCGGGCCACGCCCCAACTTCGCCCAGGGACCACGCCTTCCACGTCCTCAAGGGCCGCTCCATCGCCCTTCCGCGCCCCCGCTGGATCCTGGGCCAGCTGTCCAGGAGCTTGTGCGATGGTTTCGTCGCTCGAAGCCCATCCCCCGGAAGGTGCTTGTGATTGAGCCGGTGACCGCCACCGCTGAGACCTTCCTGCGGCCGAGAAGCCTTTGTCCATCCTAAGGGGGCCCCCCTGAGCGCAGCCATCCGCCTCGCCGTTTCGTGTGGGTGCCGGACCCCGCCCACTTCTTCAGGTCCCAGGCCGGGGTCCTGCCAGGACCAGAAACCAAGTGACCTCGAGACACTGCCTGTCCCCCTGAGACAAGGACGCACGCCACCCTCCGGGATTCCCCGATGGCCGTATGGCACCATCAAGGAGACCCTTCGAGGGCCCCCAGGCACCCTATGCCTGTGAACAGAGGCATCACTTCCACTCCCCCGGGATCCGTAAGGATCTCCTCCATGCCCGGCACCTGTCAGTCAAGGGCCACCGCCTCCAGGCCCAGAAGCCAGGATTGTCATAGCAACCAGAAGACCACGCAGCCCAGCGGTCCTGACAGCTAGGATCAGGTGAGCGAGACCACCTTCCCCGGGGGTGTGTTCCATTCCCGGGCGCAGAGGGGCACCTGAGGTCAGCGGGTCTGTCTCTAGGGTGCTGAGCTTGGATCCCCTGAAGCCTCCTTGATTCCTTGCAGGTGGCCACAAGAAGCTGAAGGCGGGACCCCTTCGGATCTCTGGGGTGAGCGGGCCACGCCCCAACTTCGCCCAGGGACCACGCCTTCCACGTCCTCAAGGGCCGCTCCATCGCCCTTCCGCGCCCCCGCTGGATCCTGGGGCAGCTGTCCAGGAGCTTGTGCGATGGTTTCGTCGCTCGAAGCCCATTCCCCGGAAGGTGCTTGTGGTTGAGCCGGTGACCGCCACCGCTGAGACCTTCCTGGCCGAGAAGCCTTTGTCCATCCTAAGGGGGCCCCCCTGAGCGCAGCCATCCGCCTCGCCGTTTCGTGTGGGTGCCGGACCCCGCCCACTTCTTCAGGTCCCAGGCCGGGGTCCTGCCAGGACCAGAAACCAAGTCACCTCGAGACACTGCCTGTCCCCCTGAGACAAGGACGCACGCCACCCTCCGGGATTCCCCGATGGCCGTATGGCACCACCAAGGAGACCCTTCGAGGGCCCCCAGGCACCCTATGCCTGTGAACAGAGGCATCACTTCCACTCCCCCCGGATCCGTAAGGATCTCCTCCATGCCCGGCACCTGTCAGTCAAGGGCCACCGCCTCCAGGCCCAGAAGCCAGGATTGTCATAGCAACCAGAACAGCACGCAGCCCAGCGGTCCTGACAGCTAGGATCAGGTGAGCGAGACCACCTTCCCCGGGGGTGTGTTCCATTCCCGGGCGCGGAGGGGCACCTGAGGTCAGCGGGTGTGTCTCTAGGTTGTTGAGCTTGGATCCCCTGAAGCCTCCTTGATTCCTTGCAGGTGGCCACAAGAAGCTGAAGGCGGGACCCCTTCGGAGCTCTGGGGTGGGCGGGCCACGCCCCAACTTCGCCCAGGGACCACGCCTTCCACGTCCTCAAGGGCCGCTCCATCTCCCTTCCGCGCCCCATCTGGATCCTGGGCCAGCTGTCCAGGAGCTTGTGCGATGGTTTCGTTGATCGAAGCCCATCCCCCGGAAGGTGCTTGTGGTTGAGCCGGGTACCGCCACCGCTGAGACCTTCCTGCGACCGAGAAGCCTTTGTCCATCCTAAGGCGGCCCCCCGGAGCGCAGCCATCCGCCTCGCCGTTTCTGTGGGTGCCGGACCCCGCCCACTTCTTCAGGTCCCAGGCCGGGGTCCTGCCAGCACCAGAAACCAAGTCACCTCGAGACACTGCCTGTCCCCCTGAGACAAGGACGCACGCCACCCTCCGGGATTCCCCGATGGCCGTATGGCACCACCAAGGAGACACTTCGAGGGCCCCCAGGCACCCTATGCCTGTGAACGGAGTCATCACTTCCACTCCCCCGGGATCCATAAGGATCTCCTCCATGCCCGGCACCTGTCAGTCAAGGGCCACCGCCTCCAGGCCCAGAAGCCAGGATTGTCTGAGCAACCAGAAGAGCACGCAGCCCAGCGGACCTGACAGCTAGGATCAGGTGAGCGAGACCATCTTCCCAGGGGGTGTGTTCCATTCCCGGGCGCGGAGGGGCACCTGAGGTCAGCGGGTCTGTCTCTAGGGTGCTGAGCTTGGATCCCCTGAAGCCTCCTTGATTCCTTGCAGGTGGCCACAAGAAGCTGAAGGCGGGACCCCTACGGAGCTCTGGGGTGGGCGGGCCACGCCCCAACTTCGCCCAGGGACCACGCCTTCCACGTCCTCAAGGGCCTCTCCATCGCCCTTCCGCGCCCCCGCTGGATCCTGGGCCAGCTGTCCAGGAGCTTGTGCGATGGTTTCGTCGCTCGAAGCCCATCCCCCGGAAGGTGTTTGTGATTGAGCCGGTGACCGCCACCGCTGAGACCTTCCTGTGGCCGAGAAGCCTTTGTCCATCCTAAGGGGGCCCCCCTGAGCGCAGCCATCCGCCTCGCCGTTTCGTGTGAGTGCCGGACCCCGCCCACTTCTTCAGGTCCCAGGCCGGGGTCCTGCCAGGACCAGAAACCAAGTCACCTCGAGACACTGCCTGTCCCCCTGAGACAAGGACGCACGCCACCCTCCGGGATTCCCCGATGGCCGTATGGCACCACCAAGGAGACACTTCGAGGGTCCCCAGGCACCCTATGCCTATGAACGGAGTCATCACTTCCACTCCCGCGGGATCCGTAAGGATCTCCTCCATGCCAGGCACCTGTCAGTCAAGGGCCACCGCCTCCAGGCCCAGAAGCCAGGATTGTCTGAGCAACCAGAAGAGCACGCAGCCCAGCGGTCCTGACAGCTAGGATCAGGTGAGCGAGACCGCCTTCCCCGGGGGTGTGTTCCATTCCCGGGCGCGGAGGGGCACCTGAGGTCAGCGGGTCTGTCTCTAGGGTGCTGAGCTTGGATCCCCTGAAGCCTCCTTGATTCCTTGCAGGTGGCCACAAGAAGCTGAAGGCGGGACCCCTTCGGAGCTCTGGGGTGGGCGGGCCACGCCCCAACTTCGCCCAGGGACCACGCCTTCCACGTCCTCAAGGGCCGCTCCATCGCCCTTCCGCGCCCCCGCTGGATCCTGGGCCAGCTGTCCAGGAGCTTGTGCGATGGTTTCGTCGCTCGAAGCCCATTCCCCGGAAGGTGCTTGTGGTTGAGCCGGTGACCGCCACCGCTGAGACCTTCCTGAGGCCGAGAAGCCTTTGTCCATCCTAAGGGGGCCCCCCTGAGCGCAGCCATCCGCCTCGCCGTTTCGTGTGGGTGCCGGACCCCGCCCACTTCTTCAGGTCCCACGCCGGGGTCCTGCCAGGACCAGAAACCAAGTCACCTCGAGACACTGCCTGTCCCCCTGAGACAAGGACGCACGCCACCCTCCGGGATTCCCCGATGGCCGTATGGCACCACCAAGGAGACCCTTCGAGGGCCCCCAGGCACCCTATGCCTGTGAACAGAGGCATCACTTCCACTC
This sequence comes from Eospalax fontanierii, assembly GCA_035773235.1. NCBI lineage: Eukaryota > Metazoa > Chordata > Mammalia > Rodentia > Spalacidae > Eospalax > Eospalax fontanierii. The sequence goes on along the minus strand of CM069536.1, from coordinate 17,414,993 downwards.
CCCCGGGATCCGTAAGGATCTCCTCCATGCCCGGCACCTGTCAGTCAAGGGCCACCGCCTCCAGGCCCAGAAGCCAGGATTGTCATAGCAACCAGAAGAGCACGCAGCCCAGCGGTCCTGACAGCTAGGATCAGGTGAGCGAGACCACCTTCCCCGGGGGTGTGTTCCATTCCCGGGCGCGGAGGGGCACCTGAGGTCAGCGGGTCTGTCTCTAGGGTGCTGAGCTTGGATCCCCTGAAGCCTCCTTGATTCCTTGCAGGTGGCCACAAGAAGCTGAAGGCGGGACCCCTTCGGAGCTCTGGGGTGGGCGGGCCACGCCCCAACTTCGCCCAGGGACCACGCCTTCCACGTCCTCAAGGGCCGCTCCATCGCCCTTCCGCGCCCCCGCTGGATCCTGGCCCAGCTCTCCAGGAGCTTGTGCGATGGTTTCGTCGCTGGAAGCCCATTCCCCGGAAGGTGCTTGTGGTTGAGCCGGTGACCGCCACCGCTGAGACCTTCCTGAGGCCGAGAAGCCTTTGTCCATCCTAAGGGGGCCCCCCTGAGCGCAGCCATCCGCCTCGCCGTTTCGTGTGGGTGCCGGACCCCGCCCACTTCTTCAGGTCCCAGGCCGGGGTCCTGCCAGGACCAGAAACCAAGTCACCTCGAGACACTGCCTGTCCCCCTGAGACAAGGACGCACGCCACCCTCCGGGATTCCCCGATGGCCGTATGGCACCACCAAGGAGACCCTTCGAGGGCCCCCCGGCACCCTATGCCTGTGAACAGAGGCATCACTTCCACTCCCCCGGTATCCGTAAGGATCTCCTCCATGCCCGGCACCTGTCAGTCAAGGGCCACCGCCTCCAGGCCCAGAAGCCAGGATTGTCATAGCAACCAGAAGACCACGCAGCCCAGCGGTCCTGACAGCTAGGATCAGGTGAGCGAGACCACCTTCCCCGGGGGTGTGTTCCATTCCCGGGCGCGGAGGGGCACCTGAGGTCAGCGGGTCTGTCTCTAGGGTGCTGAGCTTGGATCCCCTGAAGCCTCCTTGATTCCTTGCAGGTGGCCACAAGAAGCTGAAGGCGGGACCCCTTCGGAGCTCTGGGGTGGGCGGGCCACGCCCCAACTTCGCCCAGGGACCACGCCTTCCACGTCCTCAAGGGCCGCTCCATCTCCCTTCCGCGCCCCATCTGGATCCTGGGCCAGCTGTCCAGGAGCTTGTGCGATAGTTTCGTTGCTCGAAGCCCATCCCCCGGAAGAAGCTTGTGGTTGAGCCGGGTACCGCCACCGCTGAGACCTTCCTGCGACCGAGAAGCCTTTGTCCATCCTAAGGCGGCCCCCCGGAGCGCAGCCATCCGCCTCGCCGTTTCGTGTGGGTGCCGGACCCCGCCCACTTCTTCAGGTCCCAGGCCGGGGTCCTGACAGGACCAGAAACCAAGTCACCTCGAGACACTGCCTGTCCCCCTGAGACAAGGACGCACGCCACCCTCCGGGATTCCCCGATGGCCGTATGGCACCACCAAGGAGACACTTCGAGCGCCCCCAGGCACCCTATGCCTGTGAACGGAGTCATCACTTCCACTCCCCCGGGATCCGTAAGGATCTCCTCCATGCCCGGCACCTGTCAGTCAAGGGCCACCGCCTCAAGGGCCAGAAGCCAGGATTGTCTGAGCAACCAGAAGAGCTCGCAGCCCAGCGGTCCTGACAGCTAGGATCAGGTGAGCGAGACCATCTTCCCAGGGGGTGTGTTCCATTCCCGGGCGCGGAGGGGCACCTGAGGTCAGCGGGTCTGTCTCTAGGGTGCTGAGCTTGGATCCCCTGAAGCCTCCTTGATTCCTTGCAGGTGGCAAAAAGAAGCTGAAGGCGGGACCCCTTCGGAGCTCTGGGGTGGGCGGGCCACGCCCCAACTTCGCCCAGGGACCACGCCTTCCACGTCCTCAAGGGCCTCTCCATCGCCCTTCCGCGCCCCCGCTGGATCCTGGGCCAGCTGTCCAGGAGCTTGTGCGATGGTTTCGTCGCTCGAAGCCCATCCCCCGGAAGGTGCTTGTGATTGAGCCGGTGACCGCCACCGCTGAGACCTTCCTGCGGCCGAGAAGCCTTTGTCCATCCTGAGGGGGCCCCCCGGAGCGCAGCCATCCGCCTCGCCGTTTCGTGTGAGTGCCGTACCCCGCCCACTTCTTCAGGTCCCAGGCCGGAGTCCTGCCAGGACCAGAAACCAAGTCACCTCGAGACACTGCCTGTCCCCCTGAGACAAGGACGCACGCGAACCTCCGGGATTCCCCGATGGCCGTATGGCACCACCAAGGAGACTCTTCGAGGGCCCCCAGGCACCCTATGCCTGTGAACAGAGGCATCATTCCACTCCCCCGGGATCCGTAAGGATCTCCTCCATGCCCGGCACCTGTCAGTCAAGGGCCACCGCCTCCAGGCCCAGAAGCCAGGATTGTCTGAGCAACCAGAAGAGCACGCAGCCCAGCGGTCCTGACAGCTAGGATCAGGTGAGCGAGACCACCTTCCCCGGGGGTGTGTTCCATTCCCGGGCGCGGAGGGGCACCTGAGGTCAGCGGGTCTGTCTCTAGGTTGTTGAGCTTGGATCCCCTGAAGCCTCCTTGATTCCTTGCAGGTGGCCACAAGAAGCTGAAGGCGGGACCCCTTCGGAGCTCTGGGGTGGGCGGGCCACGCCCCAACTTCGCCCAGGGACCACGCCTTCCACGTCCTCAAGGGCCGCTCCATCACCCTTCCGCGCCCCCGCTTGATCCTGGGCCAGCTGTCCAGGAGCTTGTGCGATGGTTTCGTCGCTCGAAGCCCATCCCCCGGAAGGTGCTTGTGATTGAGCCGGTGACCGCCACCGCTGAGACCTTCCTGCGGCCGAGAAGCCTTTGTCCATCCTAAGGGGGCCCCCCTGAGCGCAGCCATCCGCCTCGCCGTTTCGTGTGGGTGCCGGACCCCGCCCACTTCTTCAGGTCCCAGGCCGGGGTCCTGCCAGGACCAGAAACCAAGTGACCTCGAGACACTGCCTGTCCCCCTGAGACAAGGACGCACGCCACCCTCCGGGATTCCCCGATGGCCGTATGGCACCATCAAGGAGACCCTTCGAGGGCCCCCAGGCACCCTATGCCTGTGAACAGAGGCATCACTTCCACTCCCCCGGGATCCGTAAGGATCTCCTCCATGCCCGGCACCTGTCAGTCAAGGGCCACCGCCTCCAGGCCCAGAAGCCAGGATTGTCATAGCAACCAGAAGACCACGCAGCCCAGCGGTCCTGACAGCTAGGATCAGGTGAGCGAGACCACCTTCCCCGGGGGTGTGTTCCATTCCCGGGCGCAGAGGGGCACCTGAGGTCAGCGGGTCTGTCTCTAGGGTGCTGAGCTTGGATCCCCTGAAGCCTCCTTGATTCCTTGCAGGTGGCCACAAGAAGCTGAAGGCGGGACCCCTTCGGATCTCTGGGGTGAGCGGGCCACGCCCCAACTTCGCCCAGGGACCACGCCTTCCACGTCCTCAAGGGCCGCTCCATCGCCCTTCCGCGCCCCCGCTGGATCTTGGGGCAGCTGTCCAGGAGCTTGTGCGATGGTTTCGTCGCTCGAAGCCCATTCCCCGGAAGGTGCTTGTGGTTGAGCCGGTGACCGCCACCGCTGAGACCTTCCTGGCCGAGAAGCCTTTGTCCATCCTAAGGGGGCCCCCCTGAGCGCAGCCATCCGCCTCGCCGTTTCGTGTGGGTGCCGGACCCCGCCCACTTCTTCAGGTCCCAGGCCGGGGTCCTGCCAGGACCAGAAACCAAGTCACCTCGAGACACTGCCTGTCCCCCTGAGACAAGGACGCACGCCACCCTCCGGGATTCCCCGATGGCCGTATGGCACCACCAAGGAGACCCTTCGAGGGCCCCCAGGCACCCTATGCCTGTGAACAGAGGCATCACTTCCACTCCCCCCGGATCCGTAAGGATCTCCTCCATGCCCGGCACCTGTCAGTCAAGGGCCACCGCCTCCAGGCCCAGAAGCCAGGATTGTCATAGCAACCAGAACAGCACGCAGCCCAGCGGTCCTGACAGCTAGGATCAGGTGAGCGAGACCACCTTCCCCGGGGGTGTGTTCCATTCCCGGGCGCGGAGGGGCACCTGAGGTCAGCGGGTGTGTCTCTAGGTTGTTGAGCTTGGATCCCCTGAAGCCTCCTTGATTCCTTGCAGGTGGCCACAAGAAGCTGAAGGCGGGACCCCTTCGGAGCTCTGGGGTGGGCGGGCCACGCCCCAACTTCGCCCAGGGACCACGCCTTCCACGTCCTCAAGGGCCGCTCCATCTCCCTTCCGCGCCCCATCTGGATCCTGGGCCAGCTGTCCAGGAGCTTGTGCGATGGTTTCGTTGATCGAAGCCCATCCCCCGGAAGGTGCTTGTGGTTGAGCCGGGTACCGCCACCGCTGAGACCTTCCTGCGACCGAGAAGCCTTTGTCCATCCTAAGGCGGCCCCCCGGAGCGCAGCCATACGCCTCGCCGTTTCGTGTGGGTGCCGGACCCCGCCCACTTCTTCAGGTCCCAGGCCGGGGTCCTGCCAGCACCAGAAACCAAGTCACCTCGAGACACTGCCTGTCCCCCTGAGACAAGGACGCACGCCACCCTCCGGGATTCCCCGATGGCCGTATGGCACCACCAAGGAGACACTTCGAGGGCCGCCAGGCACCCTATGCCTGTGAACGGAGTCATCACTTCCACTCCCCCGGGATCCGTAAGGATCTCCTCCATGCCCGGCACCTGTCAGTCAAGGGCCACCGCCTCCAGGCCCAGAAGCCAGGATTGTCTGAGCAACCAGAAGATCACGCAACCCAGCGGTCCTTACAGCTAGGATCAGGTGAGGGAGACCATCTTCCCGGGGGGTGTGTTCCATTCCCGGGCGCGGAGGGGCACCTGAGGTCAGCGGGTCTGTCTCTAGGTTGTTGAGCTTGGATCCCCTGAAGCCTCCTTGATTCCTTGCAGGTGGCCACAAGAAGCTGAAGGCGGGACCCCTTCGGAGCTCTGGGGTGGGCGGGCCACGCCCCAACTTCGCCCAGGGACCACGCCTTCCACGTCCTCAAGGGCCGCTCCATCTCCCTTCCGCGCCCCAGCTGGATCCTGGGCCAGCTGTCCAGGAGCTTGTGCGATGGTTTCGTCGCTCGAAGCCCATCCCCCGGAAGGTGCTTGTGGTTGAGCCGGTTACCGCCACCGCTGAGACCTTCCTGCGACCAAGAAGCCTTTGTCCATCCTAAGGCGGCCCCCCGGAGCGCAGCCATCCGCCTCGCCGTTTCGTGTGGGTGCCGGACCCCGCCCACTTCTTCAGGTCCCAGGCCAGGGTCCTGCCAGGACCAGAAACCAAGTCACCTCGAGACACTGCCTGTCCCCCTGAGACAAGGACGCACGCCACCCTCCGGGATTCCCCGATGGCCGTATGGCACCACCGAGGAGACTCTTCGAGGGCCCCCAGGCACCCTATGCCTGTGAACAGAGGCATCATTCCACTCCCCCGGGATCCGTAAGGATCTCCTCCATGCCCGGCACCTGTCAGTCAAGGGCCACCACCTCCAGGCCCAGAAGCCAGGATTGTCATAGCAACCAGAAGAGCACGCAGCCCAGCGGTCCTGACAGCTAGGATCAGGTGAGCGAGACCACCTTCCCCGGGGGTGTGTTCCATTCCCGGGCGCGGAGGGGCACCTGAGGTCAGCGGGTGTGTCTCTAAGTTGTTGACCTTGGATCCCCTGAAGCCTCCTTGATTCCTTGCAGGTGGCCACAAGAAGCTGAAGGCGGGACCCCTTCGGAGCTCTGGGGTGGGCGGGCCACACCCCAACTTCGCCCAGGGACCACGCCCGGACCTCCGGCAGCCGGCTTGGCTGACCACCGACACCGCCCGCCCGCGTGAGGACGGATGGAGGACGTCGAATTGTCTATTAGGAGCAGGAAGATCCTTGGCGTGCGGGCCGCGCCAAGCAGCCTTCGCAGCCTTCCACGTCCTCAAGGGCCGCTCCATCGCCCTTCCGCGCCCCCGCTGGATCCTGGGCCAGCTGTCCAGGAGCTTGTGCGATGGTTTCGTCGCTCGAAGCCCATCCCCCGGAAGGTGCTTGTGGTTGAGCCGGTGAACGCCACGGCTGAGACCTTCCTGCGGGCGAGAAGCCTTTGTCCATCCTAAGGCGGCCCCCCGGAGCGCAGCCATCCGCCTCGCCGTTTCGTGTGGGGGCCGGACCCCGCCCACTTCTTCAGGTCCCAGGCCGGGGTCCTGCCAGGACCAGAAACCAAGTCACCTCGAGACACTGCCTGTCCCCCTGAGACAAGGACGCACGCCACCCTCCGGGATTCCCCGATGGCCGTATGGCACCACCAAGGAGACCCTTCGAGGGTCCCCAGGCACCCTATGCCTATGAACGGAGTCATCACTTCCACTCCCCCGGGATCCGTAAGGATCTCCTCCATGCCAGGCACCTGTCAGTCAAGGGCCACCGCCTCCAGGCCCAGAAGCCAGGATTGTCTGAGCAACCAGAAGAGCACGCAGCCCAGCGGTCCTGACAGCTAGGATCAGGTGAGCGAGACCGCCTTCCCCGGGGGTGTGTTCCATTCCCGGGCGCGGAGGGGCACCTGAGGTCAGCGGGTCTGTCTCTAGGGTGCTGAGCTTGGATCCCCTGAAGCCTCCTTGATTCCTTGCAGGTGGCCACAAGAAGCTGAAGGCGGGACCCCTTCGGAGCTCTGGGGTGGGCGGGCCACGCCCCAACTTCGCCCAGGGACCACGCCTTCCACGTCCTCAAGGGCCGCTCCATCGCCCTTCCGCGCCCCCGCCGGATCCTGGGCCAGCTGTCCAGGAGCTTGTGCGATGGTTTCGTCGCTCGAAGCCCATCCCCCGGAAGGTGCTTGTGGTTGAGCCGGTGACCGCCACCGCTGAGACCTTCCTGCGGCCGAGAAGCCTTTGTCCATCTTAAGGGGGCCCCCCTGAGCCCAGCCATCCGCCTCGCCGTTTCGTGTGGGTGCCGGACCCCGCCCACTTCTTCAGGTCCCAGGCCGGGGTCCTGCCAGGACCAGAAACCAAGTGACCTCGAGACACTGCCTGTCCCCCTGAGACAAGGACGCACGCCACCCTCCGGGATTCCCCGATGGCCGTATGGCACCATCAAGGAGACCCTTCGAGGGCCCCCAGGCACCCTATGCCTGTGAACAGAGGCATCACTTCCACTCCCCCGGGATCCGTAAGGATCTCCTCCATGCCCGGCACCTGTCAGTCAAGGGCCACCGCCTCCAGGCCCAGAAGCCAGGATTGTCATAGCAACCAGAAGAGCACGCAGCCCAGCGGTCCTGACAGCTAGGATCAGGTGAGCGAGACCACCTTCCCCGGGGGTGTGTTCCATTCCCGGGCGCGGAGGGGCACCTGAGGTCAGCGGGTCTGTCTCTAGGGTGCTGAGCTTGGATCCCCTGAAGCCTCCTTGATTCCTTGCAGGTGGCCACAAGAAGCTGAAGGCGGGACCCCTTCGGATCTCTGGGGTGGGCGGGCCACGCCCCAACTTCACCCAGGGACCACGCCTTCCACGTCCTCAAGGGCAGCTCCATCGCCCTTCCGCGCCCCCGCTGGATCCTGGGCCAGCTGTCCAGGAGCTTGTGCGATGGTTTCGTCGCTCGAAGCCCATCCCCCGGAAGGTGCTTGTGGTTGAGCCGGTGACCGCCACCGCTGAGACCTTCCTGTGGGCAAGAAGCCTTTGTCCATCCTAAGGCGGCCCCCCGGAGCGCAGCCATCCGCCTCGCCGTTTCGTGTGGGTGCCGGACCCCGCCCACTTCTTCAGGTCCCAGGCCGGGGTCCTGCCAGGACCAGAAACCAAGTCACCTCGAGACACTGCCTGTCCCCCTGAGACAAGGACGCACGCCACCCTCCGGGATTCCCCGATGGCCGTATGGCACCACCAAGGAGACCCTTCGAGGGCCCCCAGGCACCCTATGCCTGTGAACAGAGGCATCACTTCCACTCCCCCGGGATCCGTAAGGATCTCCTCCATGCCCGGCACCTGTCAGTCAAGGGCCACCGCCTCCAGGCCCAGAAGCCAGGATTGTCATAGCAACCAGAAGACCACGCAGCCCAGCGGTCCTGACAGCTAGGATCAGGTGAGCGAGACCACCTTCCCCGGGGGTGTGTTCCATTCCCGGGCGCGGAGGGGCACCTGAGGTCAGCGGGTCTGTCTCTAGGGTGCTGAGTTTGGATCCCCTGAAGCCTCCTTGATTCCTTGCAGGTGGCCACAAGAAGCTGAAGGCGGGACCCCTTCGGAGCTCTGGGGTGGGCGGGCCACGCCCCAACTTCGCCCAGGGACCACGCCTTCCACGTCCTCAAGGGCCGCTCCATCTCCCTTCCGCGCCCCATCTGGATCCTGGGCCAGCTGTCCAGGAGCTTGTGCGATGGTTTCCTCGCTCGAAGCCCATCCCCCGGAAGGTGCTTGTGGTTGAGCCGGGTACCGCCACCGCTGAGACCTTCCTGCGACCGAGAAGCCTTTGTCCATCCTAAGGCGGCCCCCCGGAGCGCAGCCATCCGCCTCGCCGTTTCTGTGGGTGCCGGACCCCGCCCACTTCTTCAGGTCCCAGGCCGGGGTCCTGCCAGCACCAGAAACCAAGTCACCTCGAGACACTGCCTGTCCCCCTGAGACAAGGACGCACGCCACCCTCCGGGATTCCCCGATGGCCGTATGGCACCACCAAGGAGACACTTCGAGGGCCCCCAGGCACCCTATGCCTGTGAACGGAGTCATCACTTCCACTCCCCCGGGATCCATAAGGATCTCCTCCATGCCCGGCACCTGTCAGTCAAGGGCCACCGCCTCCAGGCCCAGAAGCCAGGATTGTCTGAGCAACCAGAAGAGCACGCAGCCCAGCGGACCTGACAGCTAGGATCAGGTGAGCGAGACCATCTTCCCAGGGGGTGTGTTCCATTCCCGGGCGCGGAGGGGCACCTGAGGTCAGCGGGTCTGTCTCTAGGGTGCTGAGCTTGGATCCCCTGAAGCCTCCTTGATTCCTTGCAGGTGGCCACAAGAAGCTGAAGGCGGGACCCCTACGGAGCTCTGGGGTGGGCGGGCCACGCCCCAACTTCGCCCAGGGACCACGCCTTCCACGTCCTCAAGGGCCTCTCCATCGCCCTTCCGCGCCCCCGCTGGATCCTGGGCCAGCTGTCCAGGAGCTTGTGCGATGGTTTCGTCGCTCGAAGCCCATCCCCCGGAAGGTGTTTGTGATTGAGCCGGTGACCGCCACCGCTGAGACCTTCCTGTGGCCGAGAAGCCTTTGTCCATCCTAAGGGGGCCCCCCTGAGCGCAGCCATCCGCCTCGCCGTTTCGTGTGAGTGCCGGACCCCGCCCACTTCTTCAGGTCCCAGGCCGGGGTCCTGCCAGGACCAGAAACCAAGTCACCTCGAGACACTGCCTGTCCCCCTGAGACAAGGACGCACGCCACCCTCCGGGATTCCCCGATGGCCGTATGGCACCACCAAGGAGACCCTTCGAGGGTCCCCAGGCACCCTATGCCTATGAACGGAGTCATCACTTCCACTCCCGCGGGATCCGTAAGGATCTCCTCCATGCCAGGCACCTGTCAGTCAAGGGCCACCGCCTCCAGGCCCAGAAGCCAGGATTGTCTGAGCAACCAGAAGAGCACGCAGCCCAGCGGTCCTGACAGCTAGGATCAGGTGAGCGAGACCGCCTTCCCCGGGGGTGTGTTCCATTCCCGGGCGCGGAGGGGCACCTGAGGTCCGCGGGTCTGTCTCTAGGGTGCTGAGCTTGGATCCCCTGAAGCCTCCTTGATTCCTTGCAGGTGGCCACAAGAAGCTGAAGGCGGGACCCCTTCGGAGCTCTGGGGTGGGCGGGCCACGCCCCAACTTCGCCCAGGGACCACGCCTTCCACGTCCTCAAGGGCCGCTCCATCGCCCTTCCGCGCCCCCGCTGGATCCTGGGCCAGCTGTCCAGGAGCTTGTGCGATGGTTTCGTCGCTCGAAGCCCATTCCTCGGAAGGTGCTTGTGGTTGAGCCGGTGACCGCCACCGCTGAGACCTTCCTGAGGCCGAGAAGCCTTTGTCCATCCTAAGGGGGCCCCCCTGAGCGCAGCCATCCGCCTCGCCGTTTCGTGTGGGTGCCGGACCCCGCCCACTTCTTCAGGTCCCACGCCGGGGTCCTGCCAGGACCAGAAACCAAGTCACCTCGAGACACTGCCTGTCCCCCTGAGACAAGGACGCACGCCACCCTCCGGGATTCCCCGATGGCCGTATGGCACCACCAAGGAGACCCTTCGAGGGCCCCCAGGCACCCTATGCCTGTGAACAGAGGCATCACTTCCACTCCCCCGGGATCCGTAAGGATCTCCTCCATGCCCGGCACCTGTCAGTCAAGGGCCACCGCCTCCAGGCCCAGAAGCCAGGATTGTCATAGCAACCAGAAGAGCACGCAGCCCAGCGGTCCTGACAGCTAGGATCAGGTGAGCGAGACCACCTTCCCCGGGGGTGTGTTCCATTCCCGGGCGCGGAGGGGCACCTGAGGTCAGCGGGTCTGTCTCTAGGGTGCTGAGCTTGGATCCCCTGAAGCCTCCTTGATTCCTTGCAGGTGGCCACAAGAAGCTGAAGGCGGGACCCCTTCGGAGCTCTGGGGTGGGCGGGCCACGCCCCAACTTCGCCCAGGGACCACGCCTTCCACGTCCTCAAGGGCCGCTCCATCGCCCTTCCGCGCCCCCGCTGGATCCTGGCCCAGCTCTCCAGGAGCTTGTGCGATGGTTTCGTCGCTGGAAGCCCATTCCCCGGAAGGTGCTTGTGGTTGAGCCGGTGACCGCCACCGCTGAGACCTTCCTGAGGCCGAGAAGCCTTTGTCCATCCTAAGGGGGCCCCCCTGAGCGCAGCCATCCGCCTCGCCGTTTCGTGTGGGTGCCGGACCCCGCCCACTTCTTCAGGTCCCAGGCCGGGGTCCTGCCAGGACCAGAAACCAAGTCACCTCGAGACACTGCCTGTCCCCCTGAGACAAGGACGCACGCCACCCTCCGGGATTCCCCGATGGCCGTATGGCACCACCAAGGAGACCCTTCGAGGGCCCCCCGGCACCCTATGCCTGTGAACAGAGGCATCACTTCCACTCCCCCGGTATCCGTAAGGATCTCCTCCATGCCCGGCACCTGTCAGTCAAGGGCCACCGCCTCCAGGCCCAGAAGCCAGGATTGTCATAGCAACCAGAAGACCACGCAGCCCAGCGGTCCTGACAGCTAGGATCAGGTGAGCGAGACCACCTTCCCCGGGGGTGTGTTCCATTCCCGGGCGCGGAGGGGCACCTGAGGTCAGCGGGTCTGTCTCTAGGGTGCTGAGCTTGGATCCCCTGAAGCCTCCTTGATTCCTTGCAGGTGGCCACAAGAAGCTGAAGGCGGGACCCCTTCGGAGCTCTGGGGTGGGCGGGCCACGCCCCAACTTCGCCCAGGGACCACGCCTTCCACGTCCTCAAGGGCCGCTCCATCTCCCTTCCGCGCCCCATCTGGATCCTGGGCCAGCTGTCCAGGAGCTTGTGCGATAGTTTCGTTGCTCGAAGCCCATCCCCCGGAAGAAGCTTGTGGTTGAGCCGGGTACCGCCACCGCTGAGACCTTCCTGCGACCGAGAAGCCTTTGTCCATCCTAAGGCGGCCCCCCGGAGCGCAGCCATCCGCCTCGCCGTTTCGTGTGGGTGCCGGACCCCGCCCACTTCTTCAGGTCCCAGGCCGGGGTCCTGCCAGCACCAGAAACCAAGTCACCTCGAGACACTGCCTGTCCCCCTGAGACAAGGACGCACGCCACCCTCCGGGATTCCCCGATGGCCGTATGGCACCACCAAGGAGACACTTCGAGGGCCCCCAGGCACCCTATGCCTGTGAACGGAGTCATCACTTCCACTCCCCCGGGATCCATAAGGATCTCCTCCATGCCCGGCACCTGTCAGTCAAGGGCCACCGCCTCCAGGCCCAGAAGCCAGGATTGTCTGAGCAACCAGAAGAGCACGCAGCCCAGTGGTCCTGACAGCTAGGATCAGGTGAGCGAGACCATCTTCCCGGGGGGTGTGTTCCATTCCCGGGCGCGGAGGGGCACCTGAGGTCAGCGGGTCTGTCTCTAGGTTGTTGAGCTTGGATCCCCTGAAGCCTCCTTGATTCCTTGCAGGTGGCCACAAGAAGCTGAAGGCGGGACCCCTTCGGAGCTCTGGGGTGGGCGAGCCACGCCCCAACTTCGCCCAGGGACCACGCCTTCCACGTCCTCAAGGGCCGCTCCATCTCCCTTCCGCGCCCCAGCTGGATCCTGGGCCAGCTGTCCAGGAACTTGTGCGATGGTTTCGTTGCTCGAAGCCCATCCCCCGGAAGGTGCTTGTGGTTGAGCCGGTTACCGCCACCGCTGAGACCTTCCTGCGACCGAGAAGCCTTTGTCCATCCTATGGCGGCCCCCCGGAGCGCAGCCATCCGCCTCGCCGTTTCGTGTGGGTGCCGGACCCCGCCCACTTCTTCAGGTCCCAGACCGGGGTCCTGCCAGGACCAGAAACCAAGTCACCTCGAGACACTGCCTGTCCCCCTGAGACAAGGACGCACGCCACCCTCCGGGATTCCCCGATGGCCGTATGGCACCACCAAGGAGACACTTCGAGGGCCCCCAGGCACCCTATGCCTGTGAACGGAGTCATCACTTCCACTCCCCCGGGATCCGTAAGGATCTCCTCCATGCCCGGCACCTGTCAGTCAAGGGCCACCGCCTCAAGGGCCAGAAGCCAGGATTGTCTGAGCAACCAGAAGAGCACGCAGCCCAGTGGTCCTGACAGCTAGGATCAGGTGAGCGAGACCATCTTCCCAGGGGGTGTGTTCCATTCCCGGGCGCGGAGGGGCACCTGAGGTCAGCGGGTCTGTCTCTAGGGTGCTGAGCTTGGATCCCCTGAAGCCTCCTTGATTCCTTGCAGGTGGCCACAAGAAGCTGAAGGCGGGACCCCTTCGGAGCTCTGGGGTGGGCGGGCCACGCCCCAACTTCGCCCAGGGACCACGCCTTCCACGTCCTCAAGGGCCTCTCCATCCCCCTTCCGCGCTCCCGCTGGATCCTGGGCCAGCTGTCCAGGAGCTTGTGCGATGGTTTCGTCGCTCGAAGCCCATCCCCCGGAAGGTGCTTGTGATTGAGCCGGTGACCGCCACCGCTGAGACCTTCCTGCGGCCGAGAAGCCTTTGTCCATCCTAAGGGGGCCCCCCTGAGCGCAGCCATCCGCCTCGCCTTTTCATGTGAGTGCCGAACCCCGCCCACTTCTTCAGGTCCCAGGCCGGGGTCCTGCCAGGACCAGAAACCAAGTCACCTCGAGACACTGCCTGTCCCCCTGAGACAAGGACGCACGCCACCCTCCGGGATTCCCCGATGGCCGTATGGCACCACCAAGGAGACCCTTCGAGGGCCCCCAGGCACCCTATGCCTGTGAACAGAGGCATCACTTCCACTCCCCCGGGATCCGTAAGGATCTCCTCCATGCCCGGCACCTGTCAGTCAAGGGCCACCGCCTCCAGGCCCAGAAGCCAGGATTGTCATAGCAACCAGAAGAGCACGCAGCCCAGCGGTCCTGACAGCGAGGATCAGGTGAGCGAGACCACCTTCCCCGGGGGTGTGTTCCATTCCCGGGCGCGGAGGGGCACCTGAGGTCAGCGGGTCTGTCTCTAGGATGCTGAGCTTGGATCCCCTGAAGCCTCCTTGATTCCTTGCAGGTGGCCACAAGAAGCTGAAGGCGGGACCCCTTCGGAGCTCTGGGGTGGGCGGGCCACGCCCCAACTTCGCCCAGGGACCACGCCTTCCACGTCCTCAAGGGCCGCTCCATCGCCCTTCCGCGCCCCCGCTGGATCCTGGGCCAGCTGTCCAGGAGCTTGTGCGATGGTTTCGTCGCTCGAAGCCCATCCCCCGGAAGGTGCTTGTGGTTGAGCCGGTGACCGCCACCGCTGAGACCTTCCTGCGGCCGAGAAGCCTTTGTCCATCCTAAGGGGGCCCCCCTGAGCGCAGCCATCCGCCTCGCCTTTTCGTGTGAGTGCCGGACCCCGCCCACTTCTTCAGGTCCCAGGCCGGGGTCCTGCCAGGACCAGAAACCAAGTCACCTCGAGACACTGCCTGTTCCCCTGAGACAAGGACGCACGCCACCCTCCGGGATTCCCCGATGGCCGTATGGCACCACCAAGGAGACCCTTCGAGGGCCCCCAGGCACCCTATGCCTGTGAACAGAGGCATCACTTCCACTTCCCCGGGATCCGTAAGGATCTCCTCCATGCCCGGCAACTGTCAGTCAAGGGCCACCGCCTCCAGGCCCAGAAGCCAGGATTGTCTGCGCAACCAGAAGAGCACGCAGCCCAGCGGTCCTGACAGCTAGGATCAGGTGAGCGAGACCACCTTCCCCGGGGGTGTGTTCCATTCCCCGGCGCGGAGGGGCACCTGAGGTCAGCGGGTCTGTCTCTAGGGTGCTGAGCTTGGATCCCCTGAAGCCTCCTTGATTCCTTGCAGGTGGCCACAAGAAGCTGAAGGCGGGACCCCTTCGGAGCTCTGGGGTGGGCGGGCCACGCCCCAACTTCGCCCAGGGACCACGCCTTCCACGTCCTCAAGGGCCGCTCCATCGCCCTTCCGCGCCCCCGCTGGATCCTGGGCCAGCTGTCCAGGAGCTTGTGCGATGGTTTCGTCGCTGGAAGCCCATTCCCCGGAAGGTGCTTGTGGTTGAGCCGGTGACCGCCACCGCTGAGACCTTCCTGAGGCCGAGAAGCCTTTGTCCATCCTAAGGGGGCCCCCCTGAGCGCAGCCATCCGCCTCGCCGTTTCGTGTGGGTGCCGGACCCCGCCCACTTCTTCAGGTCCCAGGCCGGGGTCCTGCCAGGACCAGAAACCAAGTCACCTCGAGACACTGCCTGTCCCCCTGAGACAAGGACGCACGCCACCCTCCGGGATTCCCCGATGGCCGTATGGCACCACCAAGGAGACCCTTCGAGGGCCCCCAGGCACCCTATGCCTGTGAACAGAGGCATCACTTCCACTCCCCCGGGATCCGTAAGGATCTCCTCCATGCCCGGCACCTGTCAGTCAAGGGCCACCGCCTCCAGGCCCAGAAGCCAGGATTGTCATAGCAACCAGAAGAGCACGCAGCCCAGCGGTCCTGACAGCTATGATCAGGTGAGCGAGACCACCTTCCCCGGGGGTGTGTTCCATTCCCGGGCGCGGAGGGGCACCTGAGGTCAGCGGGTCTGTCTCTAGGGTGCTGAGCTTGGATCCCCTGAAGCCTCCTTGATTCCTTGCAGGTGGCCACAAGAAGCTGAAGGCGGGACCCCTTCGGAGCTCTGGGGTGGGCGGGCCACGCCCCAACTTCGCCCAGGGACCACGCCTTCCACGTCCTCAAGGGCCGCTCCATCGCCCTTCCGCGCCCCCGCTGGATCCTGGGCCAGCTGTCCAGGAGCTTGTGCGATGGTTTCGTCGCTCGAAGCCCATCCCCCGGAAGGTGCTTGTGGTTGAGCCGGTGACCGCCACCGCTGAGACCTTCCTGCGGCCGAGAAGCCTTTGTCCATCCTAAGGGGGCTCCCCTGAGCGCAGCCATCCGCCTCGCCGTTTCGTGTGGGTGCCGGACCCCGCCCACTTCTTCAGGTCCCAGGCCGGGGTCCTGCCAGGACCAGAAACCAAGTCACCTCGAGACACTGCCTGTCCCCCTGAGACAAGGACGCACGCCACCCTCCGGGATTCCCCGATGGCCGTATGGCACCACCAAGGAGACCCTTCGAGGGCCCCCAGGCACCCTATGCCTGTGAACAGAGGCATCACTTCCACTCCCCCGGGATCCGTAAGGATCTCCTCCATGCCCGGCACCTGTCAGTCAAGGGCCACCGCCTCCAGGCCCAGAAGCCAGGATTGTCATAGCAACCAGAAGAGCACGCAGCCCAGCGGTCCTGACAGCGAGGATCAGGTGAGCGAGACCACCTTCCCCGGGGGTGTGTTCCATTCCCGGGCGCGGAGGGGCACCTGAGGTCAGCGGGTCTGTCTCTAGGGTGCTGAGCTTGGATCCCCTGAAGCCTCCTTGATTCCTTGCAGGTGGCCACAAGAAGCTGAAGGCGGGACCCCTTCGGAGCTCTGGGGTGGGCGGGCCACGCCCCAACTTCGCCCAGGGACCACGCCTTCCACGTCCTCAAGGGCCTCTCCATCGCCCTTCCGCGCTCCCGCTGGATCCTGGGCCAGCTGTCCAGGAGCTTGTGCGATGGTTTCGTCGCTGGAAGCCCATTCCCCGGAAGGTGCTTGTGGTTGAGCCGGTGACCGCCACCGCTGAGACCTTCCTGAGGCCGAGAAGCCTTTGTCCATCCTAAGGGGGCCCCCCTGAGCGCAGCCATCCGCCTCGCCGTTTCGTGTGGGTGCCGGACCCCGCCCACTTCTTCAGGTCCCACGCCGGGGTCCTGCCAGGACCAGAAACCAAGTCACCTCGAGACACTGCCTGTCCCCCTGAGACAAGGACGCACGCCACCCTCCGGGATTCCCCGATGGCCGTATGGCACCACCAAGGAGACCCTTCGAGGGCCCCCAGGCACCCTATGCCTGTGAACAGAGGCATCACTTCCACTCCCCCGGGATCCGTAAGGATCTCCTCCATGCCCGGCACCTGTCAGTCAAGGGCCACCGCCTCCAGGCCCAGAAGCCAGGATTGTCATAGCAACCAGAAGAGCACGCAGCCCAGCGGTCCTGACAGCGAGGATCAGGTGAGCGAGACCACCTTCCCCGGGGGTGTGTTCCATTCCCGGGCGCGGAGGGGCACCTGAGGTCAGCGGGTCTGTCTCTAGGATGCTGAGCTTGGATCCCCTGAAGCCTCCTTGATTCCTTGCAGGTGGCCACAAGAAGCTGAAGGCGGGACCCCTTCGGAGCTCTGGGGTGGGCGGGCCACGCCCCAACTTCGCCCAGGGACCACGCCTTCCACGTCCTCAAGGGCCGCTCCATCGCCCTTCCGCGCCCCCGCTGGATCCTGGGCCAGCTGTCCAGGAGCTTGTGCGATGGTTTCGTCGCTCGAAGCCCATCCCCCGGAAGGTGCTTGTGGTTGAGCCGGTGACCGCCACCGCTGAGACCTTCCTGCGGCCGAGAAGCCTTTGTCCATCCTAAGGGGGCCCCCCTGAGCGCAGCCATCCGCCTCGCCTTTTCGTGTGAGTGCCGGACCCCGCCCACTTCTTCAGGTCCCAGGCCGGGGTCCTGCCAGGACCAGAAACCAAGTCACCTCGAGACACTGCCTGTTCCCCTGAGACAAGGACGCACGCCACCCTCCGGGATTCCCCGATGGCCGTATGGCACCACCAAGGAGACCCTTCGAGGGCCCCCAGGCACCCTATGCCTGTGAACAGAGGCATCACTTCCACTTCCCCGGGATCCGTAAGGATCTCCTCCATGCCCGGCAACTGTCAGTCAAGGGCCACCGCCTCCAGGCCCAGAAGCCAGGATTGTCTGCGCAACCAGAAGAGCACGCAGCCCAGCGGTCCTGACAGCTAGGATCAGGTGAGCGAGACCACCTTCCCCGGGGGTGTGTTCCATTCCCCGGCGCGGAGGGGCACCTGAGGTCAGCGGGTCTGTCTCTAGGGTGCTGAGCTTGGATCCCCTGAAGCCTCCTTGATTCCTTGCAGGTGGCCACAAGAAGCTGAAGGCGGGACCCCTTCGGAGCTCTGGGGTGGGCGGGCCACGCCCCAACTTCGCCCAGGGACCACGCCTTCCACGTCCTCAAGGGCCGCTCCATCGCCCTTCCGCGCCCCCGCTGGATCCTGGGCCAGCTGTCCAGGAGCTTGTGCGATGGTTTCGTCGCTGGAAGCCCATTCCCCGGAAGGTGCTTGTGGTTGAGCCGGTGACCGCCACCGCTGAGACCTTCCTGAGGCCGAGAAGCCTTTGTCCATCCTAAGGGGGCCCCCCTGAGCGCAGCCATCCGCCTCGCCGTTTCGTGTGGGTGCCGGACCCCGCCCACTTCTTCAGGTCCCAGGCCGGGGTCCTGCCAGGACCAGAAACCAAGTCACCTCGAGACACTGCCTGTCCCCCTGAGACAAGGACGCACGCCACCCTCCGGGATTCCCCGATGGCCGTATGGCACCACCAAGGAGACCCTTCGAGGGCCCCCAGGCACCCTATGCCTGTGAACAGAGGCATCACTTCCACTCCCCCGGGATCCGTAAGGATCTCCTCCATGCCCGGCACCTGTCAGTCAAGGGCCACCGCCTCCAGGCCCAGAAGCCAGGATTGTCATAGCAACCAGAAGAGCACGCAGCCCAGCGGTCCTGACAGCTATGATCAGGTGAGCGAGACCACCTTCCCCGGGGGTGTGTTCCATTCCCGGGCGCGGAGGGGCACCTGAGGTCAGCGGGTCTGTCTCTAGGGTGCTGAGCTTGGATCCCCTGAAGCCTCCTTGATTCCTTGCAGGTGGCCACAAGAAGCTGAAGGCGGGACCCCTTCGGAGCTCTGGGGTGGGCGGGCCACGCCCCAACTTCGCCCAGGGACCACGCCTTCCACGTCCTCAAGGGCCGCTCCATCGCCCTTCCGCGCCCCCGCTGGATCCTGGGCCAGCTGTCCAGGAGCTTGTGCGATGGTTTCGTCGCTCGAAGCCCATCCCCCGGAAGGTGCTTGTGGTTGAGCCGGTGACCGCCACCGCTGAGACCTTCCTGCGGCCGAGAAGCCTTTGTCCATCCTAAGGGGGCTCCCCTGAGCGCAGCCATCCGCCTCGCCGTTTCGTGTGGGTGCCGGACCCCGCCCACTTCTTCAGGTCCCAGGCCGGGGTCCTGCCAGGACCAGAAACCAAGTCACCTCGAGACACTGCCTGTCCCCCTGAGACAAGGACGCACGCCACCCTCCGGGATTCCCCGATGGCCGTATGGCACCACCAAGGAGACCCTTCGAGGGCCCCCAGGCACCCTATGCCTGTGAACAGAGGCATCACTTCCACTCCCCCGGGATCCGTAAGGATCTCCTCCATGCCCGGCACCTGTCAGTCAAGGGCCACCGCCTCCAGGCCCAGAAGCCAGGATTGTCATAGCAACCAGAAGAGCACGCAGCCCAGCGGTCCTGACAGCGAGGATCAGGTGAGCGAGACCACCTTCCCCGGGGGTGTGTTCCATTCCCGGGCGCGGAGGGGCACCTGAGGTCAGCGGGTCTGTCTCTAGGGTGCTGAGCTTGGATCCCCTGAAGCCTCCTTGATTCCTTGCAGGTGGCCACAAGAAGCTGAAGGCGGGACCCCTTCGGAGCTCTGGGGTGGGCGGGCCACGCCCCAACTTCGCCCAGGGACCACGCCTTCCACGTCCTCAAGGGCCTCTCCATCGCCCTTCCGCGCTCCCGCTGGATCCTGGGCCAGCTGTCCAGGAGCTTGTGCGATGGTTTCGTCGCTCGAAGCCCATCCCCCGGAAGGTGCTTGTGATTGAGCCGGTGACCGCCACCGCTGAGACCTTCCTGCGGCCGAGAAGCCTTTGTCCATCCTAAGGGGGCCCCCCTGAGCGCAGCCATCCGCCTCGCCTTTTCATGTGAGTGCCGAACCCCGCCCACTTCTTCAGGTCCCAGGCCGGGGTCCTGCCAGGACCAGAAACCAAGTCACCTCGAGACACTGCCTGTCCCCCTGAGACAAGGACGCACGCCACCCTCCGGGATTCCCCGATGGCCGTATGGCACCACCAAGGAGACCCTTCGAGGGCCCCCAGGCACCCTATGCCTGTGAACAGAGGCATCACTTCCACTTCCCCGGGATCCGTAAGGATCTCCTCCATGCCCGGCAACTGTCAGTCAAAGGCCACCGCCTCCAGGCCCAGAAGCCAGGATTGTCTGCGCAACCAGAAGAGCACGCAGCCCAGCGGTCCTGACAGCTAGGATCAGGTGAGCGAGACCACCTTCCCCGGGGGTGTGTTCCATTCCCCGGCGCGGAGGGGCACCTGAGGTCAGCGGGTCTGTCTCTAGGGTGCTGAGCTTGGATCCCCTGAAGCCTCCTTGATTCCTTGCAGGTGGCCACAAGAAGCTGAAGGCGGGACCCCTTCGGAGCTCTGGGGTGGGCGGGCCACGCCCCAACTTCGCCCAGGGACCACGCCTTCCACGTCCTCAAGGGCCGCTCCATCGCCCTTCCGCGCCCCCACTGGATCCTGGGCCAGCTGTCCAGGAGCTTGTGCGATGGTTTCGTCGCTGGAAGCCCATTCCCCGGAAGGTGCTTGTGGTTGAGCCGGTGACCGCCACCGCTGAGACCTTCCTGCGGCCGAGAAGCCTTTGTCCATCCTAAGGGGGCTCCCCTGAGCGCAGCCATCCGCCTCGCCGTTTCGTGTGGGTGCCGGACCCCGCCCACTTCTTCAGGTCCCAGGCCGGGGTCCTGCCAGGACCAGAAACCAAGTCACCTCGAGACACTGCCTGTCCCCCTGAGACAAGGACGCACGCCACCCTCCGGGATTCCCCGATGGCCGTATGGCACCACCAAGGAGACCCTTCGAGGGCCCCCAGGCACCCTATGCCTGTGAACAGAGGCATCACTTCCACTCCCCCGGGATCCGTAAGGATCTCCTCCATGCCCGGCACCTGTCAGTCAAGGGCCACCGCCTCCAGGCCCAGAAGCCAGGATTGTCATAGCAACCAGAAGAGCACGCAGCCCAGCGGTCCTGACAGCGAGGATCAGGTGAGCGAGACCACCTTCCCCGGGGGTGTGTTCCATTCCCGGGCGCGGAGGGGCACCTGAGGTCAGCGGGTCTGTCTCTAGGGTGCTGAGCTTGGATCCCCTGAAGCCTCCTTGATTCCTTGCAGGTGGCCACAAGAAGCTGAAGGCGGGACCCCTTCGGAGCTCTGGGGTGGGCGGGCCACGCCCCAACTTCGCCCAGGGACCACGCCTTCCACGTCCTCAAGGGCCTCTCCATCGCCCTTCCGCGCTCCCGCTGGATCCTGGGCCAGCTGTCCAGGAGCTTGTGCGATGGTTTCGTCGCTGGAAGCCCATTCCCCGGAAGGTGCTTGTGGTTGAGCCGGTGACCGCCACCGCTGAGACCTTCCTGAGGCCGAGAAGCCTTTGTCCATCCTAAGGGGGCCCCCCTGAGCGCAGCCATCCGCCTCGCCGTTTCGTGTGGGTGCCGGACCCCGCCCACTTCTTCAGGTCCCACGCCGGGGTCCTGCCAGGACCAGAAACCAAGTCACCTCGAGACACTGCCTGTCCCCCTGAGACAAGGACGCACGCCACCCTCCGGGATTCCCCGATGGCCGTATGGCACCACCAAGGAGACCCTTCGAGGGCCCCCAGGCACCCTATGCCTGTGAACAGAGGCATCACTTCCACTCCCCCGGGATCCGTAAGGATCTCCTCCATGCCCGGCACCTGTCAGTCAAGGGCCACCGCCTCCAGGCCCAGAAGCCAGGATTGTCATAGCAACCAGAAGAGCACGCAGCCCAGCGGTCCTGACAGCGAGGATCAGGTGAGCGAGACCACCTTCCCCGGGGGTGTGTTCCATTCCCGGGCGCGGAGGGGCACCTGAGGTCAGCGGGTCTGTCTCTAGGATGCTGAGCTTGGATCCCCTGAAGCCTCCTTGATTCCTTGCAGGTGGCCACAAGAAGCTGAAGGCGGGACCCCTTCGGAGCTCTGGGGTGGGCGGGCCACGCCCCAACTTCGCCCAGGGACCACGCCTTCCACGTCCTCAAGGGCCGCTCCATCGCCCTTCCGCGCCCCCGCTGGATCCTGGGCCAGCTGTCCAGGAGCTTGTGCGATGGTTTCGTCGCTCGAAGCCCATCCCCCGGAAGGTGCTTGTGGTTGAGCCGGTGACCGCCACCGCTGAGACCTTCCTGCGGCCGAGAAGCCTTTGTCCATCCTAAGGGGGCCCCCCTGAGCGCAGCCATCCGCCTCGCCTTTTCGTGTGAGTGCCGGACCCCGCCCACTTCTTCAGGTCCCAGGCCGGGGTCCTGCCAGGACCAGAAACCAAGTCACCTCGAGACACTGCCTGTTCCCCTGAGACAAGGACGCACGCCACCCTCCGGGATTCCCCGATGGCCGTATGGCACCACCAAGGAGACCCTTCGAGGGCCCCCAGGCACCCTATGCCTGTGAACAGAGGCATCACTTCCACTTCCCCGGGATCCGTAAGGATCTCCTCCATGCCCGGCAACTGTCAGTCAAGGGCCACCGCCTCCAGGCCCAGAAGCCAGGATTGTCTGCGCAACCAGAAGAGCACGCAGCCCAGCGGTCCTGACAGCTAGGATCAGGTGAGCGAGACCACCTTCCCCGGGGGTGTGTTCCATTCCCCGGCGCGGAGGGGCACCTGAGGTCAGCGGGTCTGTCTCTAGGGTGCTGAGCTTGGATCCCCTGAAGCCTCCTTGATTCCTTGCAGGTGGCCACAAGAAGCTGAAGGCGGGACCCCTTCGGAGCTCTGGGGTGGGCGGGCCACGCCCCAACTTCGCCCAGGGACCACGCCTTCCACGTCCTCAAGGGCCGCTCCATCGCCCTTCCGCGCCCCCGCTGGATCCTGGGCCAGCTGTCCAGGAGCTTG
This sequence comes from Eospalax fontanierii, assembly GCA_035773235.1. NCBI lineage: Eukaryota > Metazoa > Chordata > Mammalia > Rodentia > Spalacidae > Eospalax > Eospalax fontanierii. The sequence goes on along the minus strand of CM069536.1, from coordinate 17,392,578 downwards.
TGCGATGGTTTCGTCGCTGGAAGCCCATTCCCCGGAAGGTGCTTGTGGTTGAGCCGGTGACCGCCACCGCTGAGACCTTCCTGAGGCCGAGAAGCCTTTGTCCATCCTAAGGGGGCCCCCCTGAGCGCAGCCATCCGCCTCGCCGTTTCGTGTGGGTGCCGGACCCCGCCCACTTCTTCAGGTCCCAGGCCGGGGTCCTGCCAGGACCAGAAACCAAGTCACCTCGAGACACTGCCTGTCCCCCTGAGACAAGGACGCACGCCACCCTCCGGGATTCCCCGATGGCCGTATGGCACCACCAAGGAGACCCTTCGAGGGCCCCCAGGCACCCTATGCCTGTGAACAGAGGCATCACTTCCACTCCCCCGGGATCCGTAAGGATCTCCTCCATGCCCGGCACCTGTCAGTCAAGGGCCACCGCCTCCAGGCCCAGAAGCCAGGATTGTCATAGCAACCAGAAGAGCACGCAGCCCAGCGGTCCTGACAGCTATGATCAGGTGAGCGAGACCACCTTCCCCGGGGGTGTGTTCCATTCCCGGGCGCGGAGGGGCACCTGAGGTCAGCGGGTCTGTCTCTAGGGTGCTGAGCTTGGATCCCCTGAAGCCTCCTTGATTCCTTGCAGGTGGCCACAAGAAGCTGAAGGCGGGACCCCTTCGGAGCTCTGGGGTGGGCGGGCCACGCCCCAACTTCGCCCAGGGACCACGCCTTCCACGTCCTCAAGGGCCGCTCCATCGCCCTTCCGCGCCCCCGCTGGATCCTGGGCCAGCTGTCCAGGAGCTTGTGCGATGGTTTCGTCGCTCGAAGCCCATCCCCCGGAAGGTGCTTGTGGTTGAGCCGGTGACCGCCACCGCTGAGACCTTCCTGCGGCCGAGAAGCCTTTGTCCATCCTAAGGGGGCTCCCCTGAGCGCAGCCATCCGCCTCGCCGTTTCGTGTGGGTGCCGGACCCCGCCCACTTCTTCAGGTCCCAGGCCGGGGTCCTGCCAGGACCAGAAACCAAGTCACCTCGAGACACTGCCTGTCCCCCTGAGACAAGGACGCACGCCACCCTCCGGGATTCCCCGATGGCCGTATGGCACCACCAAGGAGACCCTTCGAGGGCCCCCAGGCACCCTATGCCTGTGAACAGAGGCATCACTTCCACTCCCCCGGGATCCGTAAGGATCTCCTCCATGCCCGGCACCTGTCAGTCAAGGGCCACCGCCTCCAGGCCCAGAAGCCAGGATTGTCATAGCAACCAGAAGAGCACGCAGCCCAGCGGTCCTGACAGCGAGGATCAGGTGAGCGAGACCACCTTCCCCGGGGGTGTGTTCCATTCCCGGGCGCGGAGGGGCACCTGAGGTCAGCGGGTCTGTCTCTAGGGTGCTGAGCTTGGATCCCCTGAAGCCTCCTTGATTCCTTGCAGGTGGCCACAAGAAGCTGAAGGCGGGACCCCTTCGGAGCTCTGGGGTGGGCGGGCCACGCCCCAACTTCGCCCAGGGACCACGCCTTCCACGTCCTCAAGGGCCTCTCCATCGCCCTTCCGCGCTCCCGCTGGATCCTGGGCCAGCTGTCCAGGAGCTTGTGCGATGGTTTCGTCGCTCGAAGCCCATCCCCCGGAAGGTGCTTGTGATTGAGCCGGTGACCGCCACCGCTGAGACCTTCCTGCGGCCGAGAAGCCTTTGTCCATCCTAAGGGGGCCCCCCTGAGCGCAGCCATCCGCCTCGCCTTTTCATGTGAGTGCCGAACCCCGCCCACTTCTTCAGGTCCCAGGCCGGGGTCCTGCCAGGACCAGAAACCAAGTCACCTCGAGACACTGCCTGTCCCCCTGAGACAAGGACGCACGCCACCCTCCGGGATTCCCCGATGGCCGTATGGCACCACCAAGGAGACCCTTCGAGGGCCCCCAGGCACCCTATGCCTGTGAACAGAGGCATCACTTCCACTTCCCCGGGATCCGTAAGGATCTCCTCCATGCCCGGCAACTGTCAGTCAAAGGCCACCGCCTCCAGGCCCAGAAGCCAGGATTGTCTGCGCAACCAGAAGAGCACGCAGCCCAGCGGTCCTGACAGCTAGGATCAGGTGAGCGAGACCACCTTCCCCGGGGGTGTGTTCCATTCCCCGGCGCGGAGGGGCACCTGAGGTCAGCGGGTCTGTCTCTAGGGTGCTGAGCTTGGATCCCCTGAAGCCTCCTTGATTCCTTGCAGGTGGCCACAAGAAGCTGAAGGCGGGACCCCTTCGGAGCTCTGGGGTGGGCGGGCCACGCCCCAACTTCGCCCAGGGACCACGCCTTCCACGTCCTCAAGGGCCGCTCCATCGCCCTTCCGCGCCCCCACTGGATCCTGGGCCAGCTGTCCAGGAGCTTGTGCGATGGTTTCGTCGCTGGAAGCCCATTCCCCGGAAGGTGATTGTGGTTGAGCCGGTGACCGCCACCGCTGAGACCTTCCTGAGGCCGAGAAGCCTTTGTCCATCCTAAGGGGGCCCCCCTGAGCGCAGCCATCCGCCTCGCCGTTTCGTGTGGGTGCCGGACCCCGCCCACTTCTTCAGGTCCCACGCCGGGGTCCTGCCAGGACCAGAAACCAAGTCACCTCGAGACACTGCCTGTCCCCCTGAGACAAGGACGCACGCCACCCTCCGGGATTCCCCGATGGCCGTATGGCACCACCAAGGAGACCCTTCGAGGGCCCCCAGGCACCCTATGCCTGTGAACAGAGGCATCACTTCCACTCCCCCGGGATCCGTAAGGATCTCCTCCATGCCCGGCACCTGTCAGTCAAGGGCCACCGCCTCCAGGCCCAGAAGCCAGGATTGTCATAGCAACCAGAAGAGCACGCAGCCCAGCGGTCCTGACAGCGAGGATCAGGTGAGCGAGACCACCTTCCCCGGGGGTGTGTTCCATTCCCGGGCGCGGAGGGGCACCTGAGGTCAGCGGGTCTGTCTCTAGGATGCTGAGCTTGGATCCCCTGAAGCCTCCTTGATTCCTTGCAGGTGGCCACAAGAAGCTGAAGGCGGGACCCCTTCGGAGCTCTGGGGTGGGCGGGCCACGCCCCAACTTCGCCCAGGGACCACGCCTTCCACGTCCTCAAGGGCCGCTCCATCGCCCTTCCGCGCCCCCGCTGGATCCTGGGCCAGCTGTCCAGGAGCTTGTGCGATGGTTTCGTCGCTCGAAGCCCATCCCCCGGAAGGTGCTTGTGGTTGAGCCGGTGACCGCCACCGCTGAGACCTTCCTGCGGCCGAGAAGCCTTTGTCCATCCTAAGGGGGCCCCCCTGAGCGCAGCCATCCGCCTCGCCTTTTCGTGTGAGTGCCGGACCCCGCCCACTTCTTCAGGTCCCAGGCCGGGGTCCTGCCAGGACCAGAAACCAAGTCACCTCGAGACACTGCCTGTCCCCCTGAGACAAGGACGCACGCCACCCTCCGGGATTCCCCGATGGCCGTATGGCACCACCAAGGAGACCCTTCGAGGGCCCCCAGGCACCCTATGCCTGTGAACAGAGGCATCACTTCCACTTCCCCGGGATCCGTAAGGATCTCCTCCATGCCCGGCAACTGTCAGTCAAGGGCCACCGCCTCCAGGCCCAGAAGCCAGGATTGTCTGCGCAACCAGAAGAGCACGCAGCCCAGCGGTCCTGACAGCTAGGATCAGGTGAGCGAGACCACCTTCCCCGGGGGTGTGTTCCATTCCCCGGCGCGGAGGGGCACCTGAGGTCAGCGGGTCTGTCTCTAGGGTGCTGAGCTTGGATCCCCTGAAGCCTCCTTGATTCCTTGCAGGTGGCCACAAGAAGCTGAAGGCGGGACCCCTTCGGAGCTCTGTGGTGGGCGGGCCATGCCCCAACTTCGCCCAGGGACCACGCCTTCCACGTCCTCAAGGGCCGCTCCATCGCCCTTCCGCGCCCCCGCTGGATCCTGGGCCAGCTGTCCAGGAGCTTGTGCGATGGTTTCGTCGCTGGAAGCCCATTCCCCGGAAGGTGCTTGTGGTTGAGCCAGTGACCGCCACCGCTGAGACCTTCCTGCGGCCGAGAAGCCTTTGTCCATCCTAAGGGGGCCCCCCTGAGCGCAGCCATCCGCCTCGCCGTTTCGTGTGGGTGCCGGACCCCGCCCACTTCTTCAGGTCCCAGGCCGGGGTCCTGCCAGGACCAGAAACCAAGTCACCTCGAGACACTGCCTGTCCCCCTGAGACAAGGACGCACGCCACCCTCCGGGATTCCCCGATGGCCGTATGGCACCACCAAGGAGACCCTTCGAGGGCCCCCAGGCACCCTATGCCTGTGAACAGAGGCATCACTTCCACTCCCCCGGGATCCGTAAGGATCTCCTCCATGCCCGGCACCTGTCAGTCAAGGGCCACCGCCTCCAGGCCCAGAAGCCAGGATTGTCATAGCAACCAGAAGAGCACGCAGCCCAGCGGTCCTGACAGCTATGATCAGGTGAGCGAGACCACCTTCCCCGGGGGTGTGTTCCATTCCCGGGCGCGGAGGGGCACCTGAGGTCAGCGGGTCTGTCTCTAGGGTGCTGAGCTTGGATCCCCTGAAGCCTCCTTGATTCCTTGCAGGTGGCCACAAGAAGCTGAAGGCGGGACCCCTTCGGAGCTCTGGGGTGGGCGGGCCACGCCCCAACTTCGCCCAGGGACCACGCCTTCCACGTCCTCAAGGGCCGCTCCATCGCCCTTCCGCGCCCCCGCTGGATCCTGGGCCAGCTGTCCAGGAGCTTGTGCGATGGTTTCGTCGCTCGAAGCCCATCCCCCGGAAGGTGCTTGTGGTTGAGCCGGTGACCGCCACCGCTGAGACCTTCCTGCGGCCGAGAAGCCTTTGTCCATCCTAAGGGGGCTCCCCTGAGCGCAGCCATCCGCCTCGCCGTTTCGTGTGGGTGCCGGACCCCGCCCACTTCTTCAGGTCCCAGGCCGGGGTCCTGCCAGGACCAGAAACCAAGTCACCTCGAGACACTGCCTGTCCCCCTGAGACAAGGACGCACGCCACCCTCCGGGATTCCCCGATGGCCGTATGGCACCACCAAGGAGACCCTTCGAGGGCCCCCAGGCACCCTATGCCTGTGAACAGAGGCATCACTTCCACTCCCCCGGGATCCGTAAGGATCTCCTCCATGCCCGGCACCTGTCAGTCAAGGGCCACCGCCTCCAGGCCCAGAAGCCAGGATTGTCATAGCAACCAGAAGAGCACGCAGCCCAGCGGTCCTGACAGCGAGGATCAGGTGAGCGAGACCACCTTCCCCGGGGGTGTGTTCCATTCCCGGGCGCGGAGGGGCACCTGAGGTCAGCGGGTCTGTCTCTAGGGTGCTGAGCTTGGATCCCCTGAAGCCTCCTTGATTCCTTGCAGGTGGCCACAAGAAGCTGAAGGCGGGACCCCTTCGGAGCTCTGGGGTGGGCGGGCCACGCCCCAACTTCGCCCAGGGACCACGCCTTCCACGTCCTCAAGGGCCGCTCCATCGCCCTTCCGCGCCCCCGCTGGATCCTGGGCCAGCTGTCCAGGAGCTTGTGCGATGGTTTCGTCGCTCGAAGCCCATCCCCCGGAAGGTGCTTGTGGTTGAGCCGGTGACCGCCACCGCTGAGACCTTCCTGCGGCCTAGAAGCCTTTGTCCATCGTAAGGGGGCTCCCCTGAGCGCAGCCATCCGCCTCGCCGTTTCGTGTGGGTGCCGGACCCCGCCCACTTCTTCAGGTCCCAGGCCGGGGTCCTGCCAGGACCAGAAACCAAGTCACCTCGAGACACTGCCTGTCCCCCTGAGACAAGGACGCACGCCACCCTCCGGGATTCCCCGATGGCCGTATGGCACCACCAAGGAGACCCTTCGAGGGCCCCCAGGCACCCTATGCCTGTGAACAGAGGCATCACTTCCACTTCCCCGGGATCCGTAAGGATCTCCTCCATGCCCGGCACCTGTCAGTCAAGGGCCACCGCCTCCAGGCCCAGAAGCCAGGATTGTCATAGCAACCAGAAGAGCACGCAGCCCAGCGGTCCTGACAGCGAGGATCAGGTGAGCGAGACCACCTTCCCCGGGGGTGTGTTCCATTCCCGGGCGCGGAGGGGCACCTGAGGTCAGCGGGTCTGTCTCTAGGGTGCTGAGCTTGGATCCCCTGAAGCCTCCTTGATTCCTTGCAGGTGGCCACAAGAAGCTGAAGGCGGGACCCCTTCGGAGCTCTGGGGTGGGCGGGCCACGCCCCAACTTCGCCCAGGGACCACGCCTTCCACGTCCTCAAGGGCCGCTCCATCACCATTCCGCGCCCCCGCTGGATCCTGGGCCAGCTGTCCAGGAGCTTGTGCGATGGTTTCGTCGCTCGAAGCCCATCCCCCGGAAGGTGCTTGTGGTTGAGCCGGTGACCGCCACCGCTGAGACCTTCCTGCGGCCGAAAAGCCTTTGTCCATCCTAAGGGGGCTCCCCTGAGCGCAGCCATCCGCCTCGCCGTTTCGTGTGGGTGCCGGACCCCGCCCACTTCTTCAGGTCCCAGGCCGGGGTCCTGCCAGGACCAGAAACCAAGTCACCTCGAGAGACTGCCTGTCCCCCTGAGACAAGGACGCACGCCACCCTCCGGGATTCCCCGATGGCCGTATGGCACCACCAAGGAGACCCTTCGAGGGCCCCCAGGCACCCTATGCCTGTGAACAGAGGCATCACTTCCACTCCCCCGGGATCCGTAAGGATCTCCTCCATGCCCGGCACCTGTCAGTCAAGGGCCACCGCCTCCAGGCCCAGAAGCCAGGATTGTCATAGCAACCAGAAGACCACGCAGCCCAGCGGTCCTGACAGCTAGGATCAGGTGAGCGAGACCACCTTCCCCGGGGGTGTGTTCCATTCCCGGGCGCGGAGGGGCACCTGAGGTCAGCGGGTCTGTCTCTAGGGTGCTGAGCTTGGATCCCCTGAAGCCTCCTTGATTCCTTGCAGGTGGCCACAAGAAGCTGAAGGCGGGACCCCTTCGGAGCTCTGGGGTGGGCGGGCCACGCCCCAACTTCGCCCAGGGACCACGCCTTCCACGTCCTCAAGGGCCGCTCCATCTCCCTTCCGCGCCCCATCTGGATCCAGGGCCAGCTGTCCAGGAGCTTGTGCGATGGTTTCGTCGCTCGAAGCCCATCCCCCGGAAGGTGCTTGTGGTTGAGCCGGGTACCGCCACCGCTGAGACCTTCCTGCGACCTAGAAGCCTTTGTCCATCCTAAGGCGGCCCCCCGGAGCGCAGCCATCCGCCTCGCCGTTTCGTGTGGGTGCCGGACCCCGCCCACTTCTTCAGGTCCCAGGCCGGGGTCCTGCCAGCACCAGAAACCAAGTCACCTCGAGACACTTCCTGTCCCCCTGAGACAAGGACGCACGCCACCCTCCGGGATTCCCCGATGGCCGTATGGCACCACCAAGGAGACACTTCGAGGGCCCCCAGGCACCCTATGCCTGTGAACGGAGTCATCACTTCCACTCCCCCGGGATCCATAAGGATCTCCTCCATGCCCGGCACCTGTCAGTCAAGGGCCACCGCCTCCAGGCCCAGAAGCCAGGATTGTCTGAGCAACCAGAAGAGCACGCAGCCCAGCGGTCCTGACAGCTAGGATCAGGTGAGCGAGACCACCTTCCCGGGGGGTGTGTTCCATTCCCGGGCGCGGAGGGGCACCTGAGGACAGCGGGTCTGTCTCTAGGGTGCTGAGCTTGGATCCCCTGAAGCCTCCTTGATTCCTTGCAGGTGGCCACAAGAAGCTGAAAGCGGGACCCCTTCGGAGCTCTGGGGTGGGCGGGCCACGCCCCAACCTCGCCCAGGGACCACGCCTTCCACGTCCTCAAGGGCCGCTCCATCGCCCTTCCGCGCCCCCGCTGGATCCTGGGCCAGCTGTCCAGGAGCTTGTGCGATGGTTTCGTCGCTCGAAGCCCATCCCCCTGAAGGTGCTTGTGGTTGAGCCGGTGACCGCCACCGCTGAGACCTTCCTGCGGCCGAGAAGCCTTTGTCCATCCTAAGGGGGACCCCCTGAGCGCATCCATCCGCCTCGCCGTTTCGTGTGGGTGCCGGACCCCGCCCACTTGTTCATGTCCCAGGCTGATGTCCTGCCAGTACCAGAAACCAAACCATCTCGGGGCCCCTGTAGGGCCACTCTTCCCAAGACGCACGTCCACCTGGGCGGATCCTCTGGCGGCCATCGCCAGGGCCAGGAAGCCCTTCTGGTGTTCCAGGACACCAGGTTCCCGCCAAGTAAGTATCGCCTTGAGGGCGGCTGCCAGGCTCCCTCTCCGGCAGAGCTGAGCGTGCTCAGACATGGCCAGGGATCATTGAGGTCCTCCCGAATGGCCCTGCACCTCTGAGGCAAGGGCCAATGACGCCAGGCCCAGAACTCCAGCCTTCTTCTGAGCTACCAGCAAAGCACCCAGGCTGGTGATCTTGACAGCTAGGACCAGGTGATCGAGACCCCGCCCCCTTCCCTTAGAGTGGGTTCCATCCCCAGGTGAGGAGACACACTGACTCCCGGGAGTCTGGCTCTCGTGTTTCCGGGCCCCAGGCCTTGGATGAAGGCGGGATTACTAGCTCACCTGGGATGGCCTTCATGACATAAAGACAGTGTGAGGGGCACTCTGACATTAGAGTAGCTTGAATCTAAGGTCATATAACTGTGTGCCAGTCCTTGACTCTCTGGTCAACTCCACTCCCCGAAGATTTGCCTTCTGCATGGATTCTATATCCACCTGAATGTGGATGGATGGCCAGTTCAGTACAGGTTGTTTTTGCCTCTGGGGTGATGTGTTTAAGCTTTAGCTTAAGCATCCACTATCAAGTTCCAAAGTGGATGACTGAAAATGAATCCTGATCATAGTTTTGTACTGCAGCCTGGTTTTTGCCTGGACGTCAGTGCTTGTCATTTCCCATCGTGTGCTTTGGGTCAGAAGATTCTTCTGGGATACCTTCTCCGTGACCACCCAAAATTCAGGTGTGGCACTTGATTATGAGTGTGGTGGTGGTAATACCACATGTCTTTCATGAATTATTTTCTGTTTTTAATATCTTGTGTATTACTGTGTATGAATATTTCCTTTCAAAAGCACATATTAATAAAGTATATTTTGGCATTTTTGAATGTATTTCACTTTTAACCTTTGAATCTTCAGTGGGATAGACAACCTTAAAGAGTTTATTGATGAAAATTATTTTAAATATTCTTATTACTAGTTTGCATATAAAAATTTGGACCAAAGCTAGTCTTTCATCCAAAGCCCCCCTGACTCAGTTCATCCTTTAAGTGAGCAGGACATTATTTTCTTTACTGTTTCTGTGACAAAATACATTGACCTGGGTTATGTATTGAAGGATGAACTTAGTTGCCTATGCTCTAGAGGCTAAAGGGTCCATAAGTGCTTGCAGAGGCACAGCAGCCAGACGTGGTCTGAGCAAGAAAGTCCATCGATCTCATCTTCAAGCAGACACAGGAAGCTGTGAGAGCCAGAGCGCAACCATCATACCTATGGACTCTTGAAGCCTGTGCCCACTTACATGCTTCGTCACAAAATGCTACATTTCCTAAAACGTCCCAGAGCATCACCACCAACTGGGGACAGATGCCCCAGTCCTTGAAACTAGCACATTCCACTCTCTGGCCTCCCTTGGTTCCTGACCATGTCATGATGAAAAATGCATTTACTCCAACCTCAAAATTCCCAGAGTCTTCAACTGTCCCAACACTATTCAACAGTCCCCTGTGAAATCACATAACAAATTTTTGACTTCCAACATACAAGAGAGCAGAAAACATAGCCCTTTTTCAAAAAGAAGAATGGGCACAGTGTGGACACAATAGACCTAAACAGGATCACAAGAGAGTTGGGGAAACACCAGGTCCAGTAGCTTTGTGTCTAACTTCTGGGATATTACTTCCAAAGAGCTAAGATGGCTGAGCCCTTGCAGCTTTACTGGGTACAACATACAATGCTCTGTTGGGCTGGTACTCTTCCCTATGTGCACACTGCTTTCTTTGGCAGATGTCTTATGGCTGTAGCATCTTGGGGTCTCCACTGTAAACCAGGCTCCATCTTCACAGCCTCACAAAATGCCGGTCTAAGTCTTACTGTAGAGTTTCATCATGTTCATCATTGATAAGTATATCATCAATGATTCAGTGTTAGGGGATCTTGACATTTCCTGAACCAAAGTATTTCACTTTTCTCCTTTGTGTTAACAGGTTCTTATGTTGTGGTCAGGTGGCAGCCCTCATCCAAGTAGCTCTTGAAGTCATTGCTCCCTGGAACACCTTTGAACTCAGGCTTCCTTTCTTCCAGTCTCCTATCTGTGGGATGAAGGCTAGCCTGGTCTACATAGTCATTTCTAGGCCAGCTGGAGGTGCTGGAAAATCTGTGTCAAAACAACAACAAACTCCAAAATGTTTCTATTTACAGATAGTTTAATCTCATTAATGAAATAATCACAGTCTAATACAAATCTCCTAGAGCTGTCTTCCAGTTTACCAAGTTTTTGGCACATAAAGTCAATGGACGTATTTGCCTAGCCTGTGGAAGACGCTGGGCTCATTCTCCCAGGAAAGGACTCAGCTGCAGCCAGATGCAGTGGTGCAGAGCTCTGTCTCCAGACCCTGCGCTGCGTAGACGAGATACGACGATTATGAAATCAGTGCCAGTCTCTTCTACACAGCAGGCAGCTCTCACATGAAGAGGAAAATAATTAAAAAGAAAGTCTCTCTATGCTAGTCATGAGCAATTCTACACTAGTGAAAATTCCATTTATCATGACTTCCACAATGAAATATTTAGGAGTAAATCTATACTTTAATTTTTTTCCATACACATCCGTGTCCCGGTGACTCCCTTTGTCTTCACACGTGCTCCTCCTACTGGGACACCTTTCGGTGCAGGTCCTGTGCAGGAGGCCGTAGGTCCTGTCTGGCCTGATTTGCACGGCCAGGTCATATGCAGAAGGCAGTGTTTCAGAGCACTCTCCTCGGTCATCCACCCTTTCTGCTCCCTTTTCACCATCTAAGCCCTGTTTCCATACGTGCATGTTTTAGAACGCGTCTGCATCTTAGGTTTCAATGAGCGCGTTTTCAGTCTTCAGTGTCAGCTCTCCCCCACTCTCTCCCCTTCCCTCCCCTCCCCCACCCCGTTGTTCCCTCCCTCCTTCCTACCATCTGCACTTCATCCCTTTCCTTTGACACCACACACCCATCATTTCCATGTTTCTTCCTTTGGGTACTCCACTTTAAGTACACATATCTCAGGATTCAAAGGACGTATCCGTATATGAAAGAGTTCATGGAGTGTTTGTCTGGGTTACCTCAGGATTATTATTTCCTGCTCTAATATCTACTTGTGAATTTCATTTGTTTTCACACCTGAATAATATTCCCTTGTGTGTATGAAGAACATTCTAATAATCCGTTCTTCAGTTGTTGAATATCTAGGTTTTACCACTTCCTGACTATTCCGAATAAAGCAGCATGAACACGGATGGGCGAGTGTCTCTATAGTAGGACGCACAGTCTTTGGGATTACTCTCAGGAGTGTGATCGGATCATGTTAGATTTGTCCCCACCCCTCTTTCTTACGGAACTCTGACACTGATGTACACAGTGGCTGCCCCGTTTGCACCCCAGCAGCGGTGATGAGTGTTTCCCCTTCCTCACATCCGTACAGTGCTGGTCAGTTCTGTAGTTGGATTTCTTATGTTGAATCGCAGCCATTCTGACTGGGGTGAGATGAAATCTCTTTTTAAAATATTTCTCAGACCTTGGTCTTTTTTTCTTTTAGAACTCTCTGTTACAACCATCTGTAAAACCAGTTCTATGGGATCCAGTGTCCTCTTCTGTCCTCCATGGGCATTACACAGCACTTACATACATACAAACAAAATACTCATACACGTACAAGAAAAATAAAGAAAATTTTCTCATTCTATAAGCTGCCTTTTCACTCAAAGAACGGTGCCCTTTGCTAGTTTTATGCAAGTTACTTAACTAAAATATGGGTTAATTTCCTCACATAGTAAGAATTCTACCAGGAAATCTAGAACTGGTACAGATACCTAAGAAGACACAAGCCTCTTCAGGTTTCTGTTCTACCATCTTCAAACTACAAGAAGACAGAAAGCTGTGCTTCTAATCAGGAACATGGAAAAGAAGAAAAAGCATATGTCAGCCTAGCATATTCTTGTGTGTGTGTGTGTGTGTGTGTGTGTGTGTGTGTTGTATGTATGTGTATGCAAACCAGCAACCAATATAAGGTATCTTCTTCATATGTTCTTGTAATGCCCAGAGGATGGACTCCCCAAAGACCACCAAGGAATCCAGAATGTGTGCAAAAACAAAGAGTCTTTATTCAGGCTTAAGCTCCGACTCTCAGACCTCACCAATGCAGTGGATCCGTGCTGAGAGCTCTGAACTCAGGAGGGGCGAGCTTTTTATTGGGGCTGAAGCAAGGAGAGGGAGGGGGTTTCACATGATTGGCCATCCTTATAGTTAGGGTGTCTTGTCACATTGTAATTGGCCAGGGGAGCCTGCACGGCACATTTTAAATTGATTGGGTAATGACCAAGGGGGTTCTCCTGGTGGAGGCTGTCCTCAGAGCAATGCAATGTGCTGTCTGCTATCTTCAGGGCCACAAGGTTCTGTTTTATTCCTTATAAGGTCTCAACACACTCTTCCTTGCCTGACATGCCCAGGCTTGCCTAATATAGATAATAATATAGTTGTGGCTGCAACTGAAAACTTACAGCAAAAGTTGACAAAATGGAGAAGTTGGCCTCTAGCCTTGATGGAGTCACTGTAGCCGGGTCCCCACATTCTTGTTTTTTTTTCTTTTGAAATAGGATTTTTAAATGCACTTGGATCTCATCAATTGTCTAGTCTCACTTGGCAGTCCAGGAATAACGGCCTGTTCGACCAGCACTGGATTTCTAGGTGACACATTCCACTCTTATGTGTGTGCCAGGGATCTGAACTCTGGTCCTCATGCTTGCACAGTGTTCTAGATTCATTCTCTTGCTGTGATAAAAGAGACCAGAAGCAAGTGGGGAAGAAAAGGGTTCATCTGACTTGTTCTCTGGCTCATTGGCTTGTGCTCACATAGCTTTCTTACATAGGCCAGGCCAACCTCCCCAGGGATGGCACGGCCATAGTGAGCTGGGTCCCTCTACATAGGTCATTTATCGAAACAATGGCCCACAGGCATGGCCTCAGGCCAATCTAATAGAGGCAGTTCTTCAACTCAGTTTCCATCTTCCAGGGTGACTCTTGCTTGGTTGGGTCAAGTTGACAATAAAAACTAACCAGGACACATGGCAAGTATTTCACTGATTGAGCCTCTTCCCCAACCCCTTTCACTAGATTTTTTTTTACTTTGCTGAATGGATGAGTTTAATTAGGGTTAAGTGCAGGAGCATGGGTGAAGCATTATTTCAGGATCACAGGTGATTTACCAGTGATTAAACCACTGAAGAAAATGTTTGTTTCTATATCCTCAGGGAGAGGTGGGGCCTCAAAATGCTCCTTCCTGCCTCCTTGATGGAATGTGGACAGCCCAATCTTGTACAGGTGTGGTGATGGTAATCTTAGTTACTGAGAGTTCAAGAGTACAGCAGCCATGTCATGCCTGGAAGGTAGAGTTCCGCAACATTATGCCCTTCCTTGGGCTTGAAATTTCAACTCATTCTTGTACAATGTTCCTTAAACCCTGGGAAGGGTGATATAGTTGTTCAGCTTAGGGCTGAGCATCCAAAAGTCACTTATTCTCATAACTTTGGCCAGTTATGCATCTCTACAGTAACCACTGTGCAGTATCAAAAGAAACTTCTGTGACCAAAACTGGCAGCAGCAGTATTCTGTTGGCATAAGTATTCAGAAGGCAATTTTACAGGTACGTCATGTCCATGGAGCAAAACAACAGCTGTAGCCTCCCCACTAGGACCTATGGCCCTCAGCCACAGCATCTTAGCCAGGTTTGCAGTACCAGATGTGAACTTCTCCTGAGTAGCAGGCCTCAGCTCCAGTCAGAAAGCAGCTGGTAACCCCCATAACAGACATGCCAGTACGAAGCCACAGGGAACATCTTTCCTAGCAGGTGTGAACACACATCGTCCCCACAGCTGAGGAAGACTGATCATGAGAATGCCTCCTTGGTAGCCTGCATGACACTTTCCAGCAGTATGAAAGTTAGCCAGCAGGCAGAAAGCTTCCATCACAATTCCAGCTCCTTGTCCTTCAAGAGAAAACATGTGACATCTTCAGCAATACAGTCTCATCATCTAGTTCTGGTGGGTAAAACAGCAGTGACAATTGCCTGTATTATTTGGGGGAAGCTCAGGTTCACATATTCATTGCAGTTATTTAAAGCATCCGGGAGCGGTGGCGCAGGCCTATAATCCTCGCAGGAAGGAGAGGCAGGAGAATCAAGACTTCAAAGAGCATCCTGGGCTACACTGAGATTCCGTCTCCAACGAGCACAAATGAAAAGCAGTAAAGAAGCGTTTGTAGAAGCTGAATCCAGGAAGCTGTTACAGAACAGAACTGCACAAACAGTTACAAGGAAGTCTGAGGAGAGAAGGTACCATAACAAGTCATGTTCCCACCAAAAAACTTTCCTATTGATACATATGAGACTGGATATTAGGTAGGCAAATACGGAGTTTATCTTGGTGGCCTTATGAATTGCTACATTTATGAAAAGCAATTGAACATTACTATACAAATTTTCCTTAATACTCCCCATAAACAAACATTAAAAATTAACTGTCACAGTTACAGATGAACTGAATTTATGGTGTATGTCACTCAATAGGTCTCCCTGCTGTGTGTGTGTTTTTATATGTTTGTGTGTGTGCATGCATGGGCACCTGCATGTACTCCCATGTTCTGGCCAATATATGAACATGTAGACATTGACATCAGGTGTTTTCCTCAGCTTTTCATGTAGACTGGCTGACCAGTAAGCACCCAGGATCTGTCAACAGGTCTCAACCCTCCTAAACATGCCCACTTCAACGCTGGTCTTCTACATGAGTGCTAGGATCCAAACCTAGGTCCTCATGACTGTTCAGCAAGCACTTTACCCACTAAGCCATTTCCCTGGCACCTTCATGTGTGTGTTTGTGTTTAATTATGTGTAGGAGTGTTTTCTGCCTGTATTTAAGTGTGCCTGTGTAGTGAAATACCCATTGCGGCCAGAAGAGAGCATTGGATTCCCTAGAATTAGTGTTACAGATGAATAAATGGCTCAATGCGGGTGTTGAGAACTGCACTCAGGTCCTCTGGAAGAACAGCTAGTCCTTCGAACCACTCAGCCATCTCCCTGGCCCCTAGATTTGTGGTTTGAAAAATCATCTCCTCTGTCCTCTCTACTGCATATGGAGTTTATAAACTTTCATTTGCCAAACGGGACTTTTCTTCCAGGCTTCTGCTCACTCTTCTCCCTAAACTTGGAATGCTTTCCTTGTTGCAACATTTCTAAATCTCCAGTATCTACCGACTGCACTCAATGCCACATCCTTCCTGAAGCTTTCTCTGATTCTCACTTCTTCATGCCTCCCCACGACCCCCAAGAGACACATCAAACTAGTACTTTCCTTTTCCACATTCTAGGTGCTCTGCCTCTTCCTCTCTATTGGTAGGTCCACCTGTTCCAAAAGCCCGGGAGCCTCTGCTTTTATTCTCATACTCACTAGAGCTATAGCTGAAGGTTGACACAACAGTGAGCAATAATACAATGGCTAGAACATAGTAGTTCAGCAAAATATAACGAGCAACAAGATAGCATCATCACCATAGTACACCTTCTTGGGTGAGACCCGAGTGTCTTCTGAGAAACTAGAGGAGCACCAGCATTCCGGAGATCCCTCCCAGCAAGCATTCTTGCATCAATTTTCTCAGAAGACTGAACTTTGCTTGTTTTTAAAGTTTTAGCCTCTCATCCCTTGAGGTCGAGCTTTTCGGCAGTGTTTGGTCTGGTTTGTCAGTGAAATTCAGCCCTGTGTGGGAAGGAACAAGATGTTCCCTGCTAGGTGCAGCGCTGCAGGAAGTGCGGCAAGACGGAGTGTGAGCCTCTGGCTGTGGGCGTATTTGGGTCTGCATGTGTCTTTTTTTCCCCATCAAGAGGCGAGACAAGGTGGGTGGGGCCAGGCACCTGTGCCAGGGTCTAAAGATGGGGTGCAATCTCCATTCCTGGCATTGGGGAAAAAGGTATATTGGGCTCTGGTCTCTAAAGGCCCTTGTCCTGTCATGGGGAAGGCTTTCTAAACTAGGAACTAGGAAGAGGGTGAGTCATGGGCACCGTCACATGCATCATATATACAGCGTGCATGTGGTAGTTCTTCTCCTTCCACACCAAGTGCGTACCAGGGATCCTGACTGACCCTTGTTTTATGAGAAAGTTTTTCCACCTGCACTCTTGCCTGGCCCGGAACTATGAAGAACAGTAGGCCCTGAACTTAGGGCAGCTCTCCTCTGCCTTCAGAGTGCTAGCATTACAGGCATATGCCCCAATCCCCAGTTACACATAGTATTCACAATACTGTTAGTAGGCAGGCCTTGCACAAACCGTGAAGTCATGCATTAAGCACTCCTGCCTGGGGCCCCAACTCTGGCATGCACTGCTGCTGCTGCTGCTAGTCTCCCTGCGCCCCGCAACCTAAAGTGAATCCAGGGCCAGGAAGATGTTAAACAGCTTCCCCTAGGACCCGAGTTCAATTTCTAGGACCGACAGGCTGGAGGAGAGACCTGATTCCCCTTCTGACCTTCACATGTGCACTCTCACACACACAATTTAAAAATGCAGTCTTAACAAATGAATCCAGAAGGTCTGGAGAGATGGCTCAAAGGTTGAGAGTATTGACTTCTCCAGCAGAGGACCTAGGTTTGGTTCCCAACACATCCAGGCAGCTCCTGCCTATAACTCCAGTTTCAAAGGATCTGATGCTCTCTTCTGGCCTGTGTGGGCACCTGCATGCACATGGTGCACTTACACACATGTATGCAAAACATTCTTACACATAAATTTTAAAAAATGAATGCATACTATTTCTTTCCCCAGAAAAGGGCACCTTGGTAAAAATGAAATAACCAGTGGATGAGAACCATCATAACTTCTGGCCCTGTCCTGTTTCTTAGCATTACACAGCACCTTCACATTTCCAAAGCATGGTACCAACATTTATTAATCCTCACAACACCCCTGTGAGGTAGGTCAACATGTCCTTTATAGTAGAGAACTGAGGCAGGCATCAAGAGAATCTGCCCAAACCTGCTTGAGACCACAAGGACAGCTGGTGAAGGACAGGACCCAAATCCAGTGAGGGCTCTTGGACCTGCATTCACCCACTGGTGGACATTGCATGGGTATATTTTTACCAATGAGGGTTACATACATGAAGGACAAAAACCACAGATGTCTCAGTCAACAACAGAAAAATCAACATTCAAACAGCATTGGGGAACATGTTAGAGGCAGAACGTCAGCCAGTACATTATGAGGCAAGAGAATGGACAGCTGAGAAAGGCTGGAGCCATTATGACTGGCAGCAAGACATACGGGACAATGTGCAGGACAGTGTGGAAAATGTAAACAAAGTGGGAACCATTCGAGGGGTGAAACAGCCCAAATCCCTGTGGTTTCCAGGAGGAGAAAAGTTACAAAAAGACAGTTCACTTCATCACCTTTTAACTAGGAATGACTCATGTTCAATCACATTTGTAACCGAACTACTGGTGACTGGTGTCCTATTTGCATAACAACTTTCATCCCAAACATTCTACCTTTTTCCTATATAGGAGCTGTTCCTTCTAGCACTTCCCCTTTACACCAACCAATATACTGCCACCGTAACTACCCAAGGACTCCGTGACATAGCTCTCAAGGTCAAATGGCTGAACTAGGACGGAATCCAGAAACTACGCTGCTCCTGTACCTCAGAGGTAACTGTCACCTGCCTCCGTCGAGCTGCATCTCCTGGGAGGTGCACACAGCGGACCAGTTCATTCTAATGTAAAGCAATTGGTGATCATGGTTCAATATGCCATTTTAAAAGAAATCAGAAAAAATAAAAACTAAGATCTGCACTGTAAAGCATAATAGTGGAGTAGGTTTATTACGACTACTCCAAATCTCAGTGATGCAATGAGCACAGTTAGAAACTACCACTGTTAGCGCTGGTTATTTTACAGTAATTGGTTTAGTCTACAAGTTTAAGGCAAACATACTAATGCATTTGCTTTCTTTTCTCCAGAAATCATACTTAAAATGATTACATAAATTCTGATCCAAAACTTCTATGTTGATTAATTAATTAAAAGTCTAATTAAGGTGCTTTACAAGGATACATGAAAGAACTAAGGGTGTACAATGCTTTTTAAAGAAATTTTAAAAGAAAATTCCAGAAAGGTAATTTTTATCTTGTTTGAACAATGTATTCTGAAAAGGTCAAACTTGAGAAGTGATTCAAAGGTAAGACTGGCAGCCATGGGGATCGCTATTTATAAAATAAAAAGTTATAAAGGCTACTTAAAAAAAAAGTTTAACTTTGGGCTTCTTGGAAGGTCAAGTGCACGGTGACAGACGGCTGTCAAAAGAGCAGCACCAGTCACAGACTGGCACGCCTGTGCACAGCACTGCCCCACTGTTTCTCAGAAAAAGAAGAGATGCACCGTGCCAGCTGTTTGTTGTTTCCAGTGAGCATAAATGCCGAACATCATCAGGAAAACAGAAATAAGATCTGAAGGCAGCCCTTTTCAACAGGAAGGTGGAGTGTGGCTTATGTGTCTCCATTTAAAACTGCAAGGCAGTTCTGCAGCAACTGGAGGTTACCCTAAAAAGGAAGAAGGAAAAAATAAAAGATGAATTTCTTTATTCAAGCAGCTTCAGAGAATCTTACTGCAAATCTTTAGTAGTTCCTGGACCTGGTGACAAAGGCCTGTTAATTCTAGCTACCTGGGAGCCTAAAGCAGGAGGATCCTACGTGTAAGGTCTACCTGGACTTGCTGTAAACAAAAAATAGAAGGGGTGTAGAGAAACGGCTCAAAAGTTAAGAGCACTAGGCTGCTCCTATAGAGGTCCCAGGTTTAGTTCCCAGCACCACATAGTGGCTAAAAACTGCCTAGAACTTCATCGCCCTCTTCAGGCTATGGTGGGCACTGCAGAAAAAAAGTGCACTTACATTCATGCAGACAAAACACTCATACACATAAAATAAAGTCTTTAAAAAAAAAAACAACAACTGGGAATGCAGCTCAGGGTACAGTGACTGCCTACAATATGCAAAACCCTAGGTTTAATCCCAAGTCTTGACTCCCACCTACAAAAAAGAGATGCAGGCACCATGGCAGTACACCTTTAATCTCAGCATGTGTAGACCAAGTTGGCCTCTATCTCACTGCCTCCTAAGTGCTGGGATTATAGACATATGTAGCTATGGTCAGTGGGCAGCTCTTCCTAATAGTGCAAAGTAAAATATGTTAAAGAATGATGGAGTTGGGCATAGAGGTGCACACCAGCAATCTCAGCACTGAAGAGGCTGAGAGAGCAGGGCTGTCATGAGTTCAAAGCAAGTCTGGTTACATAGTGAATTCCAGATCAGCCTGGGCTACAAAGGGAGGCCCTGTCTCCAAAGAAAGGCAAAGAAGAGGAAGTAGGAAATCCACATTGACCCTAAGGGTACTGCTCTGTGGTATGGCACTCGTGTAGCATACTCAAAGGCCTGGAACTGATGCTCAGCTCCACAAAAAAGAAAAACAGAGATCACCATTGAACAGCCATCATAGTGGCCCAAGTGAGAATCCTCAATGGAGATATATATATATATATATATATATATATATATATATATATATATTCACACATATATTTCTATGTTTTTTACTTATAATTATCTTCCATGCTTTATTGGGACTTGCTTTTTCCTTCTATCACTAAATAATATTTTACTGTATGAATATACTATAACTTATCCATTCACCTGCCGAAAATCCAGTTTACTTCCATCTTTTATTAACCACTCTTTATTTCTTTCAAAATATATACATGGCCCTCACACGCCTTGAATCCCAGCAGGGGATTAAAGAGGCAGAGACAGCTCTGAGTTCAAGGCCAGGCTGGTCTACAGAGTGAGTTCCATGCCAGCTGGGGCTACAGGCAGATCCTGTCTCAAAAAAATAAAATAAATAAACAAATAAATGAAATCTACTGAGTCCAATTAGGGTTGCCCACATGCACATGAGTACCACAGTACAAGTAAAACACCCAACCAATGACTATTAAAATCAGTATGGGGCTAATGATGTTGGCTGCAGGTGAAGTTGCCTGCCACCAAACCTGACGACCTGAGTTTGATTTCCAAAGCCCACATGATAGAAGTGGATTCCCCACTCCAACAAGTTGTCCTCCGACTTCCAAAGCTGTGACATGGAACATGTGTCCCACATTCACATAAATACAGAATAAAATAAAAGCTGGGCTGGAAAGATGGTTCAGAGGTTAAGAGCATGTACTGTCTGACCAAGGACTTGAGTCCAGTTCCTGGCACTCACATCCAACGGCTCACAACGACTCTAACTCCAGTTCCTGAGGGATCTGTGGGCACCTGCACTCCTGTGCTCACACCCCGTCCCAGACACATATAAACATCATTAAAAACAGTCAAAATCCTCACATATATTTCTGGTTGTTGTCTGTGGTCAGTGACTAGCACATTAGATGGTGCTGCTTCCAGAACTGCTCCCACTGCACTGGACAGCGCTAGTTACGTCACAGGCTACACAGTCCCTGAGTACTTCCACACCCAATACTGAATGTGAATCAGTAACTCTGTCACTGAGAAATCTGTAGTCAACACCGCTAGTATAGCAACTAGAAACGCGTCTTTGTTTTGTGACAGTCTCCCTCCCTAGCCCTGGCTGCCCGTGAAGCTCATTCTCCTGCCTCTAATTACTTCAGTTACAATCATGAGCTATCAAGTCTGGCTCCAAGCATTTGCCTCTCGATCTGAGCATCACTTCTGTTCCATTTCTGCCAAACACACAGCCTAAATCCAATGGTTAGGAAACAGGAGACAAACCTAAATAAGGAAATCTTCAAAAATATCAATGTTGGATCAGGCATAGTGGCACACACCTGCAATCCCTGCACTTAGGAGGCAGAGGCAGACAGAACTCTGAGTTCAAGGTCAGTCGGGTCTACACAGTAAGCTGGGGTTGAGGCTGGGAATGTAGCTCAGTGGTGAAGCAAATGCTTCGTATATGTAAGGCTGGAGGTTTGGGAGGCCCAGGATCAGCCAACCAACCAAACGACAAATAAGTAGTAGAAGACATGTGATGACAAAGAGGACAAAGAGGACAAAGATTCAGGACCTTTCACATGCTCTGAAGACACACTATTAACCTTAGCCATTAAGAACATTAGTGGGACTACCAGTGGAATGTGAATAAGGTCTGCAGATTACAGGACAGAATTGTAACAGGAGTACTGACCTTCATCCTTGCACTATGCATATGTAAAATAATTACTTCATTTTCAGAAGTTCCACATTGTAATGCTCACAGGAAAAAAAGACTGTATCAACAACTTATTCCTAAATGACTCAAGAAAAAGATGTGTACTCAAGAGTGCATATAAGCAGAAAGACGGCAGTTAGAAGAAAGGAAGAAGAGACGTGGAGAAAGAATAAAGCAACCGGGTTGTCTGCACATTTCCAGAATGCGGCTCCACAGTCACGATGTCGGGATACTGGAGAGCTGACTCAGTTAAGAGCGCCTGCTCTAGCAAAGGCCTGGAGCTCGGATCCCAGCACCTACATCCGGTGACTCACTATCACCTGTAACTCCAGCTCCGGGGGATCCAACACCCTCTTTGGCCTCTGTAGCACCTGCACACACATATGCATCACATGTATACAGTGCCCACAGAGGACAGAAGAGCTGTCTGATCCCCTAGAACTAGAGTCACCAACAGCTGTTGCTGGGTGTAGGTGCTAGGAACAGATCCTGGGTCCTCTGGAACAGCAGCCAGTACTCTTAATAGTTGAACCATCTCTCTAGTTCCTAGATGTTTGCTTTCTGAGATAGGATCTCACTATTTAATAATAGCTGGCCTGGAACTCCCTATGTAGACGAGGCTGGCCCCATACTCCAAGAGATCTACCTGCTTCTGCCTCTAGAAGGCTCGGATTAAAGATGTGAGCCACTATACCTGTCATATTTTAAACATTTAATTTAAAAAAATATAGAAGGGGGAGGGCTAGAGAGATGGCTTAGCAGTTAAAAGCACTGGCTGCTCTTGCAGAGGACTGGGGTTCAGTTCCCAGCACCCACATGGTAGCTAACAACCATCCTTAACTTTGTTCCAGGGAATCCGATGCCCTCTCTGACCCCTGTGGGCATCGCATTACGCTGGTGCACTTACACATGCAAACACTGCACTCAGACACATTAAAAATAATAAAAGTACTAAAAAAAAACCGAGAAGATTTTTATCTTTTCATTGGTATATATATATCTGTATGTGTCTGTATGCTATGTCTTGCACAGGTGTCCACAGAGGGCAGAAGAGGCCCTGGAGCTGGAGTTACAGGCTGTTATGAGCCACCTGACAACAGTGCTTGGAACCAAACTTAGAGCCTCTGCAAGAGAAGCAAGCACTCTTAATGACTGGGCCATTTCCAACCCCAAAGGTGTAGCCTAGGTTGGCCTCAAATTTGTGATCATCCTGTCTCTGAGCCTCTTGAGCATATCCTACTAGTATTCACTACCACAACCAGCAAACACTAGACTGTAGTTTTTTACATTTTTTTACATGGAGCTGCAGAGGTGACTCAGTGGTTAAGAGTGCTGGCTATTCTTGCAGAAGACCTGGGTTCAAATCCCAGCCCCGCCATAATAGCTAACAACTGTCCGTAACTCCAGTTTCAGGGGATCTGATGCCCTCTTGTGTCCTCTGAGGGTACTGAACGACAGAGGGGCACTTACAGCAGTCAATACACTCCTATACATAAAACTTAAAAAATTTTTAAATAATAAAATTTCTTACATATACTTATTGTGTGTATATGCTTACACACACATATACATGTATCATGGCACATGTGTGGAGGCCAGAGAACAGCCTCCTAAGTAGAGGCTGAAGCAAGAGGATCACCAAATTCAAGGTTAGTTTTGTCTACAGAGTGAGCTCTAGCACAGCCTAGGCTGTAGAGAGAGATGTTCTCTCAAAAACAACGAACATATAGGGCTGGAGATATGGCTCAGTAGTTCAGACCACTGATTGCTCCCAGCACCAATATGGCAGTAAGAATCACCCTTAACGCCAGTTCCAAGGGAATCTGATGCTCTCTTCTGACCACGGAGGCACTGCACAACAGGGATGCACTCACATAACATCATAACAGGCAGGCCATACACTCATATACATAAAACAAAAGCAAAAAACAATGTACATAGGCGGGGTGTGTGGCACATACCTTTAATCCCAGCATCTGGAAGGCAGAGGCAGGCAGATCGCTATAAGATCCATGCTAGCCTGCTCTACATAGCAAGTTCCAGGCTAGCTGGGGCTATGGGGAGACCCTGTCTCAAAAAAATCACCCCCCCCAAATAAATAAACAAAATAATTCCTATCCTGTCAGGCTGGGAATATAGCTCTGTAGCTCAGTGATAAGAGTGCTTTCTAGCAGGCATTAGACATGAACAACAAAACCCTAGGCTGCAGAGATGGTTCAGCAGTTGAAGAGCATGCGCTGTTCTTTCAATGACCAGGTAGGTGTTCAATTCCTAGCAACTACACCCACAGCTCACAATCACCTGTAACTCCAGTTCCAGGAGATCGAACACTTTTTCTGTCCTCTTTGGGTACTGCGCCATACAGGTGCACTTACACACATAAACACACAACACTCATAAAAATATTTTTTTTAAATCAAAATATAAAATCTGGTCAGGCATGGTGACAGACATCTTTAATCCCAGCACAGGGGAGGCTGAGGCAGGCAGATCTCTGTGAGATGAAGGCCAGTCTGGTCTACATAGTGAGTTCCAGGCTAGCTGGGGCTACAGGAAGACAACAGAGCAAAAGAAATAAATAAAAGTAAAATCTTAAAAAGCAAACAAACAAACAAACAAATAAGGGCCAGGTTCATCAAGTAAAAACACTTTACTACACAATCCTGAAGACCTGTCTTCCAGCCAGGAACTCACAGTGGAAGAAGAAAACAGACCCCAAAAGTTGTCCTCTAGCCCCCACACCTGTACCCCACAGCACTGTAAAAAGAGAGAGAAAAAAGCTGAGCAAGGAAGAATCACTCTGTCAGCCTCCCTGCTGGATGTCAGCTGTCACTAAAGGATGATCTGTTTTCTAGTGGCTCAATTTTAAGTTGTCATTTAAATGGTTAAATCTTTGATGACACTACCTTTGCATGCTTCAGTTCTAATTCTGCAAGCTCCACTAATTTTTTTCTGAATGCAGCAACTCTTCTCGTCTTAAAGTCTATAAGTTCTGTACACAAAAACAAAGCAAAAATATTAGAATTATATACTCATCTTGAGGCTCGCCTCGTGATGAAAGGCTAAAATTACAGTACCTTGTTTTGCAGATTCTGAAATTTTTTCAAACTTCTGACAACATAACTGCTGGGACGTTTCAGCTTGCAGGACATCTTTGTTTTTTGCTCTTGCTTTGTCCAGTGCTTTATTGGCATTTTCATAGTCCATGAGTGACCTAGACCTTCTATAGAGGAGATCCTGTAAAACAACGTCCACAGCGCGTGCTGCATCCTGCCAGCAGTTCCACTCCATCACCGCCAGCAAGGTGACACACACAGAACCGCGGGACAGCGCTCTGCTCTCCTAACACTCTCCCACTTTGCTCTTTGGACTGAGCCTAGGGCCTCACACTTTACATTAGTTCTGCTCCTACTCCCTAAATGTGTTCGATTACTTGCAGCTTCCTAATATTTTTTCCCCCGTCGGTTTTTTGAGACGGGGCTCCCTATAATCCCTGATGGCCTGGATCTCAGAGATCCACTGCCCCTACCCCCTAAATGCTGTGATCAAAGGCATTCGACAAAACATCTGACTAAAATCACTTTTATTTTATTTTATGTGTATGAGTGTTTTGCCTGCAAGTGTACCATGGTGTGCAATGCCCACAGAGGTTAGAAGAGGATTTTGGATCTCCTGGCACTGGAATTAAGGGTGGTTGTTACCCACCACGTGGGTGCTAGGTACTGAATTTGGGTCCTCTGCAAGAGGAGCCAGTGTTCTTAACCACTGAACCATCTCTCCAGTCACAAATTAGTTTTGTTTTTGTTTTTTTGGTCTTTTTAAGACAGGGTCTCCCTGTAGCCCCAGCTGGCCTAGAACTCACTGTGTAGACCAGGCTGGCCTTGAATTCAGAGATCCACCTGCCTCTGCCTCCCGAGTGCTGGGATCAAAGGCGTGTGCCACCATACCAGGATCCCAAATTAGTTTTATTGAAAGACGATTCACCTCCTTTACAACTCACTCAATTCAAACACTCAACTCTGGAGTTTTATTGTGTGCAGAGCTGTAGAACCATTCCCACCAATTTCAGAGTATTTCCCCATTCGAAAAGAAAACCCATCCCCACTGTCAACACTCTCCATTTCCCATCATGCTCCCCGGTCACAGGCTGTCAGCCATTAATCAATTGTCTCTGTATGTTTGCCTGCCCCAGCACGCTGGGACTCAACAGTGAGCAAGGACCCTAGGACACCTGAAATGATAAGGAACAAACACACATGGAACCTGGCGGCAAGGGAAGTGCCTCATCAAGCCGCGCAATTTATTGTTGTTTCTGGGTTTAAATACACAAGCTTGGGGAGGTGGGGGCAAAAATGCACTTACACAGGATTGTGGTAACTAACAGAGACAGAACCGTTGCTTAGGAGACACTATCTCTGACCTTCAGAGCCCATCATGAATAACTATATGTTTGCCAGGAGAGAATGAATAGCTAGCTATGTGTTTGTTAGGAGAGATGCGACTAAGAAGAGAAACAAGGACTCTGTGCTGTAATAAAAGTATCTCCTCTCTCAGGCCTTTCCTAGTTCATCTTGGGTGACATTAGGAGGTGGGTGTAAGACTTTTCAGTGCAACTAGTCCCTGCCACCAAGGCTGAATGTGCTTATCATACATGCTGGTGGCTACAGGGAGGATTTTTCCCAGGGCTGTTTTTCGCTGAGATGGAATCAAGCTGTATTCTCTAACTATGGCCTCCGATATTTGCCTGTTCTAGACAGTGTCTCAAATAGCTCTGGCTGACCCTAAACTCATTATGTGGCTGAAGATGGCCTTGAACTTCTGATCCTGCCTCTACCTCAGAAGCACTGGGATTACAGGCATGGACTACACTAGGCTGAATTTACTTTTTTTTTGATCTGTGTGTGTGCGTGTATGTGTGTGTGTGTGTGTGTGTGTGTGTGTGTGGTTTTTGTTTTTAGTATTTTATTTTTACTGTATGTGTATGGGTGTTTTGTCTGTATGTATGTAGGTGCAGTAGCTGTAGAGACCAGAGAGGGCATCAAATCCCCTGGAACTGGAATTAAGGACAGTTGTCAGCACCCTCATGTCGGTGTTGAGATCCAAACCTAGGTCTTCTGCAAGAGCAGCCAGTGCTCTCAACCACTGAGCCAACTCTCCAGTCCCTTCTCCCCTCCCCACCTTTTAAAACAATTTCATGTAGTTCAAGGCTGGCTCTGAATTTGCTATGTGGCCAAGGATGACTGTGCACTACCGATCTTCCTGCTTTTATATTCCAAGAGCTGGGATAACAGGGTGAAGCACCACATCCGGTGGGAATTTTCCTTTGCAGATATATTAACTGAAGAAATACCTGAAAAGCTTTTAGCATTCTAGGTTGTGCTGTATCAGATGTCTGTAAAGAATCCTGGGCGTGGATGGGTGTGTCTGCAATCCCAGCATACAAGAGGACTGGGGGGAGCAGGAGAGCTGTCTCAAGTTCCAAACAAGCCTGGGCTGCAATAGCGAATCAAGCCAGCCTGGTCTACATGTTGAGACTCTGAGCCCCCCACCCAAACAAACAAACAAACAAACAAACAAATACTCCATCAAAATTAAATACATTTGCAGAGACAACTTTTACATGGAGGTCCCTAACCTACAATACCTACAAAAAAGAAGAATATTCTCATTATTTATCCACCTACAGGGTCTCAACTGCATAGTCCAGATGAGCCTCAAATTCATTCCTCCTGTCTCGGCCCACTAACTGCTAAGACTCCAGATGTGCACACTACACGCAGCTTGAAAATATAGTTTACTATCCACATATAAGTAAACTCTTCACAATCTTAAACGCTATAATCTCCAAAGAATGAACAATGGCCGAAAATAGAGGTGCACGCCTGATCCCAGCACTTGGGAGGCAGAGGCAGGTGGACACCTGAGAGTTAGAGGCCAGTCTAGTCTACATAAGGAATTTCCAGCTACGCAATGAGACCCCTGCCTCAAAAATATTTATAGGAGGCTGGAGAGTTGGTTCAGCAGTTAAGAGCAAGTTCAAGACCCAGGTTTGGCTCCCAGTGCCCATGTCAGACTGCTGACAGCGCCTGTAGCTCCAGCACTGCATTCATGTGCACACTCCACACACAAACACACGTATATACACTTAAAACTAGTAAAATAAAGTATTTAAAAAGAAATGAGTAAAGTTACCTTAGCGGCTTGAGACTCTCTTAAGTAGTACTTTAAGAGGTCAGAAAGTTTGAGGTCCTCGTCAGCAGACACTCGTGCTTCTATTTTCTGAAAATGGCAAAAACTGGGCATTAAATCAGCAACTGCATTCTGCACCAAGCACTTCCTTAACACTGTATAGAGGCATGGTGAGATGGTTCAGTGGGTAACCGTACTTTGCTGTAACTCTGAAGACTTGAATTTGGTTCCTAGAACCCACAGTGCCTTGAAGGGAACCAACTCCTGAAAATTGTCCTCTGACCTCCACACATGTAGCATGGCAGACGTGCATCTGTACACATATACATGTACGTACACACACACACACACACACACACACACACACACACACAGAAATAGATGAGTTGTAGCAATACTGAAGCCTTAACTCCAGGATCCATTCCACTGTATGTACCGTTCCTCCCTCTTTCTTCCTGTGAGCATGCTATTCTCCTATGTCAACAACAACAAAAAATGAACAAGTCGGGCTTGGTGGCATATCCATTTAATCCCAGCCCTTGGGAGGCAGGGGCAGGCAGATCCCTGTGAGTTCAAGGCCAGTCTAGTCTAGATAGGGAGTTCCAGACTACATGGAGACCCTATCTCAAAAAGATTAAAAAAATATTAGTGTGTGCACGACGCATGTGTGTGTGCAGGTGTGGCACAAGTGCCACAACATGTGGAGGTCAGAAGGCAACTTCCAGGAGTTGGTTCTCGGCTTCTCTTTACATGTGTTCTCGGGATCTTAGCACACCTCTACCTGCTAAGCCATCTCTCCATGCCCTTCTCCCCGGGGTTTTTTCTTCTCTCTTTCTTCCTTTTGAGACAAGGTTTCATTATGTACCCAGGCTGTCTTTGAACTTCTGTGACCTTCTGCCACTGCCTCCCAAGTGTCAAAATTACAGGTCTGTGCCATCACACATAGGGGAGAAATGGTTTGTGTCAGCCAAACACAATATGGGACCAAGTGTGTCTCCTGACTCAAGTTGCACCATAAAGTTACTTACTTATAAAGTAACGGGAAATTTGTATTGCTAACATTAGAAGAAATAATGCAATAGTATTAGCTCTAATAAAAATCATAAATCATATCCTTAAAAAAAGAATTGAGGGGCTGGAGAGATGGGGGCTAACAACTGTCTGCAACCCCAGTTCTAGGGAATTCAACACCCTTTTCTGACTTTCACGGACACTGCCCAACATGGGTATACTTACACAGACGCAGACAATATATTCATACACATAAAATAAATATTTTTTAAAAAGGAATCGAGATGCAGAAATGGATGGCATAATGAAAATGAGTATGGACTTTTTTTTGTTTTGCAGAAAGGGTCTACCTGCAGCCCCAGCTGGCCTGTAACTCCCTATGTAGACACCTGCAGGGTCCCTATGTAGACCAGGCTGGCCTCAATCTCACAGAGATCCTCTGCTTCAGCCCTCTTCATGCTGGGATTAGAGGGCTGTGTTTCCACACCCACCAAACATGGACACTTTGGAATAAAAGAATAGCAAAGCGATGTAGAAATGTTCACTTTCAGGGCATCTTGGTAATGTGTACAAAACTGTTGTCTACTGCTGTGTAAACTTTTCTATAAATCTGAAATTAGGCCAGGTATGGTGGTACACACCTGTAAAGTCAGCATTTGAAAGAGTGGAGACAGGAGGATCGGGATTCCAGGGTCATCCCCAGACACACAAAGATTTCAAGGCCAGCCTGGCCTACATGAGACCCTACCTCAAACAAACACACAAAAATAAGAGCCCTGAAATTCCTGTAACAGATTTTTTTTTTTTTTAAGAGTCTAAAATATAAGTGAAAATCACGGAGTACTAGCAAGTCCATAGAGCAACCTGGGCCCTCAAATTTATTCCAGTGAGAGTTTAAACTGGTACAATGGCATCAAACATGGTGACACATGACTATGTGATCTCAGCAGGAGATCACAGGAGGAGCATGAGGCCAGCCTGGACTATACAGTTAGAATAATGGGCTATCTATATCAGTTGGCACCTCTTCTCCTTTCGAGATAATCTCACTTTCTTTTGCTCATCTTCACTTCTAGGTATCACTCAATTGGCAAGGTCATGTGGAAATCAGATCTCTACACTGGACTGATTACCAACCCTCTAATAATACCATTCAACATCAAATAAACATTCCATTA
Source organism: Eospalax fontanierii (assembly GCA_035773235.1). Lineage (NCBI taxonomy): Eukaryota > Metazoa > Chordata > Mammalia > Rodentia > Spalacidae > Eospalax > Eospalax fontanierii. The sequence continues at coordinate 17,362,772 of CM069536.1, read as the reverse complement.
TTTTATTAGTCAAGAGAAATGTTAATCATTATATTTAGGGTGATCTGCCCAAATCATGACTTTGTCTATATTCTATTAACTTCCATGAGTGCAACCTTCCCCACGGTTACATATTAATAGCTTGCTTTTGTTTACTGGTGTTGTGCAGGAGGTGGCAGTCCCTGAACTGAGGGCTTCACAGATGATAAGGATGTATGTGCTTTACCACTGAATAATATGTGAGCATGCACACGCATGTGGAGGCCAGAGGTCAACTCAGAAGTCATTAATCATGTTCAGTTCACCTGTTTCTTGAGATCAGGTCTCTGGATGGTTTGGGGATCACTAAGTATAGACTAGACTGGCTGGCAGTGATACCTAGGGATTACTTGTCCATCCTCCCAGTTCAGAGATTAGAAGCACATCCCACTAAACTCTGCTGATTTACGTGGGTCCTGGGGATTTCACTCAGGCTCTGTGACCATACAGCAAGTCCTTTACTGACTAAGCTACTTTGCCAGTCCCAATACCATTTACTTCTGTTGTTTGTGATACAGGGCCTCCTTGTAGCCCCAGCTCACCTGGAACTCACGATGTAGACTGGGCTGGCCTTGATCTCCTGCAGTGCTGGGATAAAAGGCATGCGCCAATGGGCCACCATGCACCACTCTAAGAACAATTTTTTCATGTGGTGCTAAATACTGGACCTAGAGCCATGCACATGTTAGACAAGTGCTGTTACTGATCTTCAGTCTGGGCCCCTAATGACATGAAATCTACTCTCTTACTAGATTTTTCTTAACACATTTTATCTTTTTGAGACAGGGTCTCCCTTCCCTGTAGTCCTAGGAGGCCTGGAACTTTACTATGTGGACCAAGCTGGCCTCGATCTCACAGATCCACGTGCCTCTGCCTCCTGTGTGCTGGGACTAAAGGCATGTGACACCACACTCGGGTTAACAGATTTTTAAAATAGTTTTTCCTTAAAACAAGAACTAAAAAACCAAAAAAACATTTATTCTATTTGAAATTATATGGACGTGTGTCTATGTATATGTATGCCATATGTGTGGGTACTTGTGGAGGCTAGATGAAATCACTGAATCCCCTGAAGCTGGAGTTACAGGTGGTTGCAAACCACTCAACACAGAATGTTGGGAACAGAACCGGGGTCTTGTGGAAGAGCAGGAATTGCTCCTAGCTGCTAAACCATCTCTTCAAGCCCTAGAATATTTTTCTATATTTACATATTTATTTTGTGCGTGTATGTATGTCTGTGTGTTTGTGGTTATGTATGCCATGATGCTTGTGTGAAGGTCAGAGAACAACCTTGGGGAGTAGGTTCTCTCCTCCCATCATGTGGTTCTAGGGATTGAATTAATGTCACCAGTCCTGACAGCAAGTACCTTTACTTATCAAGCCATCTCACAAGTCCTTTTCTTTGAGACTGGGTCATGCTATATAATCCAGGCTGGTCTTGAACTGAAAATCTTATTGTTTCAAACTCCTGAATGCTGGAATCCTAAGTGTGAGCCACCACACCTGGTACAAAATTTCAACACTTTTTTTACAATGCTTTTACATCTACTGTGGGGGATAGGGAGCGATTCCCGTGCACGTGTGGAGGTCAGGGGCTCAGTCACTGATACCCAAAGGTATTCTGTTCAAAGAGGTTTAACATGAAGAGAAAAAGTGAACACTGGGATTTCGGACTGAAAATAATGAAAATAAAACTGATGAGGAAGAGAAGGGAAGCAAGCCATGGAGGAGCAGATGGTCAGGCAAAGGTACTAGCCTCAGTGTGCACCTTGAAGGAAATGCAATTTCAGATGTGTCTTCAATGGATGTCACCCACAAGCAGTTTCAAAGCTGATCTTTTCAAAGCTTCTTCATACTAATATAAAATACATGGCATTGTTCTGGTTTTCTTTTTAGTATTTTCTTGTAAATTTTCTTCCAAATTAACATTTTATTTACATTACATTACTTATTATTATGTTACAAATCTCACCTTAGAATAAGTAATTATGGAAATTTCTATGTAAATAATGTATAAAACGGTATTTTCATAATACATGTAAGAGACAGGGATCTAGCCTACAGGAGACAAAATCCTAAGTTTGAGTGAGATAAAATCAGGAGTCTAAATAGATTGTGCATAGTTCTACAGGCCTAGTGTCCTGGCCTCCATCCAGAGTCTCAGCCACCTCCAGTTACATGGGTTAAAATGAGAATTTCTCATTATCAAAAGTTTCAGAGTGAATATCTCTCTGAATATCGATAAACCAAAGTAGGAACGAGGAATGGTGTCATTAGGTTCTGATAGGTGACTCAGGCCAATGTAACAAGACCTTCAGAATTGAAAGGGATGAATCCATGCCATCTAGTCTCATGTCTCCCCTATGAATTGTGAATTCACAACAGGAAGTCATGGGGTTGATTGCATGAAAATATGAAATTGCGAGATTTACTTGCGAACATTTTCTAGGAAGACAACGCCTGAATAGGGCATTCCTGAAGTTCTGATGAAGGTCTTTGCAAAGAGAAACATAACTCTATTGTGTGCTAGTATATACTTGTGTATGTGTACGACGTTTGTGATTGTGTGTTTGTGTGTGTTTCTGTGTCTCCATGTGTCAGAATGCAGACATGGGAATGCATGTGGAGGTTAGACTGTGTGGGTGTGAGGGGTCAGCATCAGGCGTTGGTCCCTGTCTCCCATCTTGTTTGCAATAAGGCCCTTGTGTTCACTGGTCTGTAGCACAAGCAGGGCCGGGTGGCCGATGAGCTTCTAGTGATTCTCCTGTCTCCCCTCCCATCCTCTGGCACAGGCCCTCTTGCTTTATGGATGCTTGCGCTGTCGTCCAGGGATGTTTTTATTTGACTTTTTTCAGTGTACATTTTTATTGAGTTTTTGTGAACTTCATACAAATCATTGCGATCATCTTTATTCCTCCTCCTTCAGTCCCGTCCCCGAATCATATCCCTTCTGCCTGATTTCATGCATTCTGTCATATGCGGTAAGGCCTGTCAAGTCAAGGTAGTGTACCCACATGACCCTTAGTGCAAGTTCATCCTCTGGAGTCTAGACACCCTGTCTAAAGTGTTTCCCTTAAAGAACATCAGCTCTTCCTCACCCAGCTGCAAATGGGTCTTTGGCTAAGGCTGGGGGATGCTGCCATTTCTCCTGTTCCATGCTGGGTTTTTTCTGATCGAGTCTGCATGGGTCCTGTACCCGCTGTCACCATTGCTGTAAGTTCATATGAGCACGTTCCCAGAAGCCTGGAAGACTGTTTCCTTCTGGTCATGCTTTTTAAGAATTTTAATGTAAGTTTTGGTGGATCTGAACTCAGGTCATTATACTTATATCTCAAGTGCTTTAGCAATTGAACCGTCTCTAAATACCCACATGTATATTCTTAAAATATGGTTCAAGTTCTAACTTCATCCTGTGTGATGGTTGATCTTTCTGTCTTTTTAAAATTATTTTATTTTTATTTTATGCATATGGGTGTTTTACTTGCATGTGTGGAAGTCCATCATGCACTTCAGTGATCATGGAAGCCGGAAGAGGTGTTGGATCCCATGAAACTGAAGTTAGGGACATTAGGACAATGTGCCAAAATTATCATTTTCTTGTCATAAGTGCATGATCACGATTGTTTAGCTATAGTAATGGGAGGCTGGTCAGCTTAGAAATCAGTAGGACAACTTGTTTACTGAAGAGTCCACAAACGGTAGACAGATCCCAGTGTAAATGGTGCTTTGGTGCCCATATGGCTCAAGCCACTCACTAAGTGTGAGTGATGACCCGAGGAGCTGCTGTAACTGCCAGGGCCATTGTGAGATGAGGAAACTGCCTTGGAAGATTTGTCCTCATTTGTATATCCCTCCAAGGTTGCAATGTGGGAGGAAGTTTGTCTGGTTGACCCCTGACCCCCATGCTCTTTGCTATTGTTATGCCCAGAGGACGGCTCCTCAAGAACCACCACAGAGTCCGGAGTGTATGCAAAAAAAACAAAGAGCCTTCATTCAAGGTTAAGCTTGGTCCCCCAGACCTCACCAATACAGTGAGCGGATCCATTCTTGGAGCCTCGAAAAGAGGGACTAAGAGCTTATTATAGGTTAGGGACAAAGGGAGGTGGAGATTTACCGTGTTACCTCTGGATTGGTTTAAGAAAGCCTGCGCGCGCCAAGCAGATTTTAAAATATTTGGGTGTGAATTAGATACTATGGGTTATACACCAAAATTGGATAAAAAGAGCTATAAGACTCCTCATTGGAGGGTTCCATCTCTGGGGCAAGAGAATGGAATGCATTACTCAAGTTTATTGCAATGTGCTGACCATTGCCCAAGTCTAGCCCTGACTTCTGTTTTTCCAAGCTTATCACAAAGTGCCGGTCACTCCCTGGCTATACTGGCTTAGGTTTGTTTCTTCGTTTTTCTAGGCTTGTGGCCAGGGCTTATTGGAAGGACAAAATAAAGCCATCACTGTTCAGTTTGATATTTTAAAGCCAAGTGTTTTACAGAAGCAAAGAGAGCAGTTAATCTACAGATATTGGGTTTAACAGTCTTCAGTAGATGGTCTTCAGTAGGTCTTGTGGAATCTCCTCCCTTAATCTCAAAATAAGGATGACTCTCTGGACTGGCTCCTAGATGCTACAATGTGTCCTTTCATCCTACTGAGGATCTAACTGACACATCTCTGGTCTGCTTATCAGAATGTTTGCTCCTCGTGCGCCCTGGGAGCAGTGTCAGAACTCCTGTCTTAACTGTGTACTGACTGTAAGTGAAAGTACTTCTCAGACAGGAAGCAGATGTTAGGGTTATTCTCCTGTCCTGTATAATTAAATTTAGTGACGCTGCTATTCTTTTAGTCCATTTGGGCTGGTAGAGCAACATACCACAGACTGGGTAATTTATAAAAACTAACAGCTTATTTCTGCATTTCTCCTGTTTCCAGAGGGAAGGAAGTCCAAGACCAAGGTGCCGGGAGACTCGGTATCTGACAAAGACTTCCCTTTTACGGCAGAGATGGTGCCTGTTACCCCATCTTCACATAGTAGAAGAGAAGGAGAGAGACCGAGAGGACAATATTACTTCTTCACAATACCGGGCTTCTTATGACACTCTCACACACTCACAGCGTTCCTTAGTAATATTCCGTCCCTCTCATTGTTCCTTTCCCCTCCCCTTCTATTTTCCTGTCTTTTCAACAAAGTATATCTTAGATAACTGGAGAATTTCATCATGTGTCCGTGAAATACAATCGTCAGCACCCTCCCTTTCCCCCTCCACACGCCCCCATCCTTCCCTCCCCCTCCCCTCCCCCACTTCACAGCTTCTTCATTTCTTCCTGGCTTGGACGCTGCTATTGTCCTCATGAACTCAGGGCACCTGTAGTTACCTGCATGAGACCTGCACAAGGTCAAGCTTGCCTAATTTTCTGCGTAGCTGGAGCAGAGGCCCCAACAATTACTGAGGGTGACGGCTGCTGGGAAAGAGAAATGTGTTCATCTTTGAGAATGTGGCCTCGGACAGGTGTCCCGTGCTCCACCAGATGACCCCACGCCCAGTGCACATATGGGAAGCACAAATGAGATTTAGTGGTTTATCAAAAAAACCTTTTTAGTTTTTTGAGACAGGATTTTATGTACCCCAGGTTGGCCTCAAACTCACCAGGATCTAAAGATGACCTTGAACTGCTTCTCCTTCCTTCACCTCCCAAGTGCTGGGAGTACAGACCTGCAGCACCATTCCTGGTTTCTATGCGGTGCTAGGGATGGAACTCACCTCCGTGCAGCCGGGCAGGCATCTGCGGGGAGCTGCGTCCCTGGGCAGCATCTGCGGGGAGCTGCGTCCCTGGCCTCTCTTTTCCCTTTTCCGATCTGGAGTCTGGAGATAAGGGGAGAAAAAACTCATGCTATATATATATTTTTTTGAGTCTGGCTTTTTTTTCTTAAATGTGATGATCTCTAGTTCCATTTTTCCTGCAAATGACATGATTTTATTCTTTGTGGCTAAATAATACTCCATTGTGTATGTGTCCCACATTATCCACTCATCTGTTGATGGGCAGCTAGGCTCATTTCATAACTTGACTCATTCATAGTATGTCAGGCTTCTTTTATAAGGGAATTAATCCAATTCTTAATGACAGAGGCCTTTGTCCTAATAGACTCTTTATGACTCTACTTCTTGATAACCCCTTTGGGGATTATTTGTGGGATACAAGTTTTGAAAGTACACATTCTGACCATAGCATGCTATGAACTTATCTGCCTTCCAATTACTATGTTATGCCATGAATTTTCACACATTAGAATTGTTAAGTTTTCTTAAATTGTCCCATCAATATTGACATGCCACTAATTTTAAAAAAATAATTTGTGTAGAAATAGCTGACATTCTTTCTCTCCCTCTCACCTCCTTTCTTCCTGGCTTCCCACCACCACTGCTGTCTGCAGTAGCTCATTTTGTTAAAATGAGGTCGAGTTCAGATATAGTGATCCTGCTGCCGTATGTGACACCCCTGTCCTGTGTCCATGAGGCTTCAATGGAGTCGTCACTAACCAGGACACGTCGGTTACTTCTGTGGGAGAACCTGAGACTTTAAGGGTCTGTTGTCCTTTATGTCATTAAGGGGCTCAGAAAGCTACTCAGGGTTTTTTCTCATTCTATGCAGATTTTCTAGGACTTGTGTTATTTCCAGTGGCCCAGATTGTTTCATTTTCCTGCAGAAGAGGGTAGGGAAGGATCTAAATGCTTCCTGTGGTTGCATAAAGTTTATTTTGGGAATGAAAATCTTGCATTTATACACTTTTTCTTGCTGGAGAATTTGTGGGCATACTGGGTGAGACACACCTGTCTGGGATAATGAATGCTTCCTTTACTGACCAGAAAAATTTTCAATCTGTGTTTCTAATTCCTGTCCTATACTACTGAAGAGAAGGATTCTCCTACCCTAGCAGCCATCAACTACAAATAGTTTCTTGGGGAGAGGAAAGAACTTAAGAGTCCTCCCCCATTCATGACTAAATGCTATGAGGTCCCTGGCCCTGTGCAGATAACCATAGTTGCTGTAATTCATGTCCACAGAAACAAGCTTTCTTATGCACAGTACATTCATCATTACTTATGTAGTGACCAAAGATTAGAATTCAATTAATTCTAGATTCTATTTTTTCTTGTATTAAACTTGTCAAAGTAAAAGTAGACAAAGAAATGCACAAGGTTTGAGAACTCATTCACGTGTGCCAAAGTAGACAAATGATAAAGTATCACAAAGAAAAGTCACTGTACAAAATAAGGAGCAGTTCAAACACACAATATCTAGGAGGGGACAGCATTCATTTCCTAGAACAGTATCAGTAACTACACCAGTAACAATTATCTCACAAAGTTAGGCTAGCTTGAGTCTGCTCCACTGCTATAAAAAGTATCTTACGAAGTGACAAATAATGTAGCAGTTCACCTCTACTGATAATTCCCACAGGATGTGTTCTACATGGGTTATGCTGTCAAACACAATCATCTTTTCATGTGGTAATTGTATCAGCCTTCACAAATATCAAAGTACACACACCAATGAACAGTTAACCAAACCAAGGTCATATCATGTGCAGGCATCTGAACACAGGCAAATCTAAAGGAGGAGTTGCTACATATCTTTTAAATTGAAAAAAAAATCAAACAAACAAATCTTCCTAAATATGTGTATTTATAAAGATATTGCCGGTCATCATTCCAGAAAGAAAAACGTTCTCAATCACTTTCTCAGCACGACAATCATTGTTTTGGTCTCATACACATATGCAATAGTATCCCTCATCAGGCCTTGAGCACAGGGAGAATACCAAGTGGCTGATTCTGGTAGGTCTTAGGAGATATGTGCTGCACCTTGAGAATTCTACAGCATAAATACAATTGTAAGCAGTACTTCTGGCTCCACCCAAATCTTAGCTGTGGTCGCAAAGACTTTTAAATAAAAGATACAGTCAAAGACTTTTCCACATTCTCTCATGCAAGACTCATGTGGAAAAAAATCACATAATTCAATACTAGCTTATAATAAAGAAAACTGAATTAATAAAAAATAATAGCATGCTATTTTTCCCCTCAAGTTTAATCTGTCGTATTCAGCAGCAGTAATGATCTCATTTCATTTCTAACACCTTAAAAGAATTTAAAACGGATTTTTTTGGAGGGCTGCTATAAAATTATCATTGACATTTTAATTAAAAAAAGAAATGTATATGAAATAAACAGGACGTTTCCTCTAACAGTCTGCAGTGGCTGCTGCACTGCTTCTTTGCACACTCTTAGTAAATTATGCAGGGCCTCACCAGGGAGAGCAGCTGCATCTCACTGTCTTCAGTAATGTAATTTACATTTATCACTATTTTAATTAAGTGGATTCTTAATTTGGTACTATCATTGCAAAGAAAAAAAAATCTCTCTGGTTTTCTCTCTCTCTTTCTCTCTCTCTCTCTCATCTTCTTAGTCTTATAAGCTACTCTTTAATTTTAAACAAGTTTCTTAATGCAACTGGTCAATATTTTTAAAAGAACCATATTTTGTTAATTAACTTCTTCATTTGCATCCTGTCTGCTTAAAACACTGTTTTTTTTCTTTATAATGATGAAAAAAGTACTTTCACTGTTCTCAATTTTAACCCTAATGATGTACTAAAAATAACATACTTATTCTAATGCTAAATTTAAACTTACTCAAAAATAGTATGAAACACAAGTAAAAATTTTAGAAGAAAAATAACACTGAATGCTGAGAAGATTTAATTTAAAAGTTCTCTGTGTAAACTATTTGTGTCATTGGATCATATATAATGTTTGCATCTTCAAATAAATCCAATTTTGAGGAACCCAGGAAATATAAATCATCATTGTGAAAGTAAACTGAGAATATTTACTATTCATTTTCTATTATCAATTATAACTAAAACAATTTATTAAAATTTTTAAATTATAATGCATGTGTGCTTGTTTTAGATGATTTGCAGAAAGTTATTTAAATATTACATGGGTATATTGGATTTTATGCATTTTATACATAAAGAATTAATAATCATATATGGATAAAAGAAAAAGCCTCACCACTCAAACAATTCTGTTTGCAGTTTCCTTTAACTGAGCATCTTTTACATGCCAGGTAGAAACTGAAAAACAAAAGTCTTATGCAAAACAAAAGGAGCATTATCTATCAAAAAACACACAGAGGAACTACTGGTAGCTGATTACTGCTGGGTGAGGGAGAGCTGGTCTTGAAGGGAGTGACACTAGATAGGCTGGCTGGTCAGGCTTCAGTGGACTAACTCACACCCATCGAGGGACATCTGGGGACGAAAACTTGATCAGATAGTCCTTAACATACATGACAGATGCATGAATATGGTGGGCAGGCTATGAGGAGGACTAAGATGAGGGTGTTTAAATAGGATTAAGATGTATTCTGTGAAATGAACAAAAGTTCAATAAAAATATATATGGAAAAAATACACAGAGGAATAGCCACTAGTGGCCTTTAAATGTTCTTTCAATGGAGGGGGTATTAGGCCCACATCTCCACTTTCATCTAATTAACCTGACAGGATTTTTTAGCAGTTAATGGTAGAAACAAAAAGTTAATAAATGAAAAAAAAAAGGATCCTCAATATTTCCTGAATCTCTAAGGAGAAACATGCAATGTTTCTGTTTTGTTTTTTTCGGATTTACTTATCATAATCGGCATTCACATACTGCTAATTATTCATTGTGCATAAATGTCTCCTAAGATGAAGTTTATAGAGCTGCCTGTTTAAGATGTTCAAGAAGTGCATCTGTAGGGAGGTAGAAAATAAATGAACATCTAATTTTGTCACTCCAGGTTACCAAGGAATCCCATGCCAACTTTTAGTTTCATATAAATTAGAAGTTTCCAGAGATGAACTTTAGAGACATAAAGTACACTAGATGTGTTGTAGATTTCCTATTAGTATTTCCTCATATAGAACAAAACCATTTACCTTTATGTTGTGAAATTTGAAAGGTATCATCTGAGCACTTAAAATTACATGGACAATCTACAATAAATCGTTCAAAAAAATTCAAAGGACAAACTATTTTTATTCATACTTTACAGAGAATTAAACAAGTTCAGTTGTTTGAAATGTGTTTAACATTTTATTTATTGAATATTGAAGAATCTAGGCTGTAGGCCATTACATTTTAAAATACCATTAGAAACATAATACACTCAATCTATGAAACATTTGTCTTCTAATACTATGTAAATATGATGTATCCTTCTATTATCAATTAATAAATTCACATCTAGCTCTATTTTATAATGAAAGACTTGGCTATCCACATATACAATCAAATAGGTAACCAAAGAGGAAGGGAAATCTACAGTTTAAATCAATGATAACAAATGACAAATACTTTAGTCATTGTGTAATTGCCTTGGTTTGAATTTAAATAATGTCATGTATAAAAAAGCCTTGGTTATCCAATTCAGGAACAAGTAAAAGTTAAGTTCTAAGCAGCCCATGCAGGTTCTAATTAAGAAACAAGTACAAAGGCACAAAATTATTTTTTAAACACTCTTATTGGAGTTCAACATCAAAAAGGTATTTCATGAAGAGACAGTACAGCTTGTAAGATTCCTTCTATCTCAAATTACTCTGATAAATGTCTGATAAAACTGGGTTAACAACAAGGGGGAGCCAATAATTCTCAATGAAAACTCAAATGGTCTTTTGTTCCCTTTGTATAAAGTAAAGCTTCCAGTGAAAAACAAGAATGTCTCCTTTAGGAAAAAGGGATTTCTTGTCTGAGCAAATTAAAATTAAATATCCTGCTTCTTACCTGAGTATTACAAATCATCTACATCTGTCTACTGTTCTTTAAAAGACTACAGAGGCCACTGTTACATCAGCTTTGAAGCTTTACAATAGAAGTCTTAGAAAAAAGTCTGTACAATAAAATTTCTCTAAAGAGTCACATGCATGGAAATCTACTAGCTTAATATAAAGAAAAGAAAAAATGACAAAAAAGTATGTTTTTCCTAACATAGACTGGCCTTCAATGGGGAAAAAAAACACAACAAAAACAACTGTCAAATTGAGAACACAGTTCTGCACACATTTTGCATTTCCTTTTGTAAGAGAAAGGTAACTAAGCGCAGCACCTCCCTATCCACTGCAAACAGCACCCACTGCAGATTCCTCCTCACAATCAACTGGAAAATGAATCGGGCACATCATGCAATCCTTCCAGAATTCTATCAAGGGGAAGAATGAAGCCTGTTTACATACTTTTGTCTAAAAGGCCAATTTCATTTGTCCTCTTTTTGGGTAAAATGACAGCTATAGATCAATCACTCTCACGTGGAAGTAAATACACAGAAAAAGAGTCAACACTGAAAACTGAAGTCCTTACCTTTATAAACATTTTATCACATATGAATATTGAAACTCAGAACATAATAGAAAAAGCAAGTTTTTTTTCTCATAAACAACTCTTGGGCAAAAGTACATAATCTAAAATAAATGAGCTACCCACAGCACTTATGAATCTTGTAATTACATATGGATAGTGTTAAATTAGATTCCATATATTTTCTATTTATATTTTTTATTCTCTCACATCACTCCTGTAACAATTCTTTGAAACTAAATTCAATTATGTACAGTGCCAGTTTTTTAATACATATGTTTGCAATATACACAATAAAACTAGTATGTACAATATAAAGCTTCAGATTACACTACCATTTAAATTTTTTCCACTTGTTTATTTGTTCAGATTTTAAAATTTTGATACTAAAAATACACAGAAATGAAAGAAAAGTCAATTAGTTCATTTGAACAATTAAAATATAATGTTCTAAATTACTGAGCCACTGTGGAAATAAAATACATTTTTTTATGAGAATGATAATGTTATGGCCCAAGAAACTCAGCAGAACATGTAAAATGGGACTGGAAGATACTCCATTAACACATATCAAATCATTCCACCATACCACATAGCAATAATTGCCATTAATACACATACCATCATAAAGCTCAGACCTCTAATAAAAAAACTCAAACATTCTCTAGAAAAGCCAGTATACAATGCATTTTGACACTCTCCAACTTCCAGAAAGATTAACACCTTCTATGAAATAAAAGTATAGAACTATAAAAGTGTTAGAAAGTCTTCAATAACATGTCAACTTCCTTGAAAATCAAAAAGGGTAAAGGGGATTTAGATGGTATGTATATTTCATTTTAGTACAAAAAGCCCCAGTTTAACAAGTTATTTTTAGCCAATAAAAGTCAAAAGTAAAGCATCATTAAAGTGGCTGGTACTGACTCCAAGGCTTTAACCTATTAGCCTAACCAAAATGCTACTTGAGTACTGTTCCCTTAAATTATTAATTTATAGCTCTTGCTTAGTCTCCTCCCGAGGCAAAACAGCTCATAGGTATGTTGAATGCGGGTAAATAAACAGAAAGCTTTCATAATGGTCTAATAATGCATTAAACATACTAAAGCAACCCCTTTTAATGAATGTGGAATGTGCAATCCTATGAATCAAGTTTATACAAATAGACTATATAATTTAAAAAATATGTAAGATCCTCTAGGAAGTCACTACAGAAATTCAGAAAAATTAAGCATTAGCCTATTGCTTTTCAATGATTTGATTAAATAAATGCTTACAACAGAATCAAAGTGCTGCTGTGACTCTGAGTCACATGCAGTTTCAAAGAAACCCAAGACAAAGTGTCATCAGCTGTAAAGTGTACTTGTAATGTTGTTTTTCACTTACCACAATGATTGTAAAAACAGTCAAATAACATCTTTTTGATAGTCAAGATTTTAACTAGATATTTTAGTTTACAATTTAACACACACAGCACATTAAAATCAATTCACATTCAATTTAATTTATGCAGTGCTTGATTGTGAGTAACAGCCGCTACAAGGACGCAGCACTGTTGATTCATATATGACCATTGTCGTTCCCTACACTGGACAATAGCAGTGCTCCTAAAGGAGTGCAAACAGCAAGCTGACCAGCAGTCATCACTGTTAATTAGCGCTCTCATTACATTGCTTGGGATTAATCTGCTTTAAGCTGAATGAATACACGGAAACTTTATTTCTGAAGGTTTTTCAAACCTTTCCTTGGTAAGTATTAGGATAAACTATCAACTACCAGTAAGTAGAATGAAAAACAGGGACTGATCAGCATTCAACTAGCATGGGCATATACTGCAATACATCCAACAATACTAAGCTTTTTTGCATCAAATGCTCAATTCACTATTAAGACATGGTTCAAAGATGAGAACAGTACGAACATTCGAAGACCTTGCTAAGATTGATAACTTTACATGAGCATACACGCATAAGCACACACACACGTGCACATGCCAGAAGTGTACTGACTATCTCATGCAAAAGAAATATCATAATTTCATCTGTAATTGCAAATATCTCACCGACATTCCCTGTGCTTTCTCTAAAGGGAAACTTCCACAAGCACCATCAGCAGTGCTCTGGGGCTCTATTCTTTTCACTCTTCTGTTGTCCTTTAAACCATGTGAACGTGTATTTAAAGATACATAATGCTAATTACTTTATTTTGTCATTCAATAAGTCAGGAAAGGAAACTAGAAACATGAATGATGGACAAATTCTTCAGGTTTTTAATCTTGAATCAAGGACTTAATTAAACACGTCAGTCTTTCAAGAAATATTAAGTGTAAGAAAAACAATGAATTAATTCAATGTAAGGGCTCTTCTCAGAAAACCAAGAGACCAACAAGTAGCTTAATATATTAATTTTTTTTAATATTTCATTTATTGACTTATTTTTGAGACAGGGTCTCCCTTTAGCCCCAACTAGCCTGGAACTCACTAGGCAGACCAGGCTGCCCTCCATCTCATAGAATCTACCTGCCTCTGACTCCCCAGTGCTGGGATTAAAAGCCTGTGACACCACGCCCAATGTACAATATATTATTTTTAACACATCTTTAGATACAGATTTAGACTGAAATATAAACTGTAAACTATGGAGATTTTAGATTCTTTTTCAAACAAACTATAATTTAAAGTTTTAAGCTGTTCTTTAGAACAATGCTTCTCAAATTGTCTGTGTTGGTTATCACTTTTTAAAAACGCTTCCAAACATTTTTGTAAAATATAAAAATATAGGCCCGGCACAGTGACTCATTAGACAAAGTGCCTGCTGCCAAGTCTGACAACCTGAGTTGGATCCCAGGAACCTACATGGTGGAAAAGAGAATCTACTCCCTCAGGTTGTCCTATGACTACACAGATGCACTGTAGCATACATGTGTGCACATGCACACACAGACACAGAAAGTAAGTGGAATTAAAATATTAAGAATTCATTTTTGTAAAGTATATAAAAACTAATTATATAAATAAAATTTAAAACTAAATATAATTACTACTAGATTCAAAAGATATAAAATTATTTTTTGAAATTAGTATAAATGTCCAAGTGTTTTTTTCTGAAATTTTATGTATATTTTATCCTGAACAAACACATCAGTACCGTATCAGACCCTATATAATACTTTGAGTAACCATGATCTAAAATTGCTGAGAGCTCTAAGAAGGCAAAGGCACAGAGATTATATAGGCATCAGAATTAAGGACCCAATGTCCCCCTTATCAAGCCATATGTTTGCTTCTCTTTCTCACAACCAATCTACATGCCATACTGACTTATATCTGCATTGCACACATATATTGCTATATACATCTTCTAACACTTGAAAGCACAAGTTTTTAGTTGTGTAAACTTGAGCAAGTTACTTAGCCTCTCTGTATCAGAGGTTCATCTAACTGAAAATTAGATAAGAAGCCTTAGTGAGATGTCTTTGGAATGATGCAAGGATAAAGCTTGTAAAGATACCCGTAAAACAGTGTGTATGAAAAGTAATCATGCCTACAGTATGACAAAAATAAGTGAGAAAACTCACATTGTGGATTTCCTAGCACAGAATATGAAGAGGAAGAGATCTGCATGACTTACAGCGTTAACACAACAAACAGTATTCAACAGTTACCATGAGGCAAAACCTAGATAGTACTAATTCTTGAGAGAAAGTTTAATCTTAGATTGTGATAGAATTAACTATATGATTGTTGAAAATCACCAAGAGCATTCCTAGAGCACACATACAGCAAGAACTTTTCAGCACATCTCAGGGGCAGGGCACACAATGAGCATGGAAGAGTGCTCAAAGCCGAGCAACATGCAATGCCTGTCGTAAAAAATAACACTGTCCACACTGAAGAGCACAGGTCTGAGTCTTACTAACTTTCTGTGATCAAGTACAGGTTTTACAGCCTTTCAGAATCAGAACTTGAGTGAGGGTTAAGGAAGCCACAAAAGTGGTTGTGGGAGGGAAAACAACAAAAATGTTTAAAGGATTGAAAGTATGAAAGGTTCAAAAGGGAAGACCATGAATTATTTGTCAATAAAAAATGGTTCCCCTTCTTTCAACCTCCTGAAAAGACGATTCCTGGAAAGTTCACAAGGAAACTACTATAAAATAGGGTTCAGAGGCCATTTCACTGACTCTTAGAACCAATCCTGTGGGAGGAAGCTGTGAAGTGAGGAAAATAAATGGATGTTTCATTGTTTTTCTTTTGACCTGTCAACATCTTTTTATAGACAGCTATGAAGATAAATATTAACTGAATTTTACAAAGATTAGATAATTAGATAGGCTTACCTTTGTTCAGTAACTTTAACAATTATTTTTGAGCAATCATTTAAATAAGTATGTAAAGTATGGTTCATTATCATGAATGCCATAAAATGAGTGTGATATTCTGCTGGTATTGAGACAGCTTTTGCATACAGAAGCATGTAATCATTTCCTTATAGCACTTCTGATATAATACTTCAGATTTTTCACATTTCCTTAGAAAAAAAATCTTCTAAACTTAATTAATTTAATTTCAAAAGGAAGTCCTTGCTTAAAGGTTTTTACAAATGAATTTAAAAAATACACTGCTTAGATTTTGAAGATAATAATGCAGTTACATCCTCAAGGAAGGTGTTAAAATAAATTTCAATGAAAAAAGCTTTAAATTAGAATCTATGTCATCTTAAGTTTCAACTCACCACATCTCTAATTAAAATGGTTCTCATTTGTTCTCAAAGCAGATAAATAAGAGAGAAGAAAAGATATATTCACATTTTGCAGACATAATGAATGAATTCCAGATGAGTAGAGTTCAACACGTATCCATTCTAGCTCATAATTCTGGGGAGTTTCATAAGAAAAAAGTAAACGTGGTACAATCCCAAACTTTCAAGTTACTTACAGCCTTTAAATAAAAACAAAAACTCACAAGCTATTTTAGAATAGCTTTATATGTCAAAATAGATTAGGTAGTGCAAAGACTGTCATAATGTAACATAAGAGTTCAGGCAAGGAAGACACTACATCAAATGGTGTAGAATCAAAGAAGTTATCAAGAATGTGACATGTGGGGACTGGATGGATAGCTCAGCACTTCAGAACCCTGGCTGCTTTTGCAGAGGACCAGTGGTAGCTAACAATCATTCGTTACTCCAGTTCAAGGGAAATCCAATGCCCTCTTCTGACCTCCACAGGCATTACATGGGTGGCACTTACATATGTGCAGACAATACACTCATATGCAGAAAGTAAAAATAATGCGATTTTTTAAAAAGAATATGACATGCAAAGACAGAGTTGGAAAGAAGACATTAGTTCTGATTAAAACATAACACTATGCACTACAGCCTATGTGGGTGCAAAAGAGTTCTAACAATTATATAATTTAGGAGGACCATTAATCTCATATAGGTCATCTAAACAAATATAAAAGATGATTTGAAAGTATATTGCAGAGATCCTAACCAATCATGGTAACAAAAATGACTTTGCTAAAGAGGGAAATGTCATTAGAACTCCACTAAAAAATTAACTTCATGGGTGTTTGAAGGATAAATTATAGAGGATGAAAGATAGGAGAGAACAACACACACAGCAAAAAACGAAAAAAAGAAAAAAAGCAGAAGTGAGGAATAAACTTATTAAGCCAGGCTCAACTGAGGCTCAAATGCCACAGAACCTACTGTCATCATAATGTGCTTGATTTAACTCTGAATAAAGTTTATGTGTAATTAGAACAATAATTTGAATTTTATGTTTACATGGGATGCTTTTATGTTAAATTACATTATTATCAAATATTTTGCATCCTTTTTTGAACTCACACAAGCTATTTTTAAGAAATAAAAATAAAACATTTTACATGATACATATTTCATATATTTCAAAGAAGATACTGGTAAATATTCAATTAAAATAAGTACCAAAATAAAAAATTATTAAAATTAACTTGAGCAAATGAACCAAGAATGATATGAAACATCTTGCAAACCACCCTATTCAAAGTAAGGGAAAAACAGAATGTTGTAAAATTTAAGATCACAATATCTGTAATACATAGCTATATAAGTGACTTTGATTATCAATATTATCCAGTAAAAGCTCTTTAAGTTAGCTATGAGATTATCCATGTAACGTGTACCTTATATAGTCTCCCTGTCAGTATTTAAATACCATCATCAAGCCTTATTAATCCCTCTTCAAGTCCACTCAGCAGCTTTATGATTGCTACTCCACCAGTTAATATCCTCATAACCTTTCAGCCAGTCTAGTGTCTTAGTTTTCAATGTGAACTTACCTACAGAGTTGCACTTCTCCAATTCATTTTTTTTATATTATCACTAGTTCAACCTGATGCCAGGAGTTACTTGGAATTCTATGGCTGGATGTAATTCCTTGTGAAACTCCTTCAGCGTCATGGCTTTGAATCCTGTTTGGCTATAAGAACTTGTTTAACACTAGGAGATATATACACACATAAAGTATAGCACCATACACATATTATGTACATGTGCATAAGAAATAGAGTACTACAAGTGCTAGTGCTTCTAGCAAGTGAGGAAAAGAAAGAACAATATATAAATAGAAGGGAAGAAGCCAAATAATTCCTATTTGCAAATGGTATGATGTTATATATGGAAAAACCTAGTTTGTACCTGAAGTCTGTTAGAACTGCGGAATTCAGTAATGTTACAGGATATAAAAATTAATAAGCAGAATAGTATGACTCATACAATAAAGAGATTGCTGAGAAAGAAATAATGAAAGAAGCCCCATTCACAACAGCTATGATACATACTTAGCAGTAAATTTAATCAAGGAAGTTAAGGATCTTTAAAATGAAAAATGTAAAATGCTTCTACAAAGCATTGGTAGAAGAAATTTAAGAGTATACAAACAAAAATTGGAAGAGACTCTCACATGGTTTACAAGAAGTATTACTTTGAAAAGTCCTTACTACATAAAGGAAATAATAGATTCAGTGAAATTCCTATCAAATTTCCAATAATATTCTTCACAGAACTAAATAAAAAAATTCATAACTTCATAAGCATGCCACACTCTGGATAACCAAAGCAATCTTAAGCAAAAAGGCCAAAGCTGGAGGAATACTGTATTTCAAAACCACACCACATAGTAACCCAAACATAACTTGTAGTATCATTAATAAACAACATGAAGACCAATGGAACAAAGGACACATCAGAAACAAACCCATACATCTCTGTGTGCTGATTCTTGACAAAGGTACCAAAATACTGGAAATGACAAACCATCTCTTCAATAACAGTGCTGGAAAACAGAATATCCACAAGCAGAAGATCAAATGTGACCCTTATCTCTCATCCCATGCAATATACAACTCAAAATGGGTCAAGCATAAAAATATAAGACCTCCACCCATGAAGCTGCTTAAAGATAATATAGGGAAACATTATATACCAATGATGCCAATAAAAACATAAGAAACAGAAGCAAAACCAAAGAAACTATAAGGCTTCTACAAGCAAAAGAAATAACAATATAGTAAAATACCTTCCAGAATGAGAGAAAATACTTGTCATCAGCTCATCTAGTATACATAAGAAACTCAAAAATTAATCACACAAATAATCCAACTTAAAAAATTAACTGTTTTAGATACTTCCTAAAAGAAATAAAAATTGCAGAAAATATGTGAAAAAATATTCAATTTTATCAACTATCAGAAAAATGTAAGTTAAAACTATGATATATAGTATGCCCACATTAAAATAGGTATTTTAAAAAATATTGGAGAAGACATGGAGAAAAGGAGATTCTACATTATTGGTGAGAATGCAAATCAGTATACCTATTACAAAGAACAACAGAGGTAAATCATGAAACTAAAAGTAGTTGGGCCTGGTGATGCAGGACTGTAAACACAGCTACTCAGGAGTCTGAGGCAGGAGGGCTGCAAGTTCAAGGCCTACTTGAGCTACAAAGTGAATTCAAAGCCAGTCTGGTCAGCTTAGTGAAGCCCTATCTCAAAATAAAAAGTAAAAGGAGGATAGGGCTTATAGGACTAACAGGGCACTTCTCTGCATGAGTGAGGCTCTGCCTCCGACCTCCAGAAGGAAAACAATGCAAGTAGAACTATCCTATGCCCCAACGATGCCATATATATCTCCAATAGAAACTCTCCAGATAGGTTCTAAATAATGAATTAATGTCTACTAAGGAAAAAAATGTCACCTACAATGTCATTTTTCTCACTCTACACTTTCTCTCATCAGCATAGAATAAGCCTCTATTAAATCCTCTCTCATCAAAAAAAAATCCAACTCTAAATATTTATATATAATAGCGCTTCTTTTTATAATTCCATTGTCTTTTTTTCTGATTGATGATGTTACTAATTTAAAATCAAAAGTCAACATAAAAAGACCATTTCAAGGGCTAGAGCACACACTGTTCTTGCAGAAGACTCAAGTTCAGTTTGCAGCACCCGTTTGGGCAGCTCACAACCACCTGTAACTCCAGCTCCAAGGGGATCCTACTCCTTTGCCTTCCACGCATATTTGCACTCATGTGCATATATCCCCACACAGACATGTGTGCTTGCATACACAAACACACACACACACACAGTCAAAAAGAAAACAAATATTTTGAAAAGATCATTTTAAAATTTATGATAATGTTGTGTGATCATTAATAAAGTCCTGGCTTTGAAAGGTAATGTAAGGACAACAAGAAATGAATAAAGCAAATTTATATTCACCAATCTTAGTAATGTGCTCTTACTCATTTAACTGAGAATATAACAGACAGGACAAACTACATTTACGGAAAGAGTAAAAGACTAGAAGAAATACATCTAGAATCTTAGATGACA
This sequence comes from Eospalax fontanierii, assembly GCA_035773235.1. NCBI lineage: Eukaryota > Metazoa > Chordata > Mammalia > Rodentia > Spalacidae > Eospalax > Eospalax fontanierii. Next base: position 17,342,469 of record CM069536.1, on the reverse strand, counting down.
GAACTCCAGGATCAGACATCCACAAAAAGTTTCTTTGAAAGCAAATAGTTGCACATTCAGGAAAAAGGCAAGAAAACATCAATGGGACACAGATTCCAGAGGCTGAAAAGCATAAAAAAGAGAATACAGGGGTAAAAATATCCATTGGTAAATTCAGAGAGGATCATTTGGATTAGAGAAAAGAAAGAAATAACACATAAGTATATAAACAGTATACAGACATAATCAGTCATACCAAGTGGAAATAGTCTGAGGTTGAGGAGACAGAATGAGCTTGCTGAAAGGAAAGCTTGCTTTTTGTAGATTTAGGAGAAACCTATGAATGAAGAGTACAGACCTGTAATGATATGAGGAAGCTCTGACAACTGAGAAGTATAGTCCAACATTTACCTTCTAAACAGATCTCCCATCATGTATTTCCTCACACATGTCCGACTGTACCATCTATAAGGGTCAAACACCACATAGCCTCAACAAAGCTGCACCTGGGAGAAAAATAATAATGGTCTATCGTAGTGCCAACTCTTCCTGTTTACAGAGTCGACACCCGAAGTATAGTTACTGTGTCGAGACCATGTTTAATGTCCAATAACTTGGGGATTGACAGGGCTTGAGATAAGCTGCACAGTGCTGAGAAGCCAGGAGCAATCTCTATAGGCCTTAGTCTGCTGAATTCAAACTAGTCTGGGTCCTCCCTGAGAAGCTTAAGGCCATATTATAAGTTTTTCACACTTCAAATCCTCGAAGTCTCTTAACATTCTATTTTCCCACAGAATTTGAAGTGAAAAGAGATTCACAAAGTAGATTTATAATCACAAAACGTTTCCTGAAGTAGAAATATTCTGATAAAGTATTTGCTCAGCATTTTTATAAAACACTCTACAGCTAGAAATCATTGTTAACACAGACAGCAGTTGCACTGCCAAAATGGCTAAGGTACATTATTTAAAAACTCTTCAGTGCAATGCCTAATCCCCAACTTCTGGACAGGAAAACAACAACAAAATCAATTTTCCACAGGTTTTAGGTTTTGCATTATATATTGATGCAATAATTTTGATTCTATTGCATTAGATAAGTGACAAAATTTTAAAAAATGTAATAAATTTTTGACTGAGCAACGATTTTCTAACAATTCTTTATTTTACAGCCCTGACTACGCTAGAAACTTTAATAGGCACTTATGATACCAAAAGGGAGGAGCACTGAGCATGTCTTTGAAGGTCTCACAGGCCAGTAGGAAATATGGCCAGATAAATGATCGCACTAGTAAACTAAGAGTCAAAATAAAAGAATAGACAAGTTACCATGAAAGACACGGAAATAAGAAAAATTGGGAGGCTTCACAAAGGATGAAGAAGGCTCTTCTTCAGAATAAAGAAGGAAAAATCTATAAAACAAACAAACAAAAACAAAGTAATGGCTTTGGAAACAACATCAACGATCTTTTAGATTAACTTGATCCCAGAGGCTTGTTTGGGAACGGCAGGATCAGAACAGTGGAACAGCAAAGCATCTTACAATGTTTTCTTGCCAGGCTTCTTAACAGGATGCTACTAAACAAGCTAAATTCTACCAGAGAGCAGCGCGAGAGAAACTGCATGAAACACTGCCAGCTCTTCAGGAGACTTGCATAATAGAGATGGAAAAGCACATGGCAGGAATGAGTCAAAGGGTCATATTTAGAGGTTTATAAAGCATTAGTAACAGGCTTCAGAGATCTACTGGTAGTGGCTGAAGTGAAGGGAGAGCTTTAAAAAAAGTACAAGTCCAGTAGTGGGGCCCAGGTTTTGATTTAAGTGATGGGGTAAAGGATGATGCTTTTACTAAGAACGAAATATGAACACTGAAGCAAGTTTGTACAGGAACATACTGAATATGTTTCCAACTTGCTAAGCTGCCCACAGGTTACTAAGGTAAAGAAATCATGAGCAACTGAATTATGAAGATCTCAGATTACAAATTCATGGCTGTGGATCCAACGGTCAATAGTTTTGGAACGGAGAAATGAAGGAAGAAAGAGGGAAAGAAGGAAGGGAAGACAAGGAGAAAAGGCAAGAAAACAGAAAGGAATCATCTAAGGTGGTTTTTACACAGCTGGAGCCTATTAATTTTCAGAAAAGCTGTTGCTCTCCTTCTACAAGCATAAGTCTGATTTATATTGAGAATCCATCATTTCCTCTCTCTGGATAAACATTAATGAGATTTAATAATCATTTCTCTACCTCTCATTCTAGAAATGCTTGTTTAGGCCCACCCAATGAAATTAAATCAACTTTTAGTAATAGCAATCGGCTTGAGGATGATAAATGAGGCCAAAGAGGAACAATGAAACATAGCTTGACTTTTACTCTGTGCTATATAAGGTGACTAGAGCTTTCCCTAGAGGACTGGAACCAGAAAAAAATGTAACTGGGAGGTATTAGAAACAAAATTTTAAAAATAGATAAATCCACAAAGCAAAAGAGATGTGAATGGACTCTCAAAGACACAAAAGACTTGGTTCTATCTGAGTTCAGGAACTAGGAAAAAAGGCCAGACACAATGGCTTGCCTATAATCCTAGTGAGAGGAGGCAGAAAAGGAGGGTCACTGGAGAGTTCTGGTCAGGTAGTCTATCCAATTTGTGAGCTTCAGGCATTATGAGAGATTCTATTTCAAAAACTAAGGAAGAGAATGTATGGAGGAAGATACTCGATGTCAAACTCTGGCATCCATTGAACATGTAAACACACACACACACACACACACACACACACACACGCACACACACACACACACAAGACCCTACTAAAACAGAAGACTGATGCAGAATTAGGAGTTCAAGTCCAATCTGGTCTACATAGGGAGACCTTGTCTTAAAAAAAGAAACAAACATGAAAAACATTTGAAAACAAAGAGAAGTCAGATAAATATTTAATCTACAGGGTCTAATTTCTGAATTGTTAGTATTAAAAAAGGGGCAAAGAAAATAAAAAGGAGCAATTTATCAAACAAATAGTAAAAAAAAATTTCTGCTCAAGGAAGAGAAAAAAAGACAAAAGGCTATCAAATTTCTAGGTCTCCTTCTGGCAAGTAATTAAGGGCAATAGAAATATCCAGTACTGTTTAAGGATCTATGGGAACCCCATAGCCAACAGCTCCAAAGGAGGAAGTCCATTCCTGGCTCTCGGCTTTTTATTTGTTAGACTGTGGGCCTACCAGTCACCACAGTCTAAAAAGAGTATAAATGTACTTAAGATACACACAATACTTTATATTGTATGTGTATGTATGTTAAGAAGATTCTGTAGTGTAGCTTTCCATACAACTTTTCAAAGGGTCTTCAGTGTTAGCTGTCCTTTCCTACATTCCTTCCTTTGCTCTGCCCTTCTGTTTCCCACTCAGTTTAACCCTTCCCATTCCATTATTTCCTGTCCCCACTTCATATCACTGCATTCTATCTTCCCTCCCATGAAATCCCTATCCCAATGGCCCTTACTAGGTTCCTGATCTCTAGGGATTTACCTCTTGAAACACACATGTCTAAAGATTCAAGGTTAGCATCCATTTATGAGAGAGAACATGTGACATTTGTCTTCCAGCTCAGTTCATTTACCTTAGAGTTTCATAATTCCATTGTTCTTAAGGGTTAAATGATATTCCATTGTGTAAAGAATCATATTTTCATTATCCATTCATTTTAGTTGATGGATACCTAGGTTGTTTCCATTTCCTTGCTATCATGCATATAGCAGCAATGAACATGGTTGAACAGGTATCTCTGTCAGAGGATATAGAATCCTTTAAGTGCATGCTCAAGAATGGTATGACTGGATCTTGCAGTAAATCTATTTCTAGCCTTCTAAGACTCTCCACACTGTTTCCAGAGTGGACACATCAGTTTGCATTATCACCATTTTTGCATAGTGTTCCCCTTTCCCCACATCCTCACTAGCATTTGTCACAGTCTTTTTTCTTTTTGGATCTTAGCCATTCTGAATGAGTAAGATAAAATATCAAAGTAGTCTTAATTTATCCTTTTCTGATGGCTAAAGATGCTGAATATTTAAAAAATATTTTTTCTAAGCAATTTTCATTTCACCTTTTATGATGACTCGTTTAGTACTTTGCCCTACTTTCTAAGTGGGTTGTTTGATTTTTTATGTTTAGACACTGTTGCTGAAGATATTACATACGTGAGTCACAGAACAATCAAGGAGAAATAATCTGGTACTGTCCTCGATGTTTCCTCTTTAGACTTCACAATTCTGGGAGGTGCTATGCATGCACACCAACCAGAAGAGAGAAGTAATCATCATCCTTATCCCACAGTGAATCCTATGAGCTACAGTAACTGGCCTGGCAAGATAGACCCACTAGTGTAACAGTGGCACAAATGTTAAAGGAGTAACCAACCACTTTGATTGGCTTTAAGGCCCACTTCACAAAATGGAGCCCTGATGGGACACCTATATCACACCCTCTCCTCCCAGGCTTAGGAATTATTGTGAAGATGTGGCAGAAAGACCATAAAAACCAAAGGTGGTAAATGAATACAAGGAAATCATGTTGTCTAGACACAACAGGGCAGCTGCACATATGATCTCACAGCACTTGGGGCAGCATGCCCAGAATGCAAGTTCAAGCCAGACAAAACAAAACTCCAGCATGGAGGGAGGGAAGTAGGCATGAAACTCCAGTCCTACCTGAGGAACTATTAGCAACTCATAGGTGCTGGAAGATAAAAAGTCAGTTTTCTTTAACAATGTGACCATGGGTAGATAGACTAGGCTCCAGGGGATGGACATACACTGAAGAGCATTTGAGGAGACAAATTAGACTCAATAGACCTTAAAAATAACAGATGACATGAAATCAGGAGGGCACAGTAAGGTGGGAGTGGAAATGGGGGAGGATCTGAGCATAATCAAGATGCACTGTACAAGTCTCAAGAATCAATATAAATACATATGTTTTTAATTTCTAGGTCTCATAGTTACACATCTCTCCATGCAAATTAAATATCTTCCGCAAGTCATCCTAGACTCCATGCTTTTAGAACAAACAAAGGGTAACTAAACTATTCCTGATCTGATTGCTATAGTCAGAAGAAGAAACCACCTAGTGTTTTCATCTAGATTGTATGCCTGCCCTAGACCTGGGATAAGTGCTCGGAGACATGTCCTATCTCCAGCCAGTTTTGGAAAAGAAGCAGGAAAGGCATTCTTCAGTGTTCACCATGGCTAATACTATGACTTTGTAGTATACAAAATACAAACCATAATGATAAAGGTAAACAGAAGAGAAACAAGTCACCTAAAAAGGAGAAAAAGATCACACCAGCATCAGCAAAAAGCTAGCATCACAAACACTCCTACAGTGTTTTGTGAAAAGGTAACTTTTACCATAAAAATTCAGATTGGGCTAATGTACCAATGAAACATGTGAGTGAAAAGGAACTATTTCCCAAGTGTGAGGATCTGAAAAAACCTCCGATGAGAAAGTTCCTTAAAGATGGATTTCACTAAAACATGGGAGAGGGAAACCATTAGATGAGTAAATACCTAAAAATCAGTAGAGAAAGAAAATATGTTGCTCCCTAAATATGTTTTCTATAGAAGCATGATGTTTATGTGCATCTTTTAGTATATATTACACTGCTTATGAGCCTTAAACAGAAAACTCACACAGAATTCAAAATTACTATTTTCAGAAAATAGAAGTTACACCAAATTAAACTAGAAAAGAATCAGTTACATTTCAATGTTTAAGAAATTATATATAATGGAAAAGACTATTCACAAAAGACAAATATTTTACAAACAGCTTAATGTACGTACCTGTGTCATATTCACTTAGTAATCTATGAGCTATAATAGACTATTACCTTTCTGTTATTTCTCATTACTTCTGCCAAATAGGATACTGATAACTCTAAACTTCAAGAGCTTTATAATTCTGTCTTTCCCACTTAAATAAACTGAATTCTTTGCAATGGAGCTTAGCTCTCATGTTTGGAAGGAATAAAAGAAAACTGTAAAAAACAAAGTTTGTCCTACATGTAGAAGTTACAGACTTGTAACTTTTTATAAAAAAAATTTTTAAATGAAAATAAGTCTAAGTGCTTTGAATACTTCATTAATATTCAAAAGATTAAAAGCATAGTTCTATCTTTTTTCTTAGAACAAGTTGGACTAACTTGAAAATTATAGCTTTTCTAGGTTAGTTTTTTTCACATAATTACTCAATTATTCATTAGACTATGTAAGACCTGTACTGGAATCTTTGTACCAGGGTTTCATAAATGGATTTAACTCTAAAAGTTTAGTTATACAACCTATCTCACAAAAGCAATATATTTCTGATATTTATGTCTTTAAAATATCCTATAGTAAAATTAATATTTCTACACAGGAAAAGAAGGAACTATTTAGTCCCAGACAACTTGATAACATCTCTTTCAACTATAGTTATAATTATCATGTATGAATTTCCAAAGCAGAAGTTGTCAAGATTTAATATTAGCATTAATTTATGTCATAACTGACGGTTACTATAAAGATAATGGCAAAGCATCCATTTCTCCAAAGATAGAATGGATCGAAAGGGAAATTTCTTCTTAATTACTACTAATCTGCTCACTTTCAATTAAATTAATTAGTAATTTATTACCATTCCCTTTCATGGAAGGATGTTATTATCACAGAGCTTCTCCAAAGTTATATCATTTGTGATTTTTAAGCAATTCAAATATTTGTAGTGTAAGTTCTGTGTATTCTGGAAAGTCAATTTTGAAAATATAAGTTTTGTGTCCAGTCTTTTACATCTTGAATTGAACAATGTCTCCTGGACCTTTCTGGAGAAACAGCCACTGGAAGCAGGTCTTGTGTCTTTTCTTGTTCCATAGTCAGAGCAGTTGTCATTGACATGCAGCTTCCCCGTGACAGCCTCTCAAAAGTCTCTGTCTGCATCTTATGCTACTTAACTAAGGAGAAAATTATAGGAACTACACATTGTTCTGTTTCTTTTAAAAATAAAACGTTCCAACATACAAAATAGGAACTATTTGAATTAAGCAAATTTTAAAGTACTTAGGTACTTAATATATTTTTAACCAAAATCATTAATTGATATAAAGCTTTGATTAGTATCATATTTAAAGTACAGGAGTGATCTGAGAATAGGAAACATTCATAACATAATTTATGACAAGACTGAATATCACTAAAGAATGAAGAAATGCAATGCAGTGTCCTTTTGTAGAGGAAGGACAGAAATGTTCCTTTCTTTTCCCTGTGAATAATAGAACATCCATACACAGTGACCTACGTTTCCTGTTTTGCATATATGCCTTATGTGAGCTGAGTATCACTGGCTGAATTGGTATCTATGTTTAAGAATACTGAACTATGTTTAAATAATTGACTACCAATGAGAATTAAAAGATAGTTTCTTAATCAAGTAATCTCCTTTAATTAACATTTACTGAGTATAGTATTTACTAGACAGATGATCTTTACACTGCTCTGATCAATTTTGTATGCTGAAATTAACAATGAATGCATAATGGACAAAAGATTAATATACAGAATGGCCTAAGTATTCAATTCATATTTTTCAAATTCAATCACAGCTCAGTCTCTGACTTCCTTAATGTCTGCCTAATCAACACTTTATCTGAAAGGTTTCACTGACCATCACATGTATCCCCAGTACCCCACAAATCTCTGTTTCCACCTTCACCGTGCTTCACTCTTTCTCACAATACTCTTCAACATGAATCACAATATATAGTTATTATTTTACTCTTTCACTAGAAAGGTATGATTTAAAGAAACAGGCCTTTGTCTGATTTGTTTAGTAGGCATTCAAAAACATATCTACTAGCTAAGCTGCACATCCGCTTTAGCCCAGCACTCAAGAAGCAGAGGCAGGAGGATCTCTGTGCATTCCAGGTGAGCAGGGTAGACTGCTCTGCATAGCGAGTTCCAGACCAGCTGTGGCTACAGAGAGACCCTGTCTCAAAAACCAAAAAAAGCCCCTCCACATATTTATTAAAGACAAAAGGATTGAATGGCTATTTTTTTCTAGTATCTTGATAGAAAAAAAAATTGCCAGGTCTAGAAGCCAATCAATACCAAAAACTCTTATTTTTGCATACTCTTTAGTATAAACACATACTAAAACCTACCCCATAAAAGATGAAATATCTTTTCACAAAACAGCTTGAATACTAACAGTTGTGATTTAATACTAAATAATTCAGGAAATAAAAATTACTGAATTCAAAAAGTGTAGCTAGCTACTCTGCATATCCTAACAAGTTTCAAAAGCTCATAGAGATCTTCAACTTCATCACCTTCACATTTGGTACACACTCGTCCCATATCCAAGCTCCTTCCTCTTATGGTTCTGCGGTAGAGCAGAAGAGCCATTGCTTCAGCATACAGGTCAATGGCATGATGACCTACTGTCTGATACATGTAGCTATCCAGTTCATCTGGCCCCACTAAAATAAAAATAAATCATAAAAGAGAGTAAAAGAAGTAGACTTTAAGAAGGTTTTACTTGGTGAAGAACAGTCAACACCAAGATTATAAATTTACATCTCCCTGCCTTTAAAGTGAAATAATAGATAAAAATTGCACATTTGATCAAAGCCAATCACTAAATTCAGGTGGAATCAGCCCTAATCTAGTTACCAACAAAATAATATATAAAACTATATATGCCACTTAAAGAGAAGAGTAGTGTATCCAATAAATTTTGATTAGTCTATTCAATTACAAATTTTGCTACATTCAAAATTATTCACAAAGTCATACAGACTTATAATAAAAGCTTTTCTTGATTAACTATTTATTTAGTAAGTAACAGATATTCTTCAGAGAAAATTAGATGTGTTTGGTATATCTTAAATTCAATACTTCAACAAAACATGTAAATTAAGTATTGTTAGTGAGCTAAAAATGTATTTGGAAACATGATAAGTTAAAATAATCAATAATACAATCTCTGGTTGTCACAGATTCCACAAATACCATTATGAGTAAAATATTCACAACAAATGAGTCATAATGAATCATATGGTAAAATAAATGAACTTACAAATATGCTAGAAGAGTTTTCGATCATAATTAATTTTTAGAAAAAGAACCATGAATATATACTAGGATTGTCTGCGAAAGTATTCATCACAGCATTACTTGTAATAGATTAAAAATTAAAGCATATTCATATAACGGAATGTGATACGGCCTTTGATACAACTGTTAAGAACATTTTCCAAAGTGTAGTTTCAAAATTCCAAATTTCATAAGTTTATAAACATGTAATTGATGAAAAAACATTACATGGCAAATAATCTTTTTAAATCTGCAGGTATATAATGCTAAGTAGATGTCCTTGTTGCAGTTTTTCATAAACTAATATGCTTTCAGGTCCTCCAACAAGAAGATAGAGTAGTAATTATCTTTCAAGTTATTCACAGATCACTTATATTTCATAGAAGTATTTGTGCTCAAAAAAAGATAAGTGAGAAATGATATTGAGAATAATATTCAATGTCATGGAACATGTTTACAATATCTTAAATTTTAAAAAATCAATTATTTCGGCTGAAGAGATGGTTTAGCCATTAAAGTCTCAGTATCACAATCTAAAGATCAAAAAATAATAGATTACAAAATAATTTGTTTGACAGATGTACATGTACATTTGTGTGTCTGTTTTATGTTCAGCAGGTCAAGACTTTCCACTAAAATGTGGAAATATCCTATCAAAGGGAATGAATAATACAGTAACCATTGTTCAATAATCAAAACCATTACCATATGCCATCTTATCATGACTTCAAACATGACTTCCTACAGAATGGCACTCACATCCCTATAATAAATCAGTCTATTCTTCATCACAGTATTTAATAGAGATTTAGCCAAAGTCAGTCCAAATCTTTTCACCCTTCCCTCCTACAAAAGTATACACTGAATCTTTAAATGTATTAGTACAATAGGATATTGATACAATCAATTTATTCAAAGAAACAAGCATCACAGCAAGAAACATCCTGAAATTAATATAATAACCAAGCCCTGTAATGGATTCAAAACCCAATAAATTTTAGTTAAGGCTCCATGTAGTCCTTACCACAATGTAATTTTATGAGGGGAAGCTATACAGCAACAACTGGTGTGAGAGAAAATAAAACCAAGATTCCACTGTTGCTCAAAGCATTTCAATTAACATACCACAAAGTTCCTACTTACAAATTTAAAGAGAAGATTTTGTGAATTTTATGACAAATATACATTATCCCCATTGATGGGAATAAATTATTTTCCAGAGTACCTACTGAAAACCAATGTTGTGAAAACATTCTAACTAGCTTCGCTCTACAGTAGAATCTTCTCTGCCAGTCATTTCTTATTGAGGCTCCTTGCAATATCCTGAGGGGAAAATAAATGATTCAACAACTCCAACTTCCCGCTGACTTTAAATTAGTATTAGCAAAACCTCTCTGTTTATCGACCCACAGGAATCTCATCTCTTTCAGACCAGTTACACAGTTTCAGTTGGCTTTTCCAGCCTTTTAGTTCATAATGTTCTAATTTCATAAACTACTTAATTACTCATCGCATAGACAATATTCTAATAAGTGCCACCATTTTATAAGGACAATTTTAAAATATACTTTCTTGTTATTTTACTGTTCTGCCAGCAAAATGAACAAATGGAAGATTATACAATAATGATCGCACACAAGATGAATATAATAATTCATGCAGAAAGGTGGGAAACGAAATAGAAATAAAAGGATGGAAATCATCTGGCAGATGCACCTGGGAAACGAAATAGAAATAAAAGGATGGAAATCATCTGGCAGATGCACCGTATGCCCTGCAACGTCTGTTTGTTTTAAGTACAAAACTTCTCAAGATAGATAAAGACTCACTTGCCTGACTGGAAGCAAAGATTAGGAAGATTCTTAACACTTCGGTAATGAACAGCAGACCCTGAAAGGATATCTTCTTGTTCCTTTTACAACACAGAGGCCATTACCAGGACCAAAAAAATCTCACTTCTAAAAAATCTATTTCACTCATCACCAGAATCCTGGCATAAAATCTTAAGAGTATACATTTACTCCTGAGTTTTTGCACGATGTCCTACCTCTTCCTATCAAATACCTCCAATTCCATCTTTCAATATGACTTCCAGAATTACTTGGGTCTCTATCACAGAAGAGAAAAAGTTCAAATATCTGACTGAAGTAAACTGGTCATTATTCCATGCTAATTTAAACAAGCTCGTTATTTACTGGTCCACCAAGAAACTGAGTGAACTCCTACAACATGTGCAGCTTCCAAGAGCTGAGAAGCACTTACAGGAAGGTATGAGATATTATTACGATATCTCTTCCCAAGAGGTTTATAATCTATTGGAGGATATAAAGAAAAGAGAAAATACAGAACAATCACAAAATAATTGCTTCATGTTTTTATTAGTGTGGATGTGTTTATTTGAAAATTTAAAAATGCAGCAGACTATCAACCGAAGGAAGGGAAGGGAAGAAGGGGAGAGAGGGCGGAGGGAGAAATACTGTGAGACTCCGACTCAGCTAAACTCACAGGACAGTTAATTTCACAACAGGAATTACAGCTAATGTTTTCACAGACACTACTCATTCATTTCATCCTGAAATAACAGCAGAGCAAAAGTAGAGAGCTTGGAAAGCAGTTAAGTAAAGGACAGGGTAACTCCTGACAAGGAGACAAGAAAAAAGGCAACAAGGCACAGAGGTCAGTTTTAATTTTTTTCTCCCTCACATTAGCAGTTATATCTGGTTACACTGGCGTAGCAAAGGAATATAAAAGAAAACTGGGAAAAACATTTATGTAAAGTTCTAATTGAGGAAATTTCATTGGAAAAAATTGAAAAAAATGCAGTCAAAATGAGATGTGAGTTATATGTGGATGTGTTTACTTCCACAGATAATTTGAAAGTGCTTCTCTCAAGTTTTGTGTTTACTTACATGTAAAACAGTTAAATGCAATATTTTCAATTGAAACATATATCACACACTAGGAATATGTGAGTCATCAGACCGCTTCTTACCTACGTGAACACTGCCTGCAACTCTTGGAGATGTGGGATGGGAATATATCCTAAAGTAAAAGACTTTGTGTTTTTGCTCTAAATGTTTGTGCTAGTTATTTTACTTTAGACAAAAATAAGATTATTATTAATGATGTCTCTTTCTAGGACCTGATCTGACTATTAAAGGTTATGTACCTGAGAACATCTGAAGTCAAGTTCATGGAGCATTTAGTATTTAATATGGCTAATACCCACAGGTTATTTTTCTTCCTCCTTGCCTGTTGCATAGAACAATGAAATTTAGTTTCAGTCATTTAGAAAGCTTTCCAAAAGTGTTGGCTTACCTTGCTTTTCATCTGGTCTTAGATTTGCTAAAGCAACAGTCTGGTGGCCCGCAGCAATGTACTGCATCATGTTATAACAGCTGTCCTTCCCACCACTTAAAAAAAATGTAGAGAGGTCTCAATGTCAGGTCAATAACCATCATGTACCACAGAATCACTAGACATCAAAGTTGAACACAGTTTACTCAGCTTTTCTGGCTACATAAGAAACTGTTTCACAACTACAAACAATAACATATAATTATTTTGTAAATCAGAAGTAAATTTATCACAGGAATCTGTCTAAATCTGCTACTTCTAGGAACTTATAAAATTACTTATATTTATAATACAGACTCTCTAAACTAAATGATGTCTGTGATAGGAGTTTTACTTAACATAAAAGTGTTTTGCAAATAAAAAAATTATTCAAAATGATATCCTACCTTAACATGTATTTCATACGTTCCTTAGAGGAAATTCTTTAATTAAAAAAAATCTGGGGCTGGTGAGATGGCTCAGCAATTAAAGCACTGACTGTTCTTGCAGAGGACTCAGATTCCATTTACAGTACCTACATGGCAGCTAAAAACCACACATAACTCCAGTTTCATGAGATTCATGCCCTCTTCTGACCTTGGTGGGCATTGCACGATATGGGTGCACTTATACACATGTAGGCAATTCTCTCTCTCTCTCTCTCTCTCTCTCTCTCTCACACACACACACAAATAAATAAATAATATTTTTAAAACAAAATAAAATAAAAATCTGTTCTAACTACATGAAACCTAACTATTGATTGACTACCAACATCCCATTAAAGGATGAAATTAAAAATTTAAGTCCAAATCATACGACAGACTTTGATACACTTGGTTCAAATTCTATGCAGATGAAAATCAATGGTGATGGACACCAACAGAGTGAAGCATCCGCACAGTCCGTACTCAGCCACCACGGCCGCAACAATTTCACTGCAGAACTTTTCAAGAGATGGAAAATGAAGAGGCAAAAGAAAGCATTAAAAAGCCCATGATACCCCTCTTCAGCTTCAGATATGCTCCAAAATAGTCTTCTGAACTGTCTCTATTAGATATTCTTGCCGTTTCCTCCAAGCAAGAAACTACTTTTATAAAATAGTAAAGATTCAAGGGTTGAATCCACATTACAACTTGGCTTTACAGTTTAAAATATCCCCACATCTTCAGTATGATTTCAAAATATTTCCCAAGTTATATTCTGCAGAACACTAACTGGGTACTCTAGAAACTAAAAGCTTGCCAGGGAAAACAATCTTACTCTTCTCTTAGAACTCCATAAAGCAGCTAAGTACAGTCAGCCTAACGTTAACCCTCCCTATCTACGAGTTTCACATCTGTGGATTCAATCAACTGCAAACCAAATGTATTTAGGGAGGAGAGGAAGCACGTATACTAAACGTGTAGATTATTTTCTTAATTAAACAGTACAATAGAATAGTCATTAAAATAGCATCAGGTATGAGGGCGCATGCCTTTAATCCCAGCACTCAGGAGGCAGAAACAGGCAGATTCCTGTGAGGAGGCCAGCTTGGACTATATAGCAGGTTCCAGGCCGGCTGTGGCTACATAAAGACCAAAAATTAATTAATTAATTAATTAACTGATACAGCATTTTATTCTACAGGTATTCTGTCATCTAAAGATGGCCCAAAGCATGTGGGAGGATGAATATAGATTCTACATAACAATTTTGCAGAGGACTGTGCAAATGAAGATTCTGTATCCACGGGAGTCCTGAAAACAGTATCCCATGAATACTAGGCCACAAATATTTGTCAGATGAGTTCTACAGAACAGATTTTCAGTTTCTAAATCTGGGGAACCAACTGTAGTTACTCAATAGTTTGGGTTTATGTTTCAGAATAATTTAAAATAGCTTATACAGATAAATCTTCAAGCTAACATTCAACAATAAAATTCAATGAGGCACTTGCTTATGTATTAGGAAAATAATATCCTTGTTCTAAAAAAGGTGTAAGACACTCACTCTATTCCTAAAATACGCTCGTATTCAATTCATTTTATAGACACACACACACACAAAGTACACACACACTACAAAGTGTAGTTTAAATGTATTTCCATGTTACACAAAATTATATATACTACAGAGCTGTAATATACATATAAGCATGTATATTTATGTTGTTGATCTATAGCTCTTATTTAGTAATAATTTTCAAGCATTGTTATTCAGTAAGTCATAAGCAAAGTAGTGTATAGACATTACTGAATATTTACTGTAATCTATTCACTGCTCTTCCTTTCAGTATAACTGTCATATATATATATTTTTTTTTCACTTTGTTGAACTGAATGTGGATGTGAATTACTCATTTCCTGCCCTACTTTCAGTATTTGTCACTCTAGACTAAATACAAATCACAGTTTAAAGCTTCATTTTCCCCTTTATGGAGGAAATTTACTGAGTAATTGTTATGACATTATAGTCTAGTCCTTAAAAATGGCACTAGGAGAACTGGAATTCTCCTGTCACTACAGAGGGATTGAAATGTTCTATGAAGAGTGTAAGAGAACAATGTTGTCAACTGGTATGAATTTAGCACACTAAACGAAAACGCTTAAAAACTCTTCAATGTGCAAACAGAAACAAACACGTTGTGCAATGTAATGCATCTCATACTCTACTGGGATCTAAATTTCATGAAACAAAATATTTAAGTACTCTAACATTCTATTATTGCTAAATGAGTTCCCGATTGTTTCCAGGTACAGATTACTCAAACAGATTATACTAGTTTTGGTTAACTCTATTTATGTGGACTTCTAAATACTGTAAATTACTATAGGTTTCAAATTCCTTTTGAAATAAGGATTAAGACTTTGCCTAAGGTAACCAAAGCAAGACACTAAGTCTACCCTAAACCTAGCATGGTTCCAACCCACCTCGAGGAAAGAAATCCCTTTTCAGTACTCCAGTTCCAGAGCAGAACACAGGGCAAAAGCAACGCATGGCTAACCTGACAAGCTAAAAATGGGGGATGGGAGGGGGGAGGCCCAGCGATGCCCTAGGAAAGAGAGGACACCTGAGATGCCAAGTTGAATGATACTGGAGAGGAGAGAAGGGCAGGAGGTTTTGGCTAAGTGGAGTTAAACAATGACTCTCAATGGTCTGGGAGGGCGATTATAAGTCCAACAGCGTGATTAACCCACACAATAGTATTTTTCGGCTTTCCCGAGTGATCCCACAGGAGAGCCAAAGGTGTAAAGCATCCATCACAAGCCGGGAGGCCGGATGCAGCCCGAAGGCCCCGCCTCTTCCTGTGGCCCCGGCGCCGCCGACCCGCCATGCAGCTCCAGCAGACGCCGCTCCCTCGGCGGCCGATGCAGCCGAGGTCACTGGACCTGGTCTGCTCGTGCTGAGCGCAATGCGCCTGCGTACGGAAGGCGAGCGCCCCCAAGGCCCCGTGAACACCGGCGTGACGCGCAGGGCCTCGTCCGAGTGCCCGCTTCACACCCGCGCTGCTGCCGCTTTGGTGCCTTGCGAGACGTCCCCGAGAATACACCGATTCAGGGCAGAGGCCCAGAAAGACAAAAACATTAAGTTCAGGCATAGTCTAACCACCCAAGTAAGGGCAGTGAAGCTGCCACAGGAAGGGCAAGAGACGCATCACCCAGCTCTAGGGCTCCAGGTTTGTCCTGGTAAGATGTCCAGTCACTTGTGCTATTTGGAATGCTGACTGCGGAAGGCGGCTTGGCCTCTCTCTTTTCTTCAGCCCTCCCACTATTAACACCTGAACATTTTAAACTTTTTAACTTTACATAATGCCATTTGAACCCGTGAGACCCTGCTGTGAAAAGGTTCCACTGTAACAATTCTGTAATCTGAGGCCGGCCCTGTGACCTGGGCCCCCTGTGTTATTCTACCATTTGTCTCGTACAGAAATTGGGAAACTTGGGCATTATATACCAGAGTAGTTGCTTTACAGAAAGAAAATCTAGCTTAGAAATAAATTTGTCAGTACTTACTGTTTTGAATGTACTGAGCACTGTTTGGAGGTTCACCGGAGAAGACCACAGGCTACCTCCAGCAAACAGTTCGTATAAAGAGATGAAGAAAGCAGGTGAAGTAGTATACAATTTTAAAAGGAATTTGGATGTTAATAAGAAGTGCTATGCAACCACCTTCCCCCCCCAAAAAAACCATGGGACCTTGAAGAAAATTACTTACATATTTAATAGGCTTTGGTCTGAGCAGATGATAGACTAGATCTAATACTCCGGATACACTGTATGCTTACGAATTATTGTAACTGGAGCAGGATGATCAGAAAAAGTAATGAAAGATAAAGTCAAGGTGATGGAGATCATATAAGGGTCTTGTAGACCATTTGAGACTTTAGAACAGAGTTTTAATCGAAGGTTTTGATAAGAATTAAACTATGCAGTGTTGAGAACCTAGTTCAGTGATCCAGGAGAGATGATGGGAGGTGATGATGGGTTTTGTGAGAAGTAAAAGGATTATAGTTCTCTTTTAAAGCAAAACCAACGTAATTGAATGGGCAGATACGGAGTGTTAAAGAAGGCCAGGAGAGATGATGGCAATGTCATGAACTAAAATTACTGTGTGCAAAATACTTTGAATTGTGTCAGATACATGCTAAATACTCAGTTTTGCCATGTTAGAATGTTCTCATGAGCTCCAAATAGCTGCTGTGAGTGATTAGAGCACTGACAGTTCGCATACCAGTATCCAGCATCTAAAATCATGCATGTTAAAGTTCTGTGATTATGATATTTACAAATTAAGTGTCCGAGATGTTTATGTCTGGTTAGAGATAAAGCATTCACAGTAAGGAAGCCATATTTTGAAAGTAACAATTTGTGTAATTCATATGGCAAGAACAACAGGATAAAGACTAGGCAGACTAAGGACAGGACGTGGAAGATAAACAGAATTGAACAGGAGAAACTATTGGATCTTCAAAGAATGGCAGCAAGAGGCTAGCTTCACCCATGAAGAGTTTATTTTGATGAGAGGGGAGGAAAAATTGGGTGGTCATGATGCTGCCAGGTTGTCTAAGGTCACAAAAAGCAAATATGAAACTTCTAATAAAACCTAAATATTAGGCTATGCTCTGTTTTTCCCATTGAGGATTTTAAATAATTTTCCTCACTTTTACATAGGTATCATTTTCTTTTGTTGAAATTCAAACACAATACCCAACTTGTCAGCTACCATATTTTGTAAAGCAGATACCCATGAGAGTTAGATGTCTAAGAAAATGGCTAGAGTAACAAGGGGGGAAGGAAGAGGAAGGAGTATCAGATTGCCATGGAGGTTGATGTCTGTGAAGGAAGAGTGAGTGGAAAAGTCCCACTTTGCTGTGCATTTCTAACACTGTCAGCCAGACACAGCCCTAAGTTGTTCATTACAGGAATTCCAAATTGGGTGATAATGGCCCAGTTCTAGTATCTCATTGTGCTCACTCTTATCTGAGAGTAGAATAGGAAAAACGCTGGTAAAAATGCTGTTTTGGATCCAAAGCACAGCAGCTGACTGACTAAAAATCAATGCGTAGCAGTGTCAATAATGTAGCTTCTCCATGATGCCCCCCCTTCTAAGACTACACCTTGAAAATGGGGGAAAATTGGAGAAATGACAGCCTTACCATTGCGGTTAGCCTTGGTCTGCACTGGCACTTGTCCTGTCCCCACTATCCACTCCATATTTCCCTCACAGCTCTCGCATCAGCCTTTCTTATTGGTTTACCTATCAGTATAGCTCAAATTTCACTCCTCATGGGTCTTAGCCATTGATCATCAGAGTCTTTTCATTCTGGTCTTCACGGGGCAAGTTCACCCAGTAAGTTACTTGGGTGAGTGTAAGTGCCTTAGTAAGTGCCTCATGTGGGACACTTTATTCCCAGTGTATAAATGAAGCTCTGATTCTCCTGATAATCAATTATCTTAACCTGTTGGTCCCTGGGTACAAAGCACCAAAAGTAACTGTATTCTGTAGTTCAATGGCTCCTTGCTCAACCCTCCTAGATCTAGAAGTCTTCTCAACCAAAAGTTGTGGGAGTCAACTCACAAAGTTTCCTGTGGGTCCTTAGGAATGGTTATAAATTACTCAGTCTCACTTTCCCCTTTTGATTCACAGAGCCATGCATTCCTTTTGGAGGCAGTACCACAGAGAGGTTTCTGATTTAGTGCTTACATCTATATTCTGAATCAAGGCCATCCTTGTCTGAGCTACTGATGTGTATGTGGCTTCAGTTGGTTTCTCCACTGTTCTATGACACTAGCTTCAACTAAACTGACAGTAGATACCACTTAGATACTATTCATTTGGCCCAATCTTGCCTCCTTTACTGTAAAGTGAGGGTTCTTTGGTGGACTCTGCTCAGAAGGATTCCATGTTATAATGAAATTCTTCCAGTGATTCCACTTGACACAGTGCAGACAGAGAGCACCAAGTTTTTGTAACTTTCCTCTGCTTTGTTAAAAATTAGGAGTAACTTAAAAGAAGTATGACCTGCCCTGAACACTATGTGTTTCATCTGCGGTTCTCATGGCTAGTTTTCATGGTGCTGTTGAAGGCAACTTTTGAATGTAACACCTCTATGACCAGCATGCTAAGACAAATAACTCCCAAAACCAGAGGAGCAGAGAATTTATACTTTCTCACATTGTGCCCTGCTCTAACAAGAAATGTGCAGAAACAAGTTTTTTCAAACTATGAATAGTATTTGAAAAAAAGCCAGCCTAAATTTGTGAATGTCTAACTTAAAAACAACTCTTTTTAAGGAATGTCTTAATTTACTTACAAACAAATGTACTAATGTTGATTAAACTAGCATACAAATAGTGGATCCTGGCAAACTTCACTAATGGGAAATATAAGAGAACACCAAGAGACTGGTAAAGGCAAGGATATACTCAAAAGCAAAGGAAACAAAAGCAAAATTAGGCAAATAAAAAATACATCAGGTAAAAATCTATATAGCAGAGAAAATATGGAACAAAGTGAAGAGATAACCGAAACCTGGAAGAAAAAGACTTAAATCTTCATTTGACTGTGGTAATGTACAGAATAACTAAGAAACAAAACACTTTTTAAAAAAATGTAGAAGTCAGGGCTGGAGAGAGAAGAGGCTCAGTGGTTACAAATGCATGCCACTCTTAGAGGTCCCACGTCTGGTTCTCATAGCTCATGTCAGGCATCTCAAGGAAACCTGTTACTCCAGCTCAAGGGAACTCCAACACCCACTCTCTTCTCCCCTCTTCTCCCCTCTGTGGACATCTGCACTCACAGACAAATATGCATAGACACACATATACATCATTAAAAATAAAGTAAATCTTAATAAAATAATATGTTAGCTAATTAAACATAAATGACCTGAATGGCCATTTCTTAAATTTAAAAAAATCCATGAAAATATGTTCAGTGTCATTAGCTATCAGGAGAATAGCACATCAAAACTATAATGAAACATCATCTTACCCCAGACAGAATGCCTCTTGTATAAAAACATAATAACAAATGTTGGTGAGGATGTGGAGAAAAAGGAAATCTTATTCATGGTTTCTGGAAATGTAAATTAAGTACAGCAATGATGAAAATTAGGAAGCTTCTTCAGAAACTAAAAATAAAGTTACATTATGCTCCAGCTCTCCCACTCCTGGGCATGTATCTGAAGGAAAGGGTCAGCAAACTAAGAGATCCTGGCATGTCCATGTTCATTGTGACATTATCCACAATATCTAAGAGATGAATTCAGCCTAGGTAATGGCCAACAAATGGCACAAGTATGTTGTATATAGCTAGTGGAATATTTGGCAGTAAAGAAAAAATACTATCATTTACAGCAATCTGGAAAAAATGAAGGAACGTCATGCTAAGCAAAACTGCCCATACTCAGAAAGACAACCAGCCTATGTTCTCTCTCATAGATAGAAACTTTAGAAACTGATTTGAGTGCAGAACTGTGATTGCTAGGTATTGGGAACTGTGCCAGGAGCATGGAGGGGGAGCTTGGCAGTAGGACAGATGGGCAGTATTCTCAGTCTACACTCAGGAGCATGGAGGGGGAGCTTGCAGTAGGACAGATGGGCAGCATTCTCAGTCTACACTATAGACAAAATTACTAGTGACAGAAAAAGATCAGTATATATGGGGTGACAAACAAGGAGATGTTACAAAATACAAAGGTCCTTGCACAAAGGAAACTTTACTGTGAAGGCCTCATTGCTTTTATAGTAGGAGTATGT
Organism: Eospalax fontanierii; assembly: GCA_035773235.1. Taxonomy (NCBI): domain Eukaryota; kingdom Metazoa; phylum Chordata; class Mammalia; order Rodentia; family Spalacidae; genus Eospalax; species Eospalax fontanierii. Next base: position 17,321,784 of record CM069536.1, on the reverse strand, counting down.
ATACAATGCTATGTAATTCATAAAACTTATCAGACTATATACTTGAAATTAGCAAATTGTATTAAATGTTATTAATATATTGTTAGTTATTTAGTGAGAATAAAATCAGTTTCAATTATCTAATAAATTGTATCACTCCATTAGTTCACTGTAAAATATGTATGCATAGAAAGAAGTTAAACTTTGAAGGAGACTATTATAAATGCTTTTGAGGTGTATCGTTTGCCTCTAATTCTTTTTCACAGTCAAGCAGAGTTCTAGAATTTCTCAATCTAAGCTGTTTTGAAAGTGGAGGATGGATACCTGTTCTAAACACTTCTATTTAATTTTGAGTTTATATGAAGGAAATTTTAGAGATTGTAGGGGACCTATAAACTATAAAGCCTCCCAAGCCACCTGCAATGACACTTAGGAGTTTAAGCCCTGTATTGCCTGACTTCAATGAGACATTAATTAATCATTTATAAACTCCTGAGAGGAAATTTGCATTTCATAGCACTATTATGAGCCACATGCTGTAAAACACTACCTTTATCTCTTTACTATCTATTTTACTATATCCTATCTCAGAAAGGGTACTGTGCAATATCATATTCTAGATTTTACTCCCAATTGAAGCAATCCATTATATTTAAAACCTCCACTAATAATCTCAATATAGTCAACAATTTTAAATATAACTACAATTTTATTTTCATACCATGTCAGTGGACAGTTGATTCGTGGACAAATTGTCCTGGTCATGGGTTTTATCATAACAACAGAAAAGTAACGAATACATTTACCTAATAAGGTGAGAAATAAATGTCTCTCAATATACTGATCACTGCATCCTGAAGCAAGCACTAAAAAACCTAAAAACAAAAACTTGTCTTCAGTCATCCAAAGTGAGATGTTCATTTTTTAAATCATTTAAAAGACTCATTCTGAAAGAAAAGAGAACAAGAAGGAAAATATGTGACATAAAACAAAATATGATCAGCAATATCAGTAATCAAATGTATGTGTTTATTTACCTGGAGAAGAAAGTGATACTCAAATATTTTGTCTGCAATGCCTTCACTTTGAATATATAAACATGGACAGATTAAAAACAAAAAGATGGAAAAAATAAGTGCTTTGCAAACACTGCTCAAAAGAAAGGCAGAATGGCTATATACAGATCAGACAACGTCGATTTCAGAGGAAGAAATACAATTATTCTTCCCCCCTCACATCACACATTTTCTGAATCTTTTCAGAATGAGTTTATGAATATTTACACATATATCATTTTTATATTTCACCAGGGGGAGCATGCTATATTCACTGTTCTCTACTTTGTTTCTCCAAATATATCTCCTGCATTATTCTGTATCACTCCATGTATATTTATCCCATTCTTTTTAACTTCTCTGTAGTAAAAAACAAAGATACTTGTAAGGTCTTCATCCAGGATGCTAGCTTCTCCATAGTCTAGCTAACAAAGCTAGGAGAACACATTTGGTTCTAAATATGACTGGGATACTGTTTAAAGGGTGCCGGACATCCGCATCTTCAGCACGTTCAGCATACCCTTCTAATTGTGTGATTTTGAAGGGTATAACTTTCCATCAATCTGATCTCTAAGATATTTCTTACCTTCTCTTTTCACTTTATCCTGATTGATAACAAAAGTCATGTTCTAATATCATGGTCTCTCAGAAATTGGAGATAGATAACAAAAAAATTAAGTTCAGTGTCTTCTGTTCAATATATTGGAAATGATGCATGCTATTTTCAGTTCTAGTCACTATTGTAAGTTTTGTTCTATAAAATCATACATGTAAAAATTTTTAAATTTATAAAGCCATAAACTGATAATTATAATATCATCTATTTCAAGTTTCCACGTTTTTCTCTCAACATTTACACTCATTATTCTTATGATGTAAGAAGATGTTTCAGGTCTGGTAAGATTTGAATTGTTGGATAATGAGACCTTGATTTATGGATTTCCTTCTTTGGCAAGCAGCCGTTATTTAGCAAATTGTATCTCATAAACTTTAATATGGCACCTGTGAAAATAGACTGAAGAAAATGCATCTTCTTTTCAATTTATAAATGAGAAAATAGATAAAACATACGTGTCAAATTAATACTTGGCTGTGCAGTGTGAGTGGCAGAACTGTGACTATTACACAGGCCCTCAATTTTAAAGTTAAATTCTGAACTTACTTTACGTGTGAGTGTTTCGCCTGCATTTGTGTAAGGCCAGAAGAGGGTGTCAGATCCCCTGGAACTGGAGGTACTGACAGTTGTTAGCTGCCATGTGACTGTTGGCAACCGAGCCCTGGTCCTCCCAAAGAGCATCCACTGCTCTTCACTGCCGAGCCATCTTTCCAGTCCCCAGGATTCCTCATTTTTAAGCTAGATTAAAACCTATAAATCATCCATCTACTATCTTTTCTTCTATTTTAAAAATCAATGACATAGACTTTCTCACACTCTGGATTTCTAAAGTTATGACAATCATCAAAATGGTGAATGCACCCTGGTTTAACTAATGATTATCTCTGTAGGGGCCAGTGAGATGTTCAGTGTGTTAAAGCACTTGCCACCAAGCCCAGTGACCTTAGTTTCATCCTCAGGCCCCACATGAATCTTCAGGTCACACATGGCTGAAGGGGAGAACTACCACAAGTTTCTCTCTCTCTCTCTCTCTCTCTCTCTCTTTCTCTCTCCCCCCCCATCTCCTTCTTCTCCTCCCTCTCTCTCTCTCACACACTGAATAAATAAATGCAATAAAATTCATTTGTATTCCTCAAACATTGTCCATTTTTAGTTCTCAAACACTATCCAAACGTAAATTTTCTGGACTCTAGATCAATCACTTCTAGCTCCAACTTTGAAAAGATTCAAAGCACTGTTAATTCCATATCCATCTGCTTCATTTTCTCATGGAAAATGAACACACTGCAGTTATTCATAGCAATATCTCCTGGCTCCTCTAAAAACTTACAGTCTGCCTTTTTTGCCCAGCTTTGTGTCTCGGAGTAATGAGATAAATTCCAAAATTCCAACAAAATAAATTCTAAGGGCCAATTCAAAGGCAATGGGAGTGTTCAAATGGATTTATTTAAATAGAAAACCCATTTTAATGTGAAGTACAGCAATTTTCAAGAAAAACTGGAAAAGATAGCTTATGAAAAGATAATATAAATGTGGAAATTATTATTTGTGGTAAAGTGATGTATTAAAACTTGAGCAAACAACATTCTAATTTCTTTCTCAGTTTTCCCATTGCAGCAGTAAGATTTCCCTACCTTAGCTTTGTACTTTTTGTAGAGCAAGATAGGTTAAAATTTTATTTGGTTCAGCAGTGTGGGTGTTGGACTCTTTGTGTACATAATTCTAACTTTGCTCTCCATTCCTCCCTATGTATCTATCTTGTACACCTACACACGAAGTACGTATATATGAGAAGTAAGCATTGTCAGGGGACATCTAGTTGATAGGATTTAACTGACAAAATAATAAACCTGAGCCAGGCATGATGGTATGTATCTGAAATCCCAGTAGTATAGAGTCTGATCCAGAGGGTTTGCCATGAGCTCAAAGTCAGCTAGGCCTATGTAGTGAGTTCCAGGCCACCCTGAACTACAGAGTGAAATCCTGCCTCAGTTCTAAAAGCAAAGGGAAGTCAAAACACTCCTTTCTTCATCCAGTCCTACACGTGGTGTTGTCAAATAGCAAATAGCCCCAGGAGATTAACTGAGATAGACTATGAACTATATCTGTTGAAAGACCCGCATTTCCAGTTTCATTGGTCAATCACCTGATCATATGACCACCCCTAGGAATGTGGGTTCACCTTAGGTTATACTAAATAGATGTGCAGAATGTGTGTGTTAATGAGACAGTGAACTTTTCCTGCCTGGAATCCTACCTCCTGGGGCAGTGCTTCTGGACCCAGCCACAGACATGTAGCTCTCCATAAGTCTTTCCTTCTGTTCTTTTTCTTCTTCATATCTCTTTTCTAAACATGCTTTCTCTAATGCTCTGGGCTGTCCTAGCATCTTGTATTTATTTGCTTTTTCTCTAAAGCTTCCTTCTCCCAGTTGTGTGATTGCCAGTTCACCATGTGTCTGACCTCCATGCAGGCTCTAAACCTGCATGACTTTTTAGCTTCTTTTCTTCTCCTTCCATTGTTCTCTGGGCAGCTGCTGAGATTTTTCTTTAAATTCCAATAAAATTGTCCTAAAGCGTCTGTTTGGGTCCATTCTTAAATTCTTTTTATAAATGAGAGTAAGAACCCACTAGGGGATGCTTTCTCCCCATTTCAGTGTTTCTGAAGTGGTTGTGTGCTTTATTAACATAACTTCTGCCTTATGGCCACATTTCCACAACTCCAGTTTTACTGAGTATTAATATCAGCATGTCTTACAGGACTAAGAGGGGTTTGTAATTGCCAGTCTATAGATACATTAACATTCATTCCCGTTTCTTCAACTCTAACTAAACTTTATAAAAGATCCTTTCAATCCTTTCACTAAATTCTCTTTTGTTTCTGAGCTAAGACCTTGAATGATACACATCTCATATGGGAAGTTACACACACACACACACACACACACACACACTTGCATCCTAGTGCCTGACACACTTGCCACTGAATGTCAGATGGATGATGAGTAGATGAATGAAACCAGGTTGAATAATAAGAAAGAAAAGAGATTTTTCAATTATATGAAACTTCTCCATTGATGCAGAAACATGCCTCTTCTTTGAGACCACAAGAAAGAAAAAAAATCATCTCTAAGAAAAGGGATAATTTTAAAAGAGTAATTTTTTTCTTCTAATAGAGAAAGAGAGACTTGTTTAAATCAAGCCACTAAGAATATAACAGCATAAGAATTTTTTCAGGGGATTACTAAGTTTATGGCAGCAGAAATGCATAACAAATTGGCTTAGTATTAAATAACTATAACCAAAGGGTGTGGTTATTTTTATTCCATTCCTAAAACTGAGATTGTTTTAACCGTATGCATGGTGAAAAGAATTTACCAATGGATTTTTCAATTTATGTTAATAATTAAGTGAAATTAAACTGAGGTTTAAAAAGCATTTAAGAGTTCTAGTCACAAAATATTTTACAACATATCATATTATGATTTTATAAATAATGTATAGTAAGTAAGGGACTCTGACCCACTGGAAAAGGACAGCCAAAAGTATTTACTGTTAGGTTATTTTACTAGGCAAGATGTAATATTGTGGAAATTTGGCATTTTCATACTTTACTTTGTCGGGGCAAAGTACCGTGTTATCTGTGATGTTGGCGTGTAGCCCTTTGCCACCATAATAAAAAAATCCCCTTAATGTTCTGGGTTATAATTTCCTTGTCAATGTGATGCAAATCCTAAAGACCACGTGTTTTCAGTCTACAAAATGTGTTACAGCAGCCTTGCAAAATGATTTTTTTTTAATTGACTTGCTCAATATTTTTCCTACCTGCCTTTGCCTGAGAATGCATTTCTTGGACAATAAATTTGTAGTTTTTATTCCTCCTAAGAGCCACATGGTTACTTGCAGTGTTGAATATAGGAACCTTTGCAAGGCTGGTGTGGGGACTATGAGGAAGAACAAGATGTTTAAGTGAAATCTAGTCCATGCAAAAGCAATTTATTACTGAGAAATGTATATTTTTATGTAGAGCCATTACTCAGCTAATTTATGTTTTAAAAAAATCTCTGGAGATACCTTTCCTTGTCCTAATTGGCAGTTTCATTGCCGTAGTGTTGACAACAACCCTCATTAATATAATGTTCATTGCTGTGAAAGAAACCTGAGATAGAATCCTGAAGGAGGTAAAATATCGTAACTCTGACCTTCTTCCTGACACTTGTAATCAATAAAATGGAACAAGAATCAGTAAAGTTACCCGAACCAAAAATGCCCAACAAGAAACTTTAATACTAAAATCTTTATTCTCTTACTTAGATCTTCGTTCCATGATAAACATATGTGTAACATGTGTCATCATATCAGCACATTAAAAAGCATACTTACTTTGCACCTTAAAGTATCTTACTTACAGGTTCTGAAAGAGGCAGAAAACCTAGAAAAATTGTCCACTTATTGAAGAACCAAGGATATTTTAAACTGAAAGTATTTGTAATCAATACCCCTTGAAGATAATAGAAAAAAAAAAACAGGCAACAAAAAAAAATCCACAAATCCATCTATTTCTCAAAAAAATCAAAACATTATATTGTAAAATCTGTTACTCATTCACCTGCTAAGTTCTAAGATTAGAAATCTTTGTTTTCAGTGTAATAGTTGATGCTACCGAAAGCTGCTCAGTCATTTGTGGAACCTGCTCCCTATCCCATGCGGCTGTTTCTTCTTCAATAACTCTCTAAATTTAAAAAGTATTACAAGTCACCTGAAACTTGCAGTAATAAAAACAATGCTTAATTACTATTTCTCTTTTTCATTAGTTTAAATATGTGCAGTTCCCCATCATTCAATTAAAACGTGACTGTATGGTGTCTGCTATAAATGCCTCTGCTCTCAATGTTCAACTTAAGCATATGCATATAAATAGGTGCAAACATAAACATATGGAGTCTACATTGTCATAGTTTCATTTGAATATCAATTGTCCACCATATACTTAGTCACCATTAAGATGTTATTTCTGGCTGGCTATGGTGGTACACATCTTTAGTTCCAGCACTCAGGAGGCAAAGACAGGCAGTCCACCCTGGTCTTCATAGTGAGTTCCAGGTCAAATGGGGCTACAAAAAGTTCTGGTCTCAAAAAGAAAAAAACAAACAAACAGCAAGAACAACAAAAAGATGTTATTTCTTGGTTATCTTAGTAACCGCGGTATAGTGACCTTGGTATACATGCATAATATTACCACAGCATATATGTATTTTGCTTGGGATTAGGAGAAATAGATAAACCACTAACATTATCATGAGTTTGAGATGTTAAAAGGTCAGAATCTGCTGAAAGTGATGCCAAATTCTCTAAATTCACTGCTAGTATCATTCTGTTTAGTTAAGGTAAAAGACCTGGGGCATTTAAATAGACTAATATTGTAAGAAGGGAAATAATCCAACAAGTCATGCATTGGTGGGTAAATATGAAGCACATCCCTGAACAATATGAAACCTATAATCCTCACCAATGGATTTGGGACTAAATTTAACTTTATGTCTTCAGTTTTTTTAGTTATCTTATGTAACTTTTGTTCTACAAAATTTCAGAATGCATATTTTTAAATCTTTTTTTTTCCATACATGATCATTGAATGAAAAAGAGGGGTAGAGGAATGAAGACCCTTGACCAAGACAATTCCATGGCAGGGGCCAGCAGTTTACTGGGGTTCAGACTACTGGGCTGCCTTCTGGGACCTGAAAGACAGTGACCAGCAGCAGAAGTCAGGCTGTCAGGAGGTCTAGTGATTTCCCATGACGTAGGCTGGGGCGATTTAGTTTGGGATTGGTGGGTCTCCCCATCAGCAGATGGACTTGCCAGGCTAAGCTCCAGCCCACCATTTTAGAACATTGGGAGCTGCACTGCCATTTTAGGATTCTGCCAGAAACTTAACAATCATGTAACTGAGGTTTGGAGAAGTTGTGAAGTTTAAAGGATGTGTGTATAAAATCTGAAATGATACAGCTGTTTTTATTTCCTGAAAAACAGGTTTCCATCTGTAAGTCTATAAGGAGTCATTGAAAACAAAGGTATGAAGAGAAGACCTAAAACTTATGAAGAACACCCTCAGAGAAGATTTGAAGTGAAAACTTGCAAAAGCTAGGTAACAATAGGAACTGAGCCTATGCAAAAGCCTACCAAAACCTGTGGAGCATCTTGTGCCTCAGGGAGAGAAACTTCCTTTCCTCTCCATGTAACCCTAACCTCATCTCTGTGAGCTGTGGAAGAAGTCAAATTAAGATCATAATTACTGGTAGAGGAATCTATTAACCCAGTTCAAGGAAGATTGTCAAAGCAAGGGAAATAACATTGCTCCAGAAAACACACTATTGCTGGAAGTCCCTAAACAACATGCTGTGAGGAATAATTACAGGAGCATGATATGTAAGGAGCTTGATAATTTATCTAATTACTCAATCTAGATCATTACAAGAAGTACAATACTTTAATCTTGGGTCAACTTTGGTAATCTCATGCGGTGTTCCTTGAATTTCTAATCCAAAAGATACAAATGGTAGAACTATTTTATTACATAATTTGTTTTGTTACCATTAACCTGTATAATTTATGTAAAAACATTTAAATCTCTGTCTGCCACAGACTGTCATTCAGTAGTATTACCATTCTCATTATCATATGGACTTTTGCTTAAAATATCTGGATAAGTACTTCAGTTTCTCAGGCTACCTTTCATTTTGTCATATTTTTTATCGACTCTGAGAATTTTATGCGCTGTATTTTGGTCATATTCAGACCACCACGCCCTCTCCGTCCTCATCCTGTTATCCTCTCCCTGACATCATGTCCTCTATTATTTTTCTTTTAAAAAATATATTATTTTTGCTATTTTCATAAAATATTATTTGATAGTATTTGGATCCCCTCTCCTTATTCAGCCTCCCCCTGACCAATTTAAGGTAGTCTATTATAAATATATATATATATACATGTATATATATGCATATGCATATGTCTATGTGTATGTATATGTAATATGACTTGTAGAGTCTGATTTGCATCCCCAAATGCCCTTCAATCTGTATCCAAATACTGGAGCCTGGTTAAGTCTGTTTTGTGTTCCCTAAATTCTCTTGGGTATGGGTGGATTTGTTCAATCTGCCAGCCATACATTCATAAAGAAAATAACTCTCCCTCTCCTAGTAGCTATCAGTTACCAACAGATCCTCAGCTAGGGCTGGGGCTCCTTCCCCACCACTGCAGCTCTACATGCTGGGTTTTTGTCTGGCTTGAGCTTGCACAGGTCTTGTGCATGCTGTCACAAGCACTGTGGGTTCATATGTGCAATAATCCTGTGCTGGCCAGAGAACATGGTTTCCTTGTATTTATCTACAACCCTACTCAATACTAAATGGGACACCTAAATCACACCTTCTCCTCACAAGGCTCAAGGATCATGTGGAAGAAGGAAGTGAAAGAATATAAGAGCCAGGACTGGTAGATGAATACAGGGAAACTGTATTTCAGGCTATGTTTTAAGGAAAGCCTACAGACACATGCTTGGAGTAGGCCAGTAAACCTACTACCAATATCCAAGGAGACCTTAATTCCTAGACTCTGTGAAAATTACTTAAGTGGTCAAAGGAATTTGAAAAATATTATTAAACTGAATATTGTGGGGTAAAAATAAAATATTCCTGACGAATCCAGATTAGCCTTAAAAATGTCTGTGAAAGAGACCAAGGGAGATTTGACTGCAAAGCAGAGGAGGTGGCAGTGCAAGGGTGAAAATGAGGTGTGGCTGTTGCATTAGAAGATAGAAAGAGCCAAGAGCCCGTGTAAGAAGTACATCTCCAAATGGGAGGAGCCAGATGCTTCCCTGGAGCTTCCCAAGGGGTTGCAGTCTTGCTTACATGCTGATATGTGCTCAGTGAAACTGATTTTGGTCATCTGTCATCTAGAACTGCAAGACAGTGAGTTTGTGTTGCTTTTTGCCACTGGGCCGATGGTACAAGTTTTTATAACAGCCATAGAAAAATAATACATGGTCACATATTCTCATTAATTAGTTAATTAATTAGATGTATAAAGTAGACAACATGGAATGAAACAGATATAAGAAAGTAGTATTATCTGTTTATACAGTCCAACTACAGGTCTATCTACTTAAATTTTATAAATTAATAATTGTCTTTCTTCCCTAATCTCTGTAACCATTTTGACTATTTAAACAGAACAGCGAGAGGCTGGAGAGATGACTCAAGAGTTATAAGCACTCGCTTCTCTTCCAGAGGACCCAGATTTGGTTGCCAGCATGCATGGTGTCTTACAACCGTCTGTAATACCAGATTCAGAGTATTCCATGCCCTCCCTGGCCTCCATGGGCACTGTACACATGTGGTGTATATAGGCAAAAACCTCATACACAGAACATAATAAATACATTTTTAAACAGAAAGGTGATTATTTAGTGTAAAGGCCCTTTTACCTTTCTGTCCAAGCCTAATTTATCACCTCAAGCTCTTTAGTTTATGCATCAAGGTATTATGTCATTTTTTAGGTACAAGACCAGAGATCTGCCAAAATTTTCAAAGCAAGAAGCTGATGGGTCAGACAAGGAACACTTAGTGTTATGAAAAAGCATTGGATTTGGAGTCTGGTACATTCAAATTTGAACCCTGGGTCTATTATGAGGATCAAGACCTTTATCATCTTTGGGTTGTAGTTTTCTCCTGTGTGAAAAGGAATTTATAAACAGTGCCATATGTGATAAAAGTTAAGTCTCATTTATATTTATAACCAAATTATAATGTTTCAAAGTCTCATTCCCTTCAGTAACAGGATTCTTTTTTTTTCCCCCACAGCTCTTCCCCTTATTGCCAGTGAACCACAGAGATGTTGGGAGCCGAGCCGAGCTCACAAAGGAAGGCCTGAGTGACATCACTTTTTATCACTCCCCACCTGGTTCAAACCTGTGTTTCTCATCTTAGTGCCATCTTCCTGACAAACACACAACTATTTACGATGAGCCCCAAATGCCAGAGATAGTGTCTCCTAGCAACGGTTCCTGCCCTACTAAACTGCCACATTCCTGTCTAACTATGCACTCCGCCTCTCCAAGCCCCTTCCCCATCACTATATAAACTGTGCCTTTGTTCAATAAAGTTGGGGCTTGATCAGCCATGTTGTCTTGCCCTCATTTCTCTGTGTCTCCTGTCCTTCATTCCATTGTTCCCCTCCAGGACTGCCTACGTTGATAGTGTTCCCGTGGGCTGGGGCACCTTATCAAAAGTTTCTCAGAATTTAAGTGTCCCTCACCTCCAGAGAAGGAGAACCCAGAAGCTGATCTGGACTTCAGAACTGCCAGCCACACAGAAGACTGGCTTGTGCTCATCCCCCAGTCACTGGCACTAGGTCTGCCACCTCTGAGAAGACTGAAAGCTCATCCTCATGTTCTCTTTTCAGAACTACTCTGAAAATCCAGGAAATAATGCTAGCAATAGGATCTTGAGTTAAGTGGAATTTTCACAGTATAGGGCCAGGTATCAAAGCAGCATGATATTTTACCTCTCAAGGTTCTTGATTTTCCCAAACATACCTATTTTCCTTTGGGCACAATCTCTGGTACTGAATTAGATGAATGTAGAGAGATAGCAAGAATAGCTTAAATAAACTCACAGTGGGAAAATCTGTTGTTAGTTGGAAGCTGTCAACTTAGGATAACTTCTTAACCTTTTGTAGATGTTATCAAGCAAGAACTGTTATCTTGTACAAATGTACAAACCCTTCCAAAACACAGCACATGTTCTAAATTGAAATTTAATCTTGAGCTCTTCTCCTTATGGAGTAGGATTAACCAAATTTGTTAATGTTTTCCTTTAGAACCTACAATTTTCTGAATTCTTCACAAGTTTTGTGGTCCTATAAGCCTTGACAATACAGACCACTTAACAGTCTTATAAACATGTGGTCATAGGGGGAAAAGGGATGTTTTATGACAAAATTTTCAAGTCAGGGGGAGATTGGAAAAGGTTGGTCTCCTGCAGGGGACAAAGGCAGATAATTGAAAGGCAGCAGTCACTAGGTAAAACTGTGAAATATAACTTTCTAAAGAAGTTTTAATTGATTTGGTGACTTCTTCAGCGATGTCAGCTATAACAAAGCTGGTGGGCGACCAACGATACACTGCTTAGTTATCCAAAACTAATGACTTTTTAGAAACGTCCTTATATTATTATGAGGGTAGCAGGTCCATTGATGAGAGCTTCACCTTCATGACTTAGGAATCTTTTGTCACATTAGACTTAAAATTTCAACATATGAATTTTGATGAAAGAACTAGTCTATAAAAGGTACTTTTAAAAAAGAAATATATGACAACGTTTTATTTGCTTTTTAACATAAAAAAATATTTAGACCTCCTTCCCCCTCTCTATCCCACATAACTACCCCCACCTTGCAAATTTCATGTCTTCTCCTTCTGTATTACGTTTGTCTTTTTTAAGGGCCTATAGAGTCTAATCTAAGTTTCCTATCTAAAGATAGGCTCTTGGGAGTCTGGTTAACTTACCACACATCTCACCAGTAAAGAAAACTGATTTTCCCTCTCCCAGCATCTATCTGTTGCCAGTAGATCCTCAGCTAGAGCTGGGGCTTCCTGTCTTCCTCTCTCATGCATGTTGGGAGCCTGTATGACTTAGGTTTGCATAGGTCTTGTACATGTTGTCATAAATGTTATGGGTTTATACCTGCGATTGCCTCATAGTGTCCAGACAACACTGTTTCCTTGTATTCATCTACCATCTCTGTCTCTTTTAATCTTCCCTCCCCCCTTCTCTAATGATTCCTGAGTCTTGGAAGGAGAACATGCTATACAGGTGTCCCATTTAGGGCTGAAAACTTTTATTCTCTGAATGTTGAGAGGCCTGTTGTGGTGTGTGTGTAAATGTCACCTGCTGTACTAAGAAGCTTCTCTGATGAGATCTGAGATATGCAGTAACCTATGAGTACAACCTTAAGTCATTATGAGTCAATTTAATACTATGTCTACTTTGCAGCATGATAGTGGATTCTCCTCATTGACCTGTGACCTGCCTATTCAAGGTTCTTGATCCTAATAACAGAATCAGGTATGGACTCCATCTTGTGAAATGGGCCTTAAATCCAATAAACAGTGATTGGTTATTACGATGACATTTGTGCCACTATTGCACCAGTGGGCGTGTCTTGCCAAGCCAACTGTCAATGTAGCTCACGGGATTCACAGCTGGGGAAAGTTGATGTTTACTTTTCTGTGCAAGTAACAAGCATAGCACCTTCTAGTACTATGAAAGTTAGTCAGCAGAGATGAAGCTTCAAGGTCAGTAAGAGGGCTGACCTTTAAACCAACTAGAAGCAAGTGAAACTAGTGAGGGTGTTTTATTGTTTTTTTAGGTTTTCCCTTGGAAACACCATGGCATGTTTCTCCGTTTCAGTGAATATATTCAAGGGCATGACGTATGGCCTATAATGTATTAGTGCATTTAAGATTACATCCAACTGGCAACACATAGAACAACATGTGAATGAGCTACACATGGTAGGTTGGATCATCTGTCTCTAATTCATTTGAATATGGTTGGCCAAAATAATTACTATTAGTTGATGCTGCAAACAAGTTTCTTGAAAAATCTATGCTTATATTAGTTTTTAGGCTATATAGCAAAATGTAGACTAACAGATTTAAACAACAGAAACCAATTTTCTCATGGTTGAGACTAAAAGGTCAAGGTCAAGGTGCTATCAGGTTTTGTTTTCTCTTATGCCTCTCTTCTCAGCTTGAGATGGTTCCTTTCTCACTTACTGTTCCTGTGACAATCCCTCTGTGGTGTGTAGGCCTGGTTCTTCATTGTGTTTCCAACATCCAGATAAGTTTAGAATGTCCCCATTTGACTTCATTTAAACTGAATGACTTGCTTAAATGCCTTGTCCCCAGTTTCAATTTCATTCTCATGAATTGGAGTCTAGGACATCAAAATTTAAATTTTGCTGGGTGTAATAGCCCTAAAACATAAAATGTGGACTGGAATTTTTTTTATCTTTCTCAAGTAGTATTGTCTCTTGTATCCAAATTTTTATAATTGAGTTATCCCACAAATTCTTTTCAGTTTCAAAAACTATACCTCAGTTTTTTATGTTAGCATTGTGTCAATAAAACTGGCAATGGTTAATTGTGCCCAATGCAAACAGCTAATGCAGAAGACTTTATATAATAAAAATAGAGGGCCAGATAAGATAGTTCAGTGGTTAAGAACCCTGACTGCCCATCAAAAAAATCCAGGTTTTGTTCCCAGCATCTACATGGCAGCTAGCAACTGTCTTTAACTCCAGCTCCAAGGGATCTGATGCCCTCTCTTTTCCTCTGAGGGCATTGCACAATATGAGTTCACTTAGATACACAAGCAAAACACACATGTACATTAAAATAAACAAAATATAATATAAATAAAAGAAGTTTAAAGAGCTTTTCTCTGTTTTAAATCTCTTCATGGAACAGGCAATATAAATATTAAATATCAAATTTTGAAAAGATTTATATTTTCTTAATTGTGTTTTCTTTCTCAAAAGAAGAATTAGTTTAGTATACAGGTTGTTCTTGGCACTGTAAGAATTATAGAAATGGTATTTTAATTCTTAACAAGGCTACTGATTTTTCTATATTAAAAACATATCATAGCATATTTACACATCTTCTAGCTAAGGGTAGAAATTACAAGGTAAGAGACATTGATGAGTTTATATTACCCAAAGCTAAAAGATCAAGCATTACACATTTATTTAGAAATAGCACATTTATTGTTAACTTTCACTATTAAGCTAACCTCTCAAATAAAATATCTTATATTGATGTGCATGTAGAAATGACAAAAGGTGAATTCATAGGGGTGGGGAGGCACTGAAGCCTGAGCACAAATCCACAGCAAATCCAAAAAAAATATTGGATATTAAGATGGTAAATATTTAGACAATAAATCTTGGAATATCAAGGTTATCTGAAGGTCAACTTCTGTGAACAAGGTGTCTGAAAGAAATCAGTTTAGTCAAGTCTCTTCACTTACCAAAAATCTTTTTACAAAGAAGTCATGTAATTTGTGAGAATCTGACTTTTCTCATTTCCTACTGGTCAACCAGTTTTGAGCAAAATTAAAGATACTTAAATTCAGAAAATATGCAAAATATCAACAAAATGTTAACCTCATTGCTCAGTTTGTGAGACGAACAGAAATAATTGCTGTCGGTTTGTACTTTTCTGACCAATAATTCTCTGGATTTCCTACAAGTAACTTGAGTGATGCAAATGACCTTATTTTTACAGCATGCTTTTATTAAATAGTTTATTATTTTGGCAGACTAATAAAGATTTTGGTATTTGCTTTTATTTGCAATAATTACCACCACATAAAACAGGATTTTATGTTCTTTTTGAGGAACTAGGAGGATAAAAGTGGTGATGGATAGCGCGACCGAGGCATCAGCAATGAGCTGGAAATGAGACAATAAATATGAAAGCAGAGCTAAGGAAACAGCTGCACCCTTGGCCTTTCTTAAAAGAACACGCACACTTCATGGTTCACTCACACTGTTACAGAAACTCCTTTCGTTTCCAGTGAGTCAGAGACTACACGCAAAGTCTGAAACGCTGTTTTCACTCCTAACTGACTGATTCCTTCTATTTAATTAGACTTATTCTGGGAAACTACTTCTAAGTCTTCTGAATGCTTTGATTTCAATAAAAATCATTGACTGGAAAGTTGGTGAGCATAGGGGGTAAAGGGGAATGAAAACATTTCTTATTTTTCTGACTATTCAGCACAGATCTCCACAGTAAAAACATTCCACTTCAGAGTCGATCGCAATTGCAGAGAAAAGGTTTTTGAGGCAGATGAACAAACAATATAATATTCCTAGATAGCAGTTGAAGGATAGCAGAGATGGAAGCTTTGGGGATTTTAACAATGTATCTTGCCAGTAAGGGCATGTGTTTATTACAAATCATAATCGTTTGCATGTGACATGTTTTCTGACCTAATGTTAGTATGTAAATTATCCATGTCAAATATTTTATTTTTATTGTCAGCATAGTATTTTTGACATTCATGTTATCTTTTTTTCATGTCAGTTTGTTTCCTTATTGTACAACTTAATTGTTAACACAAATGAAAACAGATTGTGCCAAATAAAATAAAGGGAAAGGTGAATCTCCTCTGAAGGGCCAGAGCCTGAATTGACACAAAACCGATTTTAGCTCGGTAATATTCTGATGTGGAACTCCTTTTTTCCTCATGCTGAAGTGCAGCCAATGGATAGAAAGTAGGAAGAAGTAATATACTGCGAGCTGAGAAAGCCACTGCTTCACTATTGACAAAAGTCAGATCTCACAGAGGGCGAGAGCTCTACCATTTGGACCATTGTCGCCAAGGCTTACAGTCGATGTGATTCTGACAAGAGGTGGGTGGTAGCAGAACAGACTTAACAATTAATGGTATGCTAAAGCTGAGTTCAGAGAATCGCTGTTCCCAACGCCAATCATTCATTCCTGGCAGTAGCACTTCACATCTTCCCTGGGATGCCATCCAACCACAGTGGCATCTAAAATATATCGAGCAGCGTTCTTACAGTTGGAGGTGAAATTGAAATTTGCGCCAAACAAGTGACAAATTCACATGGCTGAGTGTTGCCTAGCAATCAGGTCCAGGGGGGGCATGGCAATTCTGCATTTACCCATGGGTGTGTGGAACGGGGGAAGAGAATCATTTACATTAAGGTATGGGTGCTCTCATAAGTAAAGCCAGGTATATGAAAGGCTTCATTTTATCATCAGGGCATGCAGAGGAAAGGTATTGGAGAGGCATAGGGAATGTGGGGGTCTGGTGGAGAGGCAGGATTGGTGGAATATGCAGCTCTAGAGGACGAGGCTCTCAGCAGTTAACCTGGGGGAGGGGAAGAGCAGTAAGATGCCAAGATGCCAAACTTGCTGCACAAATTGATGGCAATTGGCCATCCTGCTGTCTTTTGACTACAGGCCTCTTGATGCACCTCTGTTCAGCTAGCACTTGGCAGCTGGGGGGCCCCAGAGTACAGGGAGCAAATGGTATCTTTCTTGTCTCAGAAATCCACCTGAAACAAAGCTCCTGATGAATAGCCAGGTTCAAGAGAGAGTGGAAGAAAAGAGAGAGGCCGAGATTCTAATTGTATGTGCTTACTTGCTCTTTATTGGGGGGGTGGTTCCTTATTTTACCCATTTTGTATTAGTTCTGAGAAATACCACCTAAGCCCCCTGACTCCATTCTTGTGGTGTGTAATGACTATGAAATCAACACTTAATGTATGAGGTGCAAGTGGATATATTAAAATGCCAGCACTCAGGGATGCGTCATAATGTTTGCCCTTTGTCTTAACCTTAGAACAGCTACAGAAATAATTTGGGTTGGGTGGGGGTGTCATTATTCTTTACTTGGAAGAAACACAGCCCTGGAAATCTGAGAAGTAAATTGCACTGAAACAGTGCTCCCGAGGAGCACTCGGAAGGTGTTAGAGATGCCACAGAGCCATTTTCTATTGCTCAGGTCAGTTTTTTCTCTGGAACTCTTGGGCCCCCAAAACTTCCTGAATCTAGTCTGTCCCTCTCTGTATGAAAGAAAAGCCTGGCCTAGACTGAGATAGTTATTGCCTACTTTGATGTTTCTCATTTGGTAGATCCATTTTTACTGAGTCAAGTTTGAATGTGTTTATCCTCAGTTCTACAAAAGTCCAATGCTATTTATTTATGGTATTTGGTAAAGTTTTATAGTAATAGGTCCCATACATTTGTATGGAGTCTATTGTGTTCTCAAGAAGACTCCTAAGTTCTATTAGAGGAATCATTTCTTCAATTAGAATAAGACAAATGCAAAGTGCTACATAACTGAAAGATACTTTAGTTATTTCTATTTCTGTACTAGGCTGTTCATTTTACAGTAGACGTTTAATAGATGCAAGTAAACAAATGGATTGACTGACTGAATGAATGGATTGGTGATGACTGATAAATGCATAAAGCCATACATAATGGTGGCTTTAGTAGTGTGTGCCTTTAATCTCATTAATCTTAGCACTCTGGAGGCAGAGGCAAGTGAATGTCTGGGAGACCGAGGCCAGGTTGTGGGTCGCCATAGCGAGTTCCACACCAGTTTGGGCTGTAGGGAAACCTTGTCTCAAAACAAAAACAAAAACAAACAAGCAAACAAACAGACAACAGACAAACAAAAAAGTCACCGAACAACAAAATCCACATATAAATTTAAAATGTCAGGACTGGGGAGATGGTTTGGTGTAAAGTACCTGCTATATACACAAAGACCTGATTTTGAATCTCCAGAAGCCTATCCTATAACCACAAGACTGGGAAAAACAGAGATTCCTGAGTTCAGGAGTGCACTAGGAAGTCATTCTAGCTGAATGACTAACATCCGATTCAGTTAGAAACTCTGTCTTTAAGAAAATAAAGCAGAAAGTGACAGAGAAATTCACCTGACATAAACATCTTGCCTCTGAACGTGACTGTTTACTCAGGTAAGTGCACCCCCCCCACATGCACACACGCGCGCACACACACACACACACACACAATTTAATAAATAAAAAGAGAAAATCTAAGAACTATATTAATAATAAATTTGACAAATAATTGTAATAAGCAATTATTTTTGTATCATTTTAAGTTCTTTCAAAAGTATTATTGTGGTAAAGGCACATAACATTTGTCCCCTTAAATGTTTTCAATTGCATAGTACAATATATGCATATATGTACATACATATAAAATGTACCAGAGCTCTAGAACTTTTTCATCTTGTAGGAGTGAAGCTTTATAGTCATTGAATGGCAGCTCCCTCATTCTCCCGCTTCTCCTGTCTTCTGTTCTGCTTTTGGGTATCTGATTATGTAAGTGTAATCAGGCTGTTTGTCCTGTGGCTGGTGTCTTTTACTTAGCACTCTGTCTTCTAAGCATTTCTATGATGTAGTGTGTGAGAGGATTTCCTTCTCTCTGTGGCCAGATAGCATAGTGATATATACTCATCACATTTACTTTGTTTATCCTTTTGTGGTTATTTTATTATTTTTGTACCTTAGCTAGTGCGAATAATGTAATGAAGCTAAGATATTTCAGATACTGATTTCAGTCCTTTGGTATAATGCATGCTCAGAAAAGGGAATAGGAGATATCAATAGCCGCAGGCAACTTGCATTGCCATAAAATGTGTGTGTGTGCATGTGAGCTGGCTTCGCCATGTCCCTATCAATATTCTATGTTGTGGTTTTCTTTCTAATAGCGACCTGAAAGGTATGGACTGATGGTTCATTGTGGTTTTGACTTAGATTCCCTCACAGTTGGTGGGGTGGAGCATCTTCTCACATATTGTCAGCCATTTTTGTGCCTCCTTGGAGAGCATTTGTTGGGGCCTCAGCCCATTTTAAATCAGTTTCTTTGTTGCTTTGCTGTTAGGTTATAGGAGTTCCACTGTGGTTTTGTTGCTAATCACAGATCACATATCCAGCCACTAAATTGTTGGATTGCATTCTCATTCTGTTGGTTTCCTTTTTCTGTGGACGGACACTTTTTCACCGGTTCTGACTTGTTTATTTTTGCTTCGCTCACCTGTTCTTTTGGTATCATATTCAAGAAATGAAGCAAGGTGTGGTGGCACATGCCTTTGTTCCCAGAACTTGGGCAGAGTCAGGAAGATCTTTGTGAGATTAAGGACAGTCATATAGACAAAGTGAGTATCAGGTCAGTTGGGCTATAGGGAGACCCTGTTTCAAACTAACTAACAAATTAACTAAGTAAGTAAGTAACTAAGTAACAAAAACCAAAACAAGCCCAAGAGAAATGACCACAAAGACAAATGTGACACATATTTCACTTACTTTTTACTTTTAGTTAAAAGATATGTTATAGACACATTTTAATATATTTTCAAGACAGACCCTCACTGTGTTACCCAGGATTACCTCAAACTTGTAGGTGCTAATGATTGTCCTGCTTCCCATACATTTCCTGTGTACCTGGGACTGTAGCATCCACCACAGTGCAGGGCCTCCCTTTTACTCCAGGTTATATAATCTCAGGGCTTGCATTTATGCCTTTAATTCATCATACTCTTATATTTATGTAAGGCATTCCATATCATTGTTCATATAAATGTCTGATTTTCTCAGCTTCAGTTATTGAAGGTTGTCCTGTTCTGCTGTATAGTTATGAGACTGGAACTCAAATCCAGAGATCTGTCCAACTCAAGTGAGTACTCTTAATTTTACAATAAAATTAAAGAGGTTTTTATTTTGTACTAGCATGCTTTTAGAATCCCTGAATGCGGCTTAAGGCAATAACAGTGCTTTTCTCTTAGGAGTGGTCAAGCAAATGTGCAGGCACAAAAGTGGGATATTAAACACTTATGCAAATATTGTGCATTTAGAAGACACACCAGAGAGAAAGTTCTGCAGATATCAAGGAAGGATACATGGCTTATTTTCATATGATCAGCACCTAACCTCAAGCTTACTCTCAGGTATTCTCAATCCAGGTTTTCCAGACAAATAGGAAACCCTAAAAATATTGGAGGGGGAAGTTGGATTCATGATGTCTAAAGTTAACATTCAGAGGTGTCAAAGGAAAGTAGGAAGTTCTAGTGATAAGCTGAATTGACTGAAAAGACAGTTACAGGTTGTTGGTTAGTGTTCTGCCCGTTAACTAAGATTGCATCTTGGCTGCTCATGATACTCGGAAATCTCTTTGATGTTTGTATAATGTAATTGTAAACCAAACATTATTTAAATTAATTTAATTGTTTAAAGAAAATTTTCCAAAATGATTTATATGGAATGAATTACAACAATTGTACTGAATGGTAAAAAGAGTTGAAAAATGAGTGTTCGGGTGTTTATCAAAAGCTGAGTGAATGAGTTCAAATGTTGTGTCTCTAAATAGTTCTAGTTGTAAACTAATGTCTCTAATAACCTATTACTGATTCATCTATTTCAATCACCACATCAGTGTTCATAGCTTTCCAGTGCAACTTCTGAGACAGATAACAGATAATTGAGATCATGCCGTTGAAAGAATGTGTTTTTAATAAAAAGCAGCTAATTTTCTAGAAAGGACTGCAAGTCTTTAGTAGGGACCATTAAGTGGATAGTTTCCTTTCTGCTGGGAGTGTATGTAGAGGGTACTATACAAAGAAGAAAAAGTATTAAATGAGGATAAGACAATATGGCCAGGGATTAACATTATTTATTACACAGTTTTGCCTATTCTGGACACTTCTGACCTAAACAAAAGCATCTAACAAATAATTTCTGAGCTTATACTTTAAAATGCTATGCTACACTAAGCACGATTTTTTGATCATTGTCCTGAAGGAGAAATGAGACTTCAGCTTCTGGCTGGCACTAAGGAGAGAGGGTGAGAGACTTTACCTAAGCACAAGAAAACTGCAATGCTGTAAAATACATTTTATTTCAACCCTACAGTACAGTAGTATCAATTATGAGATAGTCTTAAAAGAACTTACTGAAAAGAGGAAATAATGCAAAGTTAGGGTCTAGAATTAAGAGGTTAGAGATAGAGTACTAGGCTTGCAGAAGGGCTTGCCTTGCATTCCCAGACACGTGTCACACACAGTGGATCACTTTTACCAAAACAGACTTCCCTCTTCTCTCACCTCTCCTGATAAGGGGAGAAGAATGAGTGAAGATCAGGGGACTTCTTTTCCTCTCATGTCAGCTGTAACACCCTCAACGCGGCTTTCAAGTGCTATTTAATAGTCTTCTACCACCAATGATTTAATTTCTCAAATGCCAGCAGACATCTCTCTGAGTGCCCTCTTCACTCTTCCATGGCAATACCCCTACCATTGTCCGTTGCCTTGTCTGACACACCCATCAGTCTTTGTCATCCCCTGACTGGGAATCTTCCTTCCTCTATGTACTCCAGCCAGGCTTTGAGTGACTCCCATGTGTAATCACTATGCATCCAACTGTTAGCAGACATGTACACTCTAGTCTGTTCCAGATATGGGGCCCCATGCACTTCATGGGATATTTTCTTATGTTGTTTATTGATTGTCTCAGATGGTCTATATTGTAGTAGAATGCGTTGTGTTAGTGTTTAAAAAGTAAATTCTACTCTTCAACCAGTTACTTAGTTATATAATTCCTGGAAAATTAACTTTATTAAGCCTCATTTTCAATGTGTTTCAATGAATTCTTGAGTGAAGCTCACAAGATGATATGCCTATAATCTTTGAAATGCTGAATGTGCTAATCAGTTATAAAATTATAATAATTATCTAATGTACATTTTTCTCTGGGAAATCATATCTAAATTCTGTGCTGTCACATAAATATATACAAATACCAAAAATTATGGAAAAGGAATTGCAAAGATTTTACTTGTTGAAGAATGCTAATCATGGTGTTCTTTATCACCACGTCGCTATTTGAGTCTTTACGCTCTTCCCCTTCTCCATGACAGTATTCTACCTCAGAACTTAACTGGAAATTTCGCTCACCAATTATTCTGAAAAACTTGTACTAAGGCTCAGTGCTCTCTGATTTTTGTTTTGTTGTATCTAGCGATCTCATCCTAGATAGCCAAAGATGTCTTTTTCTCTGTATTTTTCTTATTTCTGTGTCATAAGCTTCAGAGCTTATGGCAAAGTCAGAGATTTACAAAGAAAACTGAGAGGCTTAAATGTGGGCAAATCCTATCAGTGAATATTTTTCTTGCTGTTATATTTTATAACTACAATGCTTTTCTTAATTTCATGTGGATGGTACCAGGGTTTAGAAGCCACTCAGTGAAGTTCTACAGCTAGCTGTAGAGAAATGCATAAAATAATCTTAAATTTAGAGACAGTCTCACTAAACTGCACTTTTAATACTTGCAAGTAATATGAGCTGCTTGAGTTAGTTACATATTGAGAATTATTTTCCCGGTCTGAATAATGAGACTGCTAACTTCCATAACATACTGTTGTAAGATGTATCAACTGTCATGGTATATAAATGCTTTTGATACTGATTAAACACATAAGTGTGTGCTGTAAACTTGACAGGCTTCTTTATGGTGTATACCGATCCAGGTTCCTACCTATGTGATATTTAGAAATCAGCTCCTAAAGCTCTTAGATTTTTTTCTTATCTGCAAAATGGAGGAACTGAATAAGTAATTTGGGAGTTATTGGAATTCTAGTATTTCTATATCTGAGAAGCTAAATATTAGTGAGGACTATAATCAAGTACTTTCTGGGCTCCAAAGAACTAACACAATACTGAATTTAAAAAGACAACAAAAAGAATAAAAAACTCATTCCTAACTAAAACAAAACAAAACAAAACAAAACAAAAGAAAGCAGCATGTCTCTAGCCAAGGTGAATATGCGTATAGATAAATATCAGTTGGTGCTAGTCAGTGATGATGTTCATATTGGACTTAAAAGAAACAAAGTAGTGAGCATTTTATTAATCCAAATGTATACATTAAGTAAGGTGCTAAATTTTGTTTAGCAATTCTTTCTGTTCCCTTCGTGTCAAATTGTCTTTTCATGGCACAAAGATAATGAAACATGGTGATAATTTATCATAACTTCTGTGGAAAAATAAAAAGGGACAAGTAAAGCTAGCAGCCATGTAAACCTTCTGTTTTATTGCTTATTTTTCAGATTCATAAAACTTGAACATCCAAAAATCACTGACATATATATGTATATATATATATATGTATTACTGAGCATTAAATTATTTTTATTTTTACCACCGCCATTGATTGACATTGTCACTAACAATACTAAGTGTGAACTTTCAGAAAAGGGATATAAAAGTCTTGAAAATATCAACTTTTTAAAGCGCAGTCAGCTTCCTCAACACCAGAGGAAGAACATTTCTTTTCCTCTACCCTGAAGGGAATTGGGGGTGGCAAGAGCCAATGTTTTTTGCCCGCTCTTGTTGCTGTGAATGAAATCTCTTCAGTTTTGGAAATGTCACTATAAACCCCCTATTCTGGAGAAGTGGGGCTCGAAGCATCTAACAGAATCCTCTGGCTTCATCCAGCTTGAGGCAGGTAGCTGCCAGGCCCATCTGGGGAAGTGATGCAAAGAAGATAAAACAAAAGAGCTTTACCACTGAATTACTATGTCAATCCCAAACTCCCAGTGGAATAACAGAGCCACAGGTGGAGATTTTAAGAGAAGAAAAAAAATGACTATTTTTTACTAACATTTTAAGACGTTCCTATTGTCAATTAACATACAAATTTTATAAATAGAGGCATTATGATTTAATGTCATGAAGTCAACATATAACTTGTCAAATGAGAATAGCTTGTTGCTGCTACTTCTTTTGTTTTTTAGAAATATTGACATATTATAATTTTTTCTATGAAGTTATATTTGAGGAATTTTTTTGTATGTGTCAGCCTTAGGTATTATGGTAAGTTGTCTCAGAGTTATTGTTCAGAAAAGCTGATTCTGTAAGTGAAAGAATACAAAGAGATAAAGTGTATATTTAGAAGTTCGGTTTACTTATACTCTAACATCCCCCATTAGTTTGAATATTGATTCATATATAAAGGAACATGCAAAACTATCAATGATTGAAATGAGGGTAATATTGTGAATAAATAGACTTAATGACAGTAATGATATGACATAGATGTGTATTCCGTAGAGCAAGAATACACTCTCCCACATGACAGCTTATCTGATCCTCTATGATTGCCTAATTCTGTACTGTTCAAATATTTAATATTGTTACTCTTTTTACTATGCTTTTGAATTCAGGCTCACTAAATTACTCATGTTATGATTCTATTTTATTGAATTGTATTTATTTGTTAACTAGGATAGATAGGAACAAATTTTGCCCTTCCTATTTTTATGTATTATTCATAACCTATATTGAAATGATTAGTACAAATGTCAGAATACAATGGATGTATGTACCAATGATCTTCAGGTTTATTATGAAAGCATCTATACTGATGTGCAGATTTGGTAGTGGTTAAAAGTAAGAAAACAAGTGTAGTGTTCTATATTTCGAGGAAACACGGTCATAAGGCAAAATTTAACATATTTTTCCAACAGGATTTTTCCATAATCCAGGTTAGCCTCAAATTCTTGTTCTTTTTCGCTTTGACTATTGAGTATTGGTATTTCAAAGTTTTGCCACCACTTTCAGCACTTTTTTCTTTTAGGTGAATATGTTTATACATTGAATTAATCTATTGAAACTTAATGGAATTAAGAAATGTCTTATTTTAATATTTTCTTTATCTTTCTTCATTTTCATTTTGAAAATTACTCGTAGGCTTGTCTTCCATCTTCATATACCTATACTTTGAAGCTAATTTCCTAATAACAGTGTCTACATATGTACATATAAAGGATGGGAAGTGGTGGCACACATGTGCCTGAGATATCTCCTGCCTTTGGATTTCTACAAAATTCTTTAAAAGATATATTATAACTTAATTTCATCAGCAACAAAATAAAAATACATTTTATAGTTGTTTTGAAATTAAAACATGATTTACAGTCTACATAATATTTTTGACTTCAAGGTATCTCAAAAATGTAGAACAAACACAACGATCAAGTGTGGTTTCCTGGTCAAATTATACAGGGTGTGGTTTTTACTTCAAGACTTCTATGTCATAAGTAACTTTTTAGCCAGAAATTTTGCTTTATATTATGTGGATAAAGTCTTAGATTAAGATGTTAACTGTATGTTAATGTATCAACAACAATAAGAAAAGATATTATTCATTTTCATTTTCAGTTGTACTTTATTTAAAAGAATATTAGATCTAAAAATAAATCTCCTGGACATTTCTCTTTACTTTGGCTTTAGCTTTTGTCAGATAACCACTACCTCCAAGAAAATTAGTTTCCTAAACCACAGGTTTTAGAAAATGAATGTTTATTTTGTCTCTGAGTCAACATCCTTTAGGATTTTGCTTTTGAGGAATGTAAATGCATGGATAGTGAATATCACTGTGCAGTGTGTGGAACACTCTGAGATAAACTAATACAAATATGTATGTGTATATGAATGTGGTGTATAAATACATAGTATATGTACATTTGTGTGTAATAATCAAACAAAAAGAACCCACAGGTCTGTATCCAAGTGTGTGTGTGAGCATTCATATTTTATGCTGAGGCACAATTCTGACACCATTGACATTTTGTATTTTAATGGGACAAGCTGGTGTCACCAAACAGGAAAATTAATTCACTAACTCCTTTGCATGCTCATGGAAGCAATATAATTTATTATAAGCATATTGCCAATCCGAAGACAAACAAACAGCATGTGTGTACTATTAGATCTAAATCATAGCAGGAAGCTGAGCTGGTAGGAAATATAGTGCATCCAGCCTTGTGAATCTTGTTTTACTCATGGGTGACTTACTATATGCCTAGATTTCACTCTAGTTCCCTATAATTTACATAGGGTTGTTACATGTTGTGCTTCTTCCCAAATCATCTGTCTCTGTGAGAGTCCGTCCACTACAGAGTCAGGGAACATTCAGGACTAGTGTGAGAGTCCTATGACCGCACGGGGAGGAAATGAAATAAAAGCAGGTCCTTGCCTAAATACACAAAATATGCTAGTCTCTAAAACTAATTCTAAAACATCTATGAAGAGCCTCAGAGCTGGTCTCAGAAAGCTTGTCTGGAGGATAATTCAAGCTGTCTTGAAAGCGGGGAGCTTAGGTGATTAAGTCTTTTGCAAGCTTGTTGCATCTCAGAATGTTTTCCACATATCCACACAGGCACCAGAAAGATCTGTCTCTTTTTAACCCCCAGTAGTTTATTCAGGTAAACAGAGGGATAAGTCAATACAAAGGAAAACCAATAATGCCCTAGATATCCCAAAACCTTATTCATAAAGGGCATTTTTAATAGAATATACCATCACTTATTCATGTAACCCTGATTTTCAGTCTCATTGGGACTATAGTATTATTTTTCACTCTTTTGTTTTCACTTTCTGAAGTTCTAGTGATTGAATTGAGGGCCTTCTGAATGCTATGAAATATTATATAGCTGAAGATATATCAACAGCCTTATATATTCTACCTTAGGAACATTAGTTTTTAAAAATATTATTATTGTTGGCTTATGAAGAAAGCAATTCAAAAGCAATCAAATGAAAGTGATAGAAAAGTCCTGGTGTAAGGTGGGCAGAGGAGAGAAGAGTTAGGTGTGCAGAGATTCAGTGTTTGCTGAGAGCACCGATTTGCTTGCCTACAACTGGATTGCATTCACCCACTAGGAGCTCTCTGGACCTTGTTGTTTCTGACATTTCACAGAGGAGAAACCATGTTCTTACATTTATAGAGAAGAGATGCTATGAACATTTTTGAAATGGAATATCCATACAACAGGACTATAGTCAATGAAGTGTAGATGTATTAATTTTTAGAAAACATTTTTTTACAAAATGAGATATAGCCTCTAATAACAGATAGATTTTGTAGACATTAGTAAATATTTGTTGAATAGGAAAAAGATCCAAGTTTTATGACATATTAGTGAGAGCATATCACTGTACAAGTGATGCATTTTATCATGGTGGGATTGATTGTTTGTATAAGTGGAAAACTCAAAGCAAGTATTAATAAAAGACACGATGAAATGTTTTCTGATCTGATAATTATGTAGGATCAGAAAGGGGATCTGTTAGAAATGAATTTATCTGCAAATAATACAAAATGCTACAGGCCTGGCTTTGTCTTCTGCACTGTTTGAGAGTAGGTAGTAGAGGGTAGGTGTTGGAGTTCAGCCATGTCACTAGAAACCTAAATTCGTTCCATCTTTCTGTTCTGTCACACATAGTTAGTAGGCTTTTGCCCTCAATCTTGGCATCTTTTGATTCCAAGAAAGATGCTTGCCCGCCATGTCTTATGCTAATACTTCAACCGGCAGAAAGGAAAGATGATGGAGTAGGGAGGGAGGCAGGGATGGGCGGCTTATTAGGAAAACAACAGCCTTCCCATCAATCCCAGCAGATGTCTGCTTGCATTTCATAGAGCAGGACTGTGCCACCTGATTAGGATGCAAGGGAGCCTGGGAAAACAAGTATTTTTAGCTGGACAGATTGCTGCCTCTCCAAAAAGCCAAGGTCCTATTGACAAAGCAATAGTGAGAGAGGATATTGTGCATGAAAATAGCTATGTGTACTCTACGGCCGAAGAGAGAGAAATAATTTAATTACTGGGACATAAAATTTGAGCAGAACTCCTTTAATTTCATTCTTCTGAAAAATAAATTCAAATTCAGACTGGTTCTATAGGACAGAAGTTTTATTCATGATGAAATTAAATCTGATCCCATACTTTTCATAAGAAGTTTAACAAATAGTGGAATATTTTTTGCTAGATTTCATTCTTCTATGTACAACTTAGAGGGAAAATGTCATTATCTTCATACCGCCTTGAATTTAGGAGCTTCTCTTTACTAGACCAATTTCTATGCATCTCTCCTTTCAAAACCATTCTGTTTTACAAATAGCTTTCAGAAGTCTTATAAAACAAAAAGCTCTTACCAAAATGTACACGGTTGACACTGGGTTTCTGTGTTGTCCTATTTGGAGACTATTTTATATTTTAATAAGATAATTGACAAAAAGTTAGTTTCTGCTTTCAAGAACCACAAATGCCTGAAACAGATGATTTTGAGCAACAGAATCTTTTCTTTTTCTTCTTAATCTAGGTTTTTCTTTCATTTGAAATGCCTCTGCCTCTACCTTTGAATACTGGGAGTTAAGGTATGGGCCACTCTACCCAGCTGGCAGGAGAATCTTAATCTTAGCTATCAAGTTATTCATGTGGACAGATGTCTTTCTTATCTTAGAAATTTAATTTTACTTTACTTACCAAGAATGGCATAAAAGAGAAGCACAAAGATCTTTCATATTGACAACATGTTAGTGGAACAATCATTGCTTTAACAGATGACTTATGAGAATTATACAATGTCATAGTTCTCTGTTCATAGAAATATGAGCAATTTAATAGTGACTAAGAGTTGGAAACATTTCAATATTTAATAAGTTTCTGGACTTTTTCCCGGATTGATCATTTCTTCATTTTGACAAAAGCTTTCATAAATAGAACATAGGAAGATATTTGGTAAAAAGGTTTAATGTAAACTTTTAGATCCTTTGTAAGCTTAAGAAACCGACAAGAGAGAATAGAATAAGTTGCTCATGAATGAAACAGTGGAGGCTCTTGTGGTGGGTGTTCATGAATGTTGTATGTGGATCCAGAAGGCTTTTATAGTATTCAGAATAATTTGTCTTCACCTACAAACTCCATACTTTACCATGTACTTACTATTCCTCTTTCCCGAGTACTCTTCCTTCTCGGCCTGCAGGTTTATCATTCTTGGCATGGAAGAAAGCTAGTGGGAAATGTTCATTAACTTCTCATTGTAGCCGTGTGATTTCTATACAGGGGAGCGAGGCTAAGAGTACAGCTACAGATTGCCGAGTAACTACCTTGATTGTTTCAGTAAGGACTCTTAGGGGCCCTCATGCCTCAATACATAAGCAGAAGCTCTCATTGTAAGGTTTCACAGAAATACACGAATCCAATCCCTCCTTTCTCTATGTTGCTGGGATCTCTCTCTCTCTCTCTCTCTCTCTCTCTCTCTCTCTCTCTCTCTCTCTCTCTTTCTCACACACACACACACATTTTAAAAATAGTACTTTTCATTGAACTTTTACAACTTTAATACGATGCATCTTGATCATATTTAGATGCCCCTTCCTTATATGCACCTGTATAGTCCCGCCAATAAGATAGCATGCATTGTAATACGTTGAAACCTATCCAGTCAAGTTTATGTCCCCAAATGTCACTCAGCCCGGGAAAGGAATCCTTGGTGCTGCAAAATGGCTGCCAGGGGATGGATCCGGGAGGGTGCCGGGCGTCCTGGTCCCACGTGGACAGGCTGTGGCACGAGATGGCTTGGTTTCTGGTCCTGGAAGGACCTTAGCCTGGGACCTAAAGAAGTGGGCGGGTTCCGGCGCCCACAGGAAGAGGCTAGGCAGAAGGCTGCGCAAATAGATGCCGCCTTGGAATGGAGAAAGGGTTCTTGGCCGGCCAGAAGTTCTCAGCCATGGTGGTTTATACTCAATCTCATTCACATTCGGGCCAGGTGGCCGGCGACAGGAGGCCAGCTGACAGGCTCCTCGACCGCTTCGTGAGGATCCAGCGGGGGGGGGGGGGGGGGGGACGAAAAAGATCTTCCTGCCCCATGCAGAACAATTGACGTCCTCCCTCTGTCCTCCTGAAGGCAGGCAGTGGCATTTTTAAGGAAGCCAGATGTTGGAGATGTGGGCGGGATCCTAGGGGAAGATGGGGTGTGGCCCACCCACCCCAGAGCACCAAAGGGGCCGCATTCAGCTTCTTCTGGCCAGCTGAAAGGAATGAAGGAGGGTGAAGATCAGAAGGCCTCCAGGAGCCACCTTCAGCACCCTAGAGACAGACCCGCTGGGTTCAGGGGTGTCTCTGCGACCGTCCCGAGACCCCACACCCTCTAAGGTCGGATGGTGTAGCTCACCTGGTCCTAGATGTCAGGACCGCCAGCTGGCGTGTGCTCTCTGGTCGTTAAGAGAGTCCTGGCATCTCAGCCTGGAGTCATTGGCCTTGGCTTGTAGGTGCAGGGGCATGGGGGAGGACCTCAGTGGTCATGGTGAAGTGGAACTGGTGAAGAGGACTCCAGGGAGTCCAACTCAGCACCCTAGAGACAGACCCGCTGGGTTCAGGGGTGTCTCCACGACCGCCCCGAGACGCCACACCCTCTAAGGTGGGATGGTGTAGCTCACCTGGTCCTAGATGTCAGGAAGGCCGGCTGGCACGTGGTCTCTGGTGGTTCAGAGAGTCCTGGTATCTCTGCCTGGAGTCGTTGGCCTTGTCTCCTAGGTGCAGGGGCATGGGGGAGGACTTCCATGATCATGGTGAAGTGGAAGTGATGACGGCTCCAGATCCTGAGGGGATGCCTTCTTCACACACACCGGGTGCCCTGGTGCCAGGGAAGCCTGTCCTTGGCGCTTCAAGATGGCTGCCAGGCGATTGAACAGTGACGGTGGTGTGTTCCCTGGTGTCAGGTGCACAGGCAGTGGCCCGAGATGGCTTGGTTCGTGGTCCTTTGACGAGGAGGCAAGAGGTCATGTTCCTGGAAAGCTTGGTCAGGATCCAGGTGGTTCGGGGTGCGATCACCAAACACCAAATGACAAGCTCCGTCCGTCCTCCTTAGGCCAGGTGATGTTTTGGTCAGAGAAGCCGGCTGTTGGAGATGTGGCCAGGCTCCTGCGAAGTTGGGGCGTCTCCCGCCCACCCCAGAGCTCCTACAGGGCTGGCTGCAGCTTTCTGTGGCCACCTAAAGGGAATCACGGAGGGCTCAGGTCAAGAGGCCTCCGGGGAATCCAACTCAGCACCCTACAGACAGGCCCGCTGGGTTCAGGCTTGTCTCTGCGAACGCACCGAGACGCCACACCCTCTAAGGTGGGATGGTGTAGCTTACCTGGTCCTAGATGTCAGGAAGGCCGGCTGGCCAGTGGTCTCTGGTGGTTCAGAGAGTCCTGGTATCTCTGCTTGGAGTCGTTGGCCTTGGCTCGTAGGTGCAGGGGCATGGGGGAGGACTTCCATGATCATGGTGAAGTGGAACTGATGACGGCTCAGGTCCTGAGGGGATGCTTTCTTCACACACACCGGGTGCCCTGGTGCCAGGGAAGCCTCTCCTTGGTGCTTCAAGATGGCTGCCAGGCGATGGAACAGTGACGGTGGTGTGTTCCCTGGTGTCAGGTGCACAGGCAGTGGCCCGAGAGGCTTGGTTCGTGGTCCTTTGACGAGGAGGCCAGTGGTCATGCTCCTGGACTGCCTGGTCAGGATCCAGAAGGTGCGGGGGGTGGGAGCTGATGGGAGATGGAGGGGCCCTGAATGACGTCGAAGTTTGCTGGAGGCTGGATGGCACAGCACACTTGCCAAGGATCTTGCTGCTCCATGCACACCTATTGACGACTTCCGTCCGACCTCCTGAGGCCAGGTGGTGTTGTTGGTAAGAGAAGCCGGCTGTTGGACATGTGGCCAGGCTCCTGCGAAGTTGGGGCGTCTCCCGCCCACCCCAGAGCTCCTACAGGGCCCGGCTTCAGCTTCATGTGGCCACCTAAAGGGAATGACGGAGGGCTCAGGACAAGAGGCCTCCAGGGAATCCAACTCAGCACTCTACAGACAGGCCTGCTGGGTTCAGGCTTGTCTCCGCGACCGCCCCGAGACGCCACACCCTCTAAGGTGGGATGGTGTAGCTCACCTAGTCCTAGATGTCAGGAAGGCAGGCTGGCGCGAGGTCTCTGGTGGTTCAGAGAGTCCTGGTATCTCTGCCTGGAGTCGTTGGCCTTGGCTCGTACGTGCAGGGACATGGGGAAGGTCCTAAATGGTCATGGTGAAGTGGAACTGATGAAGGCTCTGTGTCCTCAGGGGCTGTTTTATTTACACACAACGGGTGCCATGGTGCCCGGGAAGCGTCTCCTTGGCGCTTAGAGATGGCTGCCAGGGGATGGAACAGGCAGCGTCGCGTGCGCCCTGGTCTCAGGTGCACAGGCAGTGGCCCGAGATGGCTTGGTTTGTGGTCCTTTGAGAGAAGGCCAGAGGTCATGTTCCTGGAAAGCTTGGTCAGTATCCAGGTGGTTCGGGTTGCCGGGGTCAGGATCTGATGGGAGATGGAGGGGCCCTGAAGGATGTCGAAGGCTGCTGGAGCTGGATGGCACTCGCGAAGGATCTTAGTGCTCCAGGCACACCAAATGACGATCTCCGTCCGTCCTCCTTAGGCCAGGTGATGTTTTGGTCAGAGAAGCCGGCTGTTGGAGATGTGGCCAGGCTCCTGCGAAGTTGGGGCGTCTCCCGCCCACCCCAGAGCTCCTACAGGGCTGGCTGCAGCTTTCTGTGGCCACCTAAAGGGAATCACGGAGGGCTCAAGTCAAGAGGCCTCCGGGGAGTCCAACTGAGCACCCTACAGACAGGCCCACTGGGTTCAGGCATGTCTCCTCGTCCGCCCAAAGACGCCACACCCTCTAAGGTCTGAAGGTGTAGCTCACCTGGTCCTAGATGTCAGGACCGCCGGGTGGCGCGTGGTCTCTGGTGGTTCAGAGAGTCCTGGTATCTCTGACTGGCGTCGTTGGCCTTGGCTCGTAGGTGCAGGGGCATGGGGGAGGACTTCCATGATCATGGTGAAGTGGAAGTGATGACGGCTCCAGATCCTGAAGGGATGCCTTCTTCACACACACCGGGTGCCCTGGTGCCAGGGAAGCCTGTCCTTGGCGCTTCAAGATGGCTGCCAGGTGATTGAACAGTGACGGTGGTGTGTTCCCTGGTGTCAGGTGCACAGGCAGTGGCCCGAGATGGCTTGGTTCGTGGTCCTTTGACGAGGAGGCAAGAGGTCATGTTCCTGGAAAGCTTGGTCAGGATCCCGGTGGTTCGGGTTGCGAACACCGAACACCAAATGACGACCTCCGTCCGTCCTCCTTAGGCCAGGTGATGTTTTGGTCAGAATAGCCGGCTGTTGGAGATGTGGCCAGGCTCCTGCGAAGTTGGGGCGTCTCC
Source organism: Eospalax fontanierii (assembly GCA_035773235.1). NCBI lineage: Eukaryota > Metazoa > Chordata > Mammalia > Rodentia > Spalacidae > Eospalax > Eospalax fontanierii. Next base: position 17,288,450 of record CM069536.1, on the reverse strand, counting down.
CGCCCACCCCAGAGCTCCTACAGGGCTGGCTGCAGCTTTCTGTGGCCACCTAAAGGTAATCAGGGAGGACTCAAGGCAAGAGGCCTCCGGGGAGTCCAACTCAGCACCCTACAGACAGGCCCACTGGGTTCAGGCATGTCTCCTCGACCGCCCAGAGAAGCCACACCCTCTAAGGTCTGAAGGTGTAGCTCACCTGGTCCTAGATGTCAGGACCGCCGGGTGGCGCGTGGTCTCTGGTGGTTCAGAGAGTCCTGGTATCTCTGACTGGCGTCGTTGGCCTTGGCTCGTAGGTGCAGGGGCATGGGGGAGGACTTCCATGATCATGGTGAAGTGGAAGTGATGACGGCTCCAGATCCTGAAGGGATGCCTTCTTCACACACACCGGGTGCCCTGGTGCCAGGGAAGCCTGTCCTTGGCGCTTCAAGATGGCTGCCAGGTGATTGAACAGTGACGGTGGTGTGTTCCCTGGTGTCAGGTGCACAGGCAGTGGCCCGAGATGGCTTGGTTCGTGGTCCTTTGACGAGGAGGCAAGAGGTCATGTTCCTGGAAAGCTTGGTCAGGATCCCGGTGGTTCGGGTTGCGAACACCGAACACCAAATGACGACCTCCGTCCGTCCTCCTTAGGCCAGGTGATGTTTTGGTCAGAATAGCCGGCTGTTGGAGATGTGGCCAGGCTCCTGCGAAGTTGGGGCGTCTCCCGCCCACCCCAGAGCTCCTACAGGGCTGGCTGCAGCTTTCTGTGGCCACCTAAAGGTAATCAGGGAGGACTCAAGGCAAGAGGCCTCCGGGGAGTCCAACTCAGCACCCTACAGACAGGCCCACTGGGTTCAGGCATGTCTCCTCGACCGCCCAGAGAAGCCACACCCTCTAAGGTCGGAAGGTGTAGCTCACCTGGTCCTAGATGTCAGGACCGCAGGGTGGTGCGTGGTCTCTGGTGGTTCAGAGAGTCCTGGTATCTCTGACTGGAGTCGTTGGCCTTGGCTCGTAGGTGCAGGGGCACGGGGAAGGACTTCCATGATCATGGTGAAGTGGAACTGATGACGGCTCCAGATCCTGAGGGGATGCTTTCTTCACACACACGGGGTGCCATGGTGCCCGGGAAGCGTCTCCTTGGAGCTTAGAGATGGCTGCCAGGGGATGGAACAGGCAGTGTGGCGTGCACCCTGGTCTCAGGTGCACAGGCAGTGGCCCGAGATGGCTTGGTTTCTGGTCCTTTGAGAGGAGGCCAGAGGTCATGTTCCTGAAAAGCTTGGTCAGGATCCAGGTGGTTCGGGGTGCCGGGGTCAGGATCTGATGGGAGACGGAGGGGCCCTGAAGGATGTCTAAGGCTGCTGGAGCTGGATGGCACTCGCGAAGGATCTTAGTGCTCCAGGCACACCAAATGACGACCTCCGTCCGTCCTCCTTAGGGCAGGTGATGTTTTGGTCAGAGAAGCCGGCTGTTGGAGATGTGGCCAGGCTCCTGCGAAGTTGGGGCGTCTCCCGCCCACCCCAGAGCTCCTACAGGGCTGGCTGCAGCTTTCTGTGGCCACCTAAAGGGAATCACGGAGGGCTCAGGTCAAGAGGCCTCCGGGGAATCCAACTCAGCACCCTACAGACAGGCCCGCTGGGTTCAGGCTTGTCTCTGCGAACGCACCGAGACGCCACACCCTCTAAGGTGGGATGGTGTAGCTTACCTGGTCCTAGATGTCAGGAAGGCCGGCTGGCCAGTGGTCTCTGGTGGTTCAGAGAGTCCTGGTATCTCTGCTTGGAGTCGTTGGCCTTGGCTCGTAGGTGCAGGGGCATGGGGGAGGACTTCCATGATCATGGTGAAGTGGAACTGATGACGGCTCAGGTCCTGAGGGGATGCTTTCTTCAAACACACCGGGTGCCCTGGTGCCAGGGAAGCCTCTCCTTGGTGCTTCAAGATGGCTGCCAGGCGATGGAACAGTGACGGTGGTGTGTTCCCTGGTGTCAGGTGCACAGGCAGTGGCCCAAGAGGCTTGGTTCGTGGTCCTTTGACGAGGAGGCCAGTGGTCATGCTCCTGGACTGCATGGTCAGGATCCAGAAGGTGCGGGGGGTGGGAGCTGATGGGAGATGGAGTGGCCCTCGAAGTTTGCTGGAGGCTGGATGGCACAGAACACTTGCCAAGGATCTTGCTGCTCCATGCACACCTATTGACGACTTCCTTCCGACCTCCTGAGGCCAGGTGGTGTTGTTGGTAAGAGAAGCCGGCTGTTGGACATGTGGCCAGGCTCCTGCGAAGTTGGGGCGTCTCCCGCCCACCCCAGAGCTCCTACAGGGCCCGGCTTCAGGTTCATGTGGCCACCTAAAGGGAATGACGGAGGGCTCAGGACAAGAGGCCTCCAGGGAATCCAACTCAGCACTCTACAGACAGGCCCGCTGGGTTCAGGCATGTCTCCTCTTCCGCCCAGAGACGCCACACCCTCTAAGGTCGGAAGGTGTAGCTCACCTGGTCCTAGATGTCAGGACCGCCGGGTGGCGCGTGGTCTCTGGTGGTTCAGAGAGTCCTGGGTCTCTGCCTGGAGTCGTTGGCCTTGGCTCGTAGGTGCAGGGGCATGGGGGAGGACTTCCATGATCATGGTGAAGTGGAAGTGATGATGGCTCCAGATCCTGAAGGGATGCTTTCTTCACACACACCAGGTGCCCTGGTGCCAGGGAAGCCTCTTCTTGGCCCTTCAAGATGGCTGTCAGGCGATGGAACACTAACGGTGGTGTGTTCCCTGGTGTCAGGTGCACAGGTAGTGGCCCGAGATGGCTTGGTTCGTGGTCCTTTCAGAGGAGGCCAGAGGTCATGTTCCTGGAAAGCTTGGTCAGGATCCAGGTGGTTCGGGGTGCGAACACCGAACACCAAATGACGACCTCCGTCCGTCCTCCTTAGGCCAGGTGATGTTTTGGTCAGAGAAGCCGGCTGTTGGAGATGTGGCCAGGCTCCTGCGAAGTTGGGGCGTCTCCCGCCCACCCCAGAGCTCCTACAGGGCTGGCTGGAGCTTTCTGTGGCCATCTAAAGGTAATCAGGGAGGGCTCAAGTCAAGAGGCCTCCGGGGAGTCCAACTCAGCACCCTAGAGACAGGCCCGCTGGTTTCAGGCTTGTCTCCTCGACCGCCCAGAGACGCCACACCCTCTAAGGTCGGATGGTGTAGCTCACCTGGTCCTAGATGTCAGGACCGCTGGGTGGTGCGTGGTCTCTGGTGGTTCAGAGAGTCCTGGTATCTCTGACTGGAGTCGTTGGCCTTGGCTCGTAGGTGCAGGGGCAAGGGGGAGGTCTTCCATGATCATCGTGAAGGGGAACTGATGACGGCTCCAGGTCCTGAGGGGATGCTTTCTTCACACACACCGGGTGCCCTGGTGCCAGGGAAGCCTGTCCTTGGCTTCTCGGGCGGACAGAAGGTTTCAGCCGTGGCGGTTCCGGCTAGATCTCAAGCACCTTCAGGGGGATGGGGCTGGCACCACCGGACAGGCTCCTGGACTCGGACTGGCGATGGAGCGGCCCTTGAGGACGTCGAAGGCTGCAGCGGCCCACACGCCGAGGATCTTCCTTCTCCTCCCAGACAGGGTGACACATGAACAACTGACCATCCTGTCACCTGTGTGTTCCGCCTATGGCCGTGACCACTGGGAGATTATGGGTGTGTTGGGGTAGATTCAGGAGCACCAAGGTGAACTCTGTCTTATTTGTCTCAAAGAAATAAGAAGCTGTGTGTGGTATGCAAATCTTTAATCCCAGCACTGTGGAGGCAGAGGCTGGAGGAGCTTGCTGAGATCTAGACCAGCCTTGTCTGCATAACCTGTTTCAGGATGGTAGAGCTACTGGGAGATGTTGTCTCAAAAGAACAACACAAAACCAAAAAAAAAAAAAAGAGAGAGAAAACCTTACTAAAGTCAACAAAAACCTGTAAAACAGCCAGAAGAACAATATACAAAGAACAAATAGGTGGAGAATACAGTATGATAATTAACATTTGTCTCTGGGGTTGCAGTGTACACACAGAAACACACACACACACATATACATACAGATGGAGGTTTGCTCCCACATACATGTCTGTATCAACACAGAAACACACACGCCACATCTCAATTTAAAATATAGCCTCTATACAAGTGTAAAACAAGGAGAGGGAGAAAGTTGGAGTGGTGTTTCCTGTTATATTGACTTCTTTGTCCTAGCTGGATAGAGCCCATAAAGAAAAAGAAAATGCATTGTGCTGCACAGAAGTTAGAGTCCCATGGTAGCCCATACCAGGACCGTAAACATTCCTACCTGCCCTGGACAGCCTCCGTGACAGAAAGCCACCTCAGGTGAGGTTAAAGAAGTGAACTTCATGATGGACATGGTGGTGCCCTCCCTTAATCCCAGCAATCAGGAGGCAGAGGGAGGTAGGCTTATCTCTGTGACACTTAGGCCATCCTGATCAAGTTACAGTCCAAACCAAACAAAAAGAAACAAAGAAAAAAGAAAGAACAGAGATCTCCATCCTACAAATGTCAGGAAGCTGGAGTCCTATACCAGGTGCATGATCTGTTCCTACTCCACCTGTTCATATAAGGCACCTGTCCCATGAAATCAGGGACACCTTAGGGCTTGATTGGGCCTCAGTCATGCTCTCAAGTCCCTTCCTCCAAGCACAGAAAATGATGGTCAAACAGACCTTCATGCCAAGAATTTGGGGTACAGTCCACAACATAGCCTGCCACTTCTGAATCCCTCCCACCATAGCAGACATTGTTGCTCTCTGACCTAAACCATCTCCTTTATGTTGACAATGACCCTTTGTGAGATCACAGAGCCTGACCTCACTTCAGAACACACTCCTCATTGGGTATCCAGGCATTCAAGCTTGCTTGGCACAGCCTTGCTTCCAGCTGTCCCATGCACATATGTGCTCAGATTCAGACTTTGTTGGGGTCGGGGGGTAGCTGTAGGTGTGTCTCAGTGCTGCTTCCCTAGGAACCACTCCATATCCAGCCCTCCGTCCCCTACAGACACCTTAAGTCCTAGCAGTGAGAGAGCATGTGGAGACGCTGCTTCTGGGATCTGCGTGCAAAAGCGATTGATATCTTTGTCTTCTAGACTATATCCTCATCATCACTGAACTGCAAGCTTCATTAGGAATATAGCTCCAAGATAGTGCAGCTGTCTAACATATCAGAGTATTGTGATGTTTTCAAGGAGATTATATCAAGTTGAGTTCATGTACACATACCTGAGAGCATCTGGTCTTCTATGTCATCTGCAGCCCCTCCTTGAAAATGACTAAATGAAAGAGGAAAGCATGCCAGCTCTGACCCACAGTGTGCCGAGCTTACAGACCCCAAGCAGTGGACGGTCATGCCTGATGTTAGGTGCTTTCATCAGCATTAGCCTCAGACTACTGTGCCCAGACTCAGTGTCAAGGAAAACTAAGCTAGAGCATGACAGAGACACCTAAGTGTACGGCCTTTCCAAGCACGCCTTCACATGTGTATGCATCTGCACTCACCAGCACACACACACACACACACACACACACACACACATATCCCACAAAGAGCAAAATATAAAAATATAAATATGAAACAGGACAGATAGGGAGAGGGACAGAGATGTGTTCCTTGTTACACTGATCACTATGGCTGTTCTGAGGAGTGGCCATTACCACTAATGAAGAATGATGATTCCCAGAACTGAGATTCCCATGGACGTTCACACACAAGAACCCAAAGAGACTTTTACAACCTTACCTGGCCATGACAGAATGTCATTGAAAGATAGGGTAAAAGCTGGGCTTCATCCTGTTTTCAGGCTGGAGTCCTACAGCAGATATTGGCCTGGAAGCTTCCTCTGAGGTTATCCCCCTGGCATGTGGCGGTATCTTCTCCTTGGCACCTTGTCTGGCCAGGTCCTGTATAGGCATCATTTGGTCTCTGCCTTTTCTACTTCTTCTCACTGGCCCTGTAAGATCAGAGAAAACCCCAGGGACAAATTTTGCCTCAGTCACCCCCTTCAAGGAACACTTCATGCTCCAGGTCTATCAGGCCTTCAGTCCAACAGGTTTGGGTACAATCTAATCCACAACCCAGCCCTACCTGCCAGCTCTTGCTTCTGAATGCCTGTGCACTGCAGCGGATGTTCTGTTGTAACTACCAAAACCATGACAACGACCCCTTTGAGAAGTCACAGAGGACTGACATCACTTAATCTAGGCACCTCAATGTGTGTATAAGCTCTCATTTAAGTACCTCCAGGCCTGGGACATTTTTATTCATGGCCAACCCATGCATGTATGTCAGCAGGGGTACTGTGGGGACAAATTATGTGTTTGATTCAGAGGCACTTTCCTGGGAAGGCTTCCCTTTGGTCCTTGCCATTCTCAGCTCTTATTACACCTGCTCTGTAAGATCGGGGACACCACAAGGACCACACTCTACCTCAGTCCACCTTTTCAAGGCCCCTGTCTGTCTACCTGCACAACAATGATTGATCACGATATCAGAACAAAAATGGGGGGTAAGATTCAACCCAGGACACAATCCAAACCTCCCTGTCCATCTGCTCCTGTTTCTGACTTCCAGCCCAGCACAGAATACACTTGATGCTCTCAGACAATGGCCACACCCATAACCTTGGCAGTGACCTTTTATATGAGGTCACAGAGGCCTGGCTTCACTTCAGTCTGGAGCATGTCAAGGGCATTCATTACTTCCTGACCTGGTGCAGATTTGCTCCCACATGACCCATTCACATGACCTCAGAGGCAGCTTTGGGAGTAGAAAGAGATTTGAGTCTGTCGCTTCCCTGGTAACTGCTTCATATCCAGCTCCTATGAGCCTTCCTTCCTCTGTAGACACCTTCCCTCCTCAGAGCAGGAGGGCGGGAGGTGATAAGCCATGCACCAGGACTTTAGCTGACCTTTTCTCCCAGTATGGTTACCTTGTCATTAAAGCTTCAGGGTGTCCTCTACTACCCTTGTAGTTGGGAAGCAAATGGTTGAAAACCTACCTCCACTGAATTTCAAACTTAAGTTTGATAGTAGCGTCATGGCAAGGCAGTTGCGTAGCATACTACAGTCCTGGATTTGCGCTCCAACGGCCGTAACCTACTTTATAGACAGTAACCCACATATAGATAGATCATAACATAGATAAGAGAGAGAGAGACAGGTCAGAGACAGAGGAAGTGGATGGATGGATGAAAGAAGAGAACACAGGCAGGCCACAGGGTGCTAACTACAGCAGGACACAAGACAGCATATACTGCATGTTCTAAACTGTGGGTGTAGGGGCTGGAGAGCTGGCTTAGTGGTTAAGAGTGAGGGCTGCTCTTGCAGGGGACTGTGATTCGATTCTCAGCACCCACAGGGCACTTGAGATTTTGTTCTTTCTGAACTTGAACATATGCTCTAAATCAACGTTAGAAATGTCACTGGAGGATGCATTCCTTTCTGTATTTCCTATATTTACATCCAGCTACTAAGGTGTGTGTTAGGCTTGAAGTTTTGTTTCTTTGGTTAGCCCTATGCATAAATATTCTCATTGCATAAGGTGGTCAGTCATGGGCTTGCTTGTTTAAATTTCCATATTCTGAGGTAGCAGGTGTGGATTTAGAGCTGTTGATCAACGAGCCAGATGTGACATAAAAATATACAGGAAGCAGTAGAAATCACAGTATAAAATTATTAAGTCTGGGAACTGTAAAGTGTACTGTGCTATATGTAATTCTCATAATAAAAGTTGCCAGAAAGCCTGAATTAGAAGCTTTATTTCTGCACAAAGTTTCCTATACTTTTAATGTGTATGATGGACTGAATTTTTCTTGATGTCTGCCAATTGCTATGAAAAAAAAAAGTAGGTTTTATAAAATAAAATACAGAAAGGTTTTTCCTTAAGGTCTACTCTTTATGGCCCTCTGCAGGTCGAAGGAAAGAATAGTCAAGAAAACCTATTATATTCTGGGTTTCTAGTCTAGGAGATTCTCACCCAATAAGAAGGTTCAAAGTAATTGGTCATTTTTGATAAGCTAAACATTGGCAATCTAATCAGGGGAAGTGCTTCCCGATTTATTTTAACAACCACCTCACTGTGGAAAGGTCTCTGGCAACAATATACCTTGTTTTCAATAGATCTCCCTATCTCCTACACTCACACAAATAGACACCAAAATCTTCACTTATCCTGGGTCATGGCTTGGGTCTCCATAGCACGTTCCTTACAGATTCGTAATATTGGGTTCTGGATACAGAGTACAGACCCAATAATTATGACATAAATCTGCAGGCATCAAATACTTCATTGTGTGTGCTGTGCAGACAAATGTCTACAAATGTTGGAACCTCTGTAATGTAGCAATCAGAGATAATGAATTTCTTTTTCTTTTCATTAAAAGTGTAAGCGTAGCTGCAGGATAACCAGCCGTCAGGGGACTTTGGTCTGTGTACAAAGAACCACTGATTCTGTGTGGCCTATTTTTTCCAGGCACCTGCTTTGTATGGACAGCAACACTGTCAGTGACATCATCTTCAAAAACAACACACCTGAATATAGAGACATATTATGTCAACTGAGCCCAAGCCAATGACCTGGGTAATGCAGTCGGTGTAACACTATTATTCCTCTAAGCCTGACAAAAAAGAAACGCTAATCCTATGTGTGTTCAAGGAATGGACTGCCTGAGAAAGAAAATCAAGCCCTGTTTGCTTTTATTTACATTTTAATATGTGGTAAAGAAAATGAATCACAGAAGGCAATGTCATTGGGCAGATCAGAATATGTTGTTCTAGATTCAATTTAGTTAAATCTAAGCTTATAACTCCGTTAAATAACTTGCTAATAATCACACTCTTGGAAAAAGGTATTTCTATCAAAGATGTTTTTAAAGACTTGATCTCCAAACTTGCGTTCACATAGCTTATCAACATTTTTCTGCAACTGTAGAATCAGAGTAATTTGTAGCATTCCTGATAGAGGAGGAAGCACTGTTTTTATTGATTAGGCAAGAAATATTTTTGGAAAGATTTAAAGCTTTTAGTTCTATCTCTGCCTGCTTTGAGAATCAATTGATTTCTTTCTAGCTATTATTTTCATAATGCAGATAATATGGTTTTAATCAAGCACCCTTAAAATTCCTCAACATCTGGAAACTTGAACTTTCTAAGATGAAAAAATTTCTTCAAAAGATTTAAAAGGGGTAGCAGAGCCGAGTATAGTGGTGTGTATCTGTGATCCCAGCACTTGAGAGGAGACAGAGGATCAGGAGTTCAAGGTCATCCTCAGTCACACAGAGAGTTGGATGACAGGGTCAGCTATATGGAACTTTATCTCAAAAAAGAAAAAAAAAAAAACCACAACCAAAAGTAAAAGGTATCTGGGGAGGAGATGCACTAAAACTTTTGTCTCTAAATATACCCTTGACGCCTCTAGGTCGATTCTGCCCAAGGTGCTTCACTGTGTGAAAACTGTATCCTGGACTTCAAAGAGCCAGGCAGAGGCCCGGCGGGCGGAGCCCAGAAGAACAGGGGAATGTGAGGGGCGGGGTCCGAGCCAGCGCGAGACTTCCGGGCTGAGCCGGCAGCGCCGGGCACGTTGGAACCATGGCTGCAGGCGGCCACGTCCCGCAGGCCCGCGCGCTCCTGCAGCAGTGCCTGCACGCCAGCCTGCAAGTGCGTCCTGCGGAAGGCGATGCCGAGGCACAGTGGGTGGAGGTAATGCCGGGTCCTCTCCCTATTTTTACCGCGCTGGAAGCCGCTGGCGTTTCAGCCAACTCTACCGTCTGCCTACCGAGTTGGCCGCGCTCGACTTCTTTCTAGTGGCTTGTACTGCGCTTTGTAGCCCACGCTCTCGTGAAACTGGAGGTGATCCTCCTGCCTCAGTCTGAATGTGGCACATAACTGGCGCAAGATACCAGGCCGGGTGCAACACAGAATTAATGTTAGAGAAACTCATCTCCTCGAAATTGGATTCCAGATTCAGCATTCCTGAATGCAGTCTGGGTCCCCACATTAAATATCAGCCGGTCAACCATGGGGTGAAAACTATGAGTGACTGATCTGTTACCTTGTGGTAATTTGAAAGTAATTGATAAACATAAAAAATTCCAGTATGTTCACCTCTCCCCTTTTCTCAAATTCTTTTCTTTGGTCTGTTTTTGTGGGGACCATTTGTTCAGGTTTTGAAAGTTAGAGCTGAGGCATCACTTATTTTGATTGTTGACTTCTGGCTATGTAAATTCGAAACTATCAATCATTTTAGAATCTTTTCATCCTTTATCTCTTCAGTGTATTTCACACCCCATTTTCTGATGCAAAATCATTTTACTGCAGCCTTCAAACTATCACTTTGTGGTTATAAACTTTAAAAGCTATTTTTAAAGGAGTTTCCTTCCCTTCCACAGGTTGAAGAGCTGACAGGTAATTAGATGGTGAGAACGTGAAAATTCCTCTTTCTCACACATTCTTTGTTCTGTCTTCAAAGGTCCTGTTTTAGACATGGCATTTGTTTGAAAGTTATCCTGATGTTTCTTAGTTTCAGTCACTTAGAACTTTGCTGCCCCAGATGAACGTTTTTCTTGAAAATTGAACATTTTAAGGTACAATGAGAATAATCTGTACTTGCCAATGAATTTGTAACATTTTATACCAAAGATTCAATAGGGAAAATTTTACTGACTTGAAGAGAGGGATTTTTAGGTCACAAGTTAAGCTCTATTTTTGAAATAAAAAGAAAACATTGATATGATAATACTGTGAGTGGGAAGTATGAGTATTGTTTCTGGGAATAATTAAGTACTTAATTCTGACATGGAAAGTGCCAACTGTAACTATGTGGATGGTTTGGGCTTAAACTCAAAATGCTACTTTTAGACAAGCCTGTGCTACTAGTCCAGATAGCCCACCCCTTATTTTAAATATAGAAGGACTTGCCTGTTGTTTCAGAAGCACAATTGCCCTCTAAAAATGACCCCTAACAGGGCTGGAGAGATGAATTGGCGCTTAAGAGCACAGGCTGCTCTTGCAGAGGACCCACATGGTGGACAGAACTCCAGTCCCAGGAAATCGGACACCCTATTCTGACCTCTGTCATTGCACAACACAGGTGCACTTACATCAGGTAATACACACATACACATAAAATAAAAATGACTCCTATGGCACGGTGTAGGGGTGTCCGCCCTTAATGCCAGCACTCAGGAAGCAGGGGCAGGTGGATCTCTTTGAGATGGAAGCTGGCCTGGTCTACACAGCAAGTTCCAGGCCAGCTGGGGCTACCAGAAGACTCTGTTTCAAAAACACAGACAAACAAAAATAATAAAATAAAAATGTCTCCTGGGCTAGAGGGATGGCTCAGCAGTTAAGACCTCATACTGCTCTTAAAGAGGACCTGAGTTTGGTTCTCAGCATCCACATAGGCAGCTCACAGCCATCTGTATTTCCAGCCCCATGGGATCCAGCGCCCTCTCCTGGCCTCCATGAGCACTTTCACTCATGTACACATACCAACAGAGAGACACATACACATAACTTTACATCTTTTTAAAAAACCCTCATTTTCCAGGTAATTCAAGTATGAATTGAATTTTCAAATATGTTCAAGTACAGAGATGTATTTACAAAACCAATTACATAACACAGAGCCAGGAAGATACAGTTGAATGTTAATATAACCAGCAGGTAAGCTCAGTCCCTGTCATGCAAAGTGCTTTAAAAGTTAAGGTGTGAAATAAACTGTGCTTCTCTCCTTAATTTTATTTCTGTACCCTCGTTTGATAAATACCTACATAGTACTTACCATAAACCCAGTACTGTTTTAAGCACTTTGTAGTAATTAACTTCTTTGATCTTTGGGATTGCTCCTGAGTCAGTGAGGCTCCTGGACTCAGTGAGGTTAAGGTACAGAATCAAAAGCTGAATACATCCCTCAGCAGCAGAATCAAAGGCATGCCTCACATGTCTTCTTGTTGTCTGTCTTATAAGAGCCAATAAAGAAATACCCAAGTCATTACCAAAAAACCTTATGGTCCTATTAACAGCCATTTTTAACAACCCATGTAGAACTTACCATAAATGTAATTCCCAAGGCCGAATTTGTTTTTTTTAAGGCAGTATGTTGTGTATTCAAGAGTCCTGTCTGATTAGTATGATTTGTTAAGTAAAGAAATCTGCAAACTAAACATTACTAAGTCTGTCAGCCTTATCTAGTGAGAAGGAAGCTGGCTGAAACTTCTGCTGATTTGAGTAGAAATAAATGAAGATGTAATGTGATCTTCACTGTTCTTGACTGTACTAGGGTTTTGTGTGTGTGTTTGAGACAGGGTCTTACTATGTAGCCCCAGATAGACTCATTATATAGACTGGGCTGGTATCAAAATCAGAGATCTGCCCACCTCTGCCCCCAGAGTGTGTAACCTTAATTTTTGAAAGACCTGTGTGGTTCAGACTTGAAGATTTGCTTTCCCCGTGTATTTGTTTGGAAATCAAAAACTATTATCATATTTCTCTTCCTTTGCTTTTAACGTGTTCTTAAACTTAATTGTGAAATTTCACTCACTGAGCTCTGTGTCTGCATAGACTTCATCCTAATCTGAGTTTACTCTGGTGATTTCTCATAGATTCAGAGAGGATTGGTGATCTATGTGTGTTTCTTCAAGGGAGCTGATAAAGAACTTCTTCCCAAAATGGGTGCGTGCTTGATGTCTATTTTCTTAACGTGACAGAGGTAGGAGAATGTCATCAAACTCGTTATTTTGTGCAGTGGATATATACGGATACAGATAAAGGGCTGCCCATAGACAAATGAGCAAGGAGGTGCAAAAAGCACGCCTTGTATTATTTGAGGGACTGGGGAATGGACTCAGGACTTTATAGATGTTAAGCAAGTGCTCTGCCACTAAGCTATAACCTCAGCCATGCCGAATAATTTGTTTTACTTTGGTGTTTTGTTTTGTTTGTGGTGCTAGGGATTGAAACCAGAGGCTAGCATATGCTAGGTACATGCTCTACCACTGAGCCCTTAAAGAACAATTTTCATACAAAGAAAGAAATTAATTGAAAAAAATGCCATAATGAGCCCTAATTCTTTATAAGCTAATTTAAATTTTTTTTTACAGGTTTTTGAGTATTGAAATAGAGTCTTACCATATCGCCCAACTGGATTTCAAATCATTCTCTGTCCCAGGAAGGCCTTGAACTTGCAGTCTTCCTGCTACAATCTCCAAACTTGCTAGGATTAGAGGCCCAGTGGCTCAAGAAGCATAATTATAAATTGGCCTGTATAAACAACAGTTCTCTAACTCTGTCTAGTGTTATTATTTTTAGGTATTTGCCGGTTGTAAAATTTAAGTACGGGGGCTGGAAAGATGATTCCACAGTTACGAACACTGACTGTTCTCGCAGAGAACCCAGTACCAGTGTGGTCACTACAACTGTTATCCATAACTCCAGTTTCCGGGGAGCTCACACTCCCTTCTGGCCTCCACAAGCATTTCACGTTCATGGCGCAGGGACTTATGTACATGCAGGCAAAATTACATACACAACAAATGAAAACAAATTTTTAAAAAAACGTAAAGAATACAGGTATGGTAAAATTAAAGAAAAAAGCCCTCAGCAGCATTTCTGATGGTTTCTAGAGTGATTGAGAAGGGTGGACACACGTACATATCTGTACAGAGTTCTGCCATGGATACAGAAATGTGTTGGAAGTAGGATGTTTTTCCACCACAGGGAAAAACAGTTGCATTTTTTTCTCTCTCAACCACACTCACCTTTTTTTCGTGTGTATCCACTGCACATAATGTCAGGTTTCCTACAAGTACGGTGTATTTGACTGAAGTCTCTTCCCATTACCTTCTCTCGTTCCTCCTCCCAGCTTCCTACTGGTCCTCTCCCTCTTTCTGTCACATAAGAGTCTCTAACGGGGCAACAGTACATGACAATATATAAACAACTTGTGGGTTCAATCAAATCTGAACAATTCAGGCTGACATTGATATGGAAGCATTTGTATCAGCCATTTAAGCAGGATTTTGTAGGAAATATGTATAAATACAATTCTCCTGGCTATTGAACCAAACTTAGTATCATCAGAGCCATAACTCCTCTGAGGATATAGACAGAGAATAAATGTTCAGGAATCTCAGAGCAATCGTTTACTCACCTGCAGCTTTCTAGTATCCTGCACTGCAGTCCATAGCTCTGCACATTTTTGTGATAATTCCATAGGTTCAGCGATGCCAAATCAAATCACATGCTATTACAGGGCAATATTTGGTTCTAACAACTATGCTCAGAAAAACAAAATCTGAAATAAACTTCCCCTAAGTTTTGGGGGGCAGTTTGTATGTCCCTCGTTAGTAAAAGACAGCACCCATTAGATTGGTAAGAAATATAAACTGGGCATAGCAGGTGCCTGAGTTCCAGCTACTCAGGAGGCTGAGGCAGGAATCTGCCTTGATCCTGGAGTTGTAGGCCAATCTGGCCAACAGAGGGAACCCAGTTACAGAAAAGAAATAAGCAAATGGATAGCTAAAGCTTGCAGAAGTTAAACTAGACAAGGTCCAAATAATGAAAATGAAACTAAATGGGCACATGGCCCTTTGAGGAACACCTTCACTAAAAAGTCAAAGCTAATAGTGGAAAGTTTACACTGATATATCAAATTTGCTTGACCACTTCGTCAAAGCAAGAAAACTATACTGACGAAGGGAGTGTGGTAGGTGTGAATAGAAAGCTTGTAACTGTAATAGTTTGAAATCTGCATCTAGAAGATAATAAGGAGCCTTTGAAGGATTACGAACAAAATGAAGCAAGGCTCCTACTATCGAGGGTAATTTTGTGACAGCCTAACGTTGAGGTGTCAGACATTTGGTTCATTTTCCTACGTTAATATTTTGCATTGAATGAGATCTTTTTTTGTCCATAAGAATATAGTAGGATTCTTCAAATACAGAAGATGTGAAGCATTCTTAGCTGGGCATGGTGGTGCATGCCTTTGATCCAGGCAGAGGCAGAGGAGGCAGAGGCAGAAAGCTAGAGGGGCAGAGAGACCGAGAGAGAGAGATAGAGGCAGAGGCATCTCAGTGAATTCAAGGCCAGCTTGGTCTACGTAGTAAGTTCCAGGTCAGTTGAAGATGAAAGAGAGAAAGAAAGATTTATCTGTGGCATTCTGATTTAAGATTGACTTTCCAGTTGTCTCATAGAGTCTACTGAGACTCTATGGTGAGATAAAATAAGCCCACCAAACCCATGTCTCTATATGTCTTCTATCTGCATCTTCATGAGTTCACTTTAAATTCATGTATGTGTGAGGCTATGTAAATTGAGAACACTGACGATGTCAACCTTCAGTCTTTCAGTGAACAAGTCTAGCACAAAAATCTGTATATTATGATTCTCAGCCGCAGGTCTATGTGACTGTAAAAATCACACTTTGCTAGTTTTAACTACAAGCCCAGTAAGCACATTTATCTATAATAGATTAGTTTGCACTTCTCTCTGTTCCGGGAGGAAGCCGGTGTGGTGGGGTTCTCTTAAAGCTCACCTCATACGTACTACATGGATTCAGACCTTTCCTGTCAAGTGTTACACACCTTGGGAACATAACTAGTTATACCACAGAATCTGAAATAGCATTGCTAAGTGATGTTAGAATCTTCCTTAGTTCATCTTCAGTTTGATTGTACTGAGACTTGGGATCTGTCAGAGCTTAATTTCTTGTCTGTATCATTGGCAATGCTTGATTAATAACCTCTCTTACAGTCTGTTTCTAACATGCTGTTAATCATTGTCTCATTTAATTCTACTTGCTTCTGTTTCCGTTTTTCTGTAATTACTTCCATATACTGATATGTTTGTACCAACTGCACTAATTGAGTTCTCATTTATAGCCAGTAGAAGGAGAATTGTATTACAGCTCACTGCCTGTTAATCCAAAGTTGCCAATTTAGCCTGTTGTTAACCTGAGGCTTGGTTACCTAGGTAGTGACTTCCAGTGGAAGGCAGTGCTCTGGGGAGTTTTCTAAAAGGGAGTCAGTGGAGCTGCTGGCTATCTCACAAAGTCCTAGTTAAATGAAAACTGATGAGGCTTTATGCATAATCATATCAAATCCTTACTAATATTTAGTACAGATCTTCTAGTCATTGAAACCAACCCAACCGGAAAGTATGCCTTTTTTTTTTTTTTAATGAAATAGGGTCTCACTGTGTAGCCCTAGAACTCACTATGTAGACAGACCAGGCTTAGAACTCTCAGAGATTTGCCTGCCTCTCCCTCCTGCATGCTGGGATGAAAGGTGTGTGCCAGGCCTGGCAGTGAAAGCTTGATTTGAGAGCAGGAGTGTGAGGTTTATTAAATTTCCTTCACATTTGTTCTTCTAGGTCCGTTCTTTATAAGCAGAATTCATCTTTACCTTTGTGGAGGTAGAGAGAACCTAAGTCTAGATATAATAGATCTTTTATTTAATGCTTTGAACTGGGTCATGTTGAGTTATAAGGCAGGAGAGTTGGCTCAGTGGGTAAGAGCACTTGCTGCTCTTGCAGAAGACCTGGGTTCATTTCCCAGCACCCACACAGCAGACAAAGACTATTCATAACTCCAGTTCCAGGGGCTCCAACGTCTGCTTCTGATGTCCACAGGCATTGCATGACATGAATGCACTTGCATACACACAGGCTACACACTTATACACATAAAATAAAAATATTAAAATTTTTGAAAGGTTTTCTAAACTTAGGTTTTTAACTACACTGAGATATTTATTTCAATTTTGACACCCATTAGCTATAAATAGTATCATGAATGCTATAAAGTATAATCATGTTTTTATATGTATTTGAAGACTGTAACTCTGTGCCTTGATTTACTTTTCATTTGTAACAATGAATTTCACTTTCTTGTTCCCCCATGGGTTCTATTTATAAAATGTTCAGTGAATGTTAATATTGCCTTAAATTGTGAAACTACAAAATCAGCTAGTTTATAATAGAATTGAGCCTGAAAGCTCTGTACACAGATGAAAACTTTTGGTACCTAAGTTTAAAATAATAAATGCACAAAGATTCTTTATTTGAAGAAGAATTTGGTATTCTTAAGAAGGACTTACTTTTTTTCCCATGGATTTGCTTATAAATAAAAGGAACAGAGGCAAAAATATTTGAGGCTTCAGTGTGCAGTTGGTTCTTTGAATTTAGACTTTTCTCTGTGATGATCTTTACTGCCGGGTCAGGTTTGAAACACCTTGCTTTTTTTCCTGTATGAAATTCAGAATTTGCTAGTTCATGCTTGGATTGTTTAGTTTGGTGAAACGCTTTTTTAAACCTAGAGACTGGGTTAGGAGCAACAGGAAACAAGCTAACTTATGCTGGATTATTGTTTTGGTTTGGTTTTGGTTTTGAGACAAGGTCTTCCTGTTAGCCCCCAACTAGCTTGAACTCATTGTGTAGACCAGGCTGGCCTTGAACTCACAGAAATCCATTTATCTCTGCTTGGGAGAGCTGAGATTAAAGGCAGGCGTGCCACCATACCCAGCTAACAAACCAAGCCTTAAATACATTTGCTAGCTAAATAAAAGATGGATGGTTTTCTTCATGTTTGCTTTTCACTTCATAATGATTTTCCTTTTCCCCCATGAAGTTAATACACTGCTAAACGTGAAATTAAGTGAAACAGAAAACGGCAAGCACGTCTCTATACTGGATCTACCTGGTGACATTCTTATCATCCCTCAAGCCACCCTTGGGGGCAGAGTGAAAGGAAGAAACATGCAGTATCACTCCAACTCTGGAAAAGAAGAAGGGTTAGAACTTTATTCCCAATTTGTATGTCTTTGTGAAAAAGAATTGGCTGCCAACAGCAAGTGTGCTGAGGCAGGTGTCATAGTGGAGCATGGCACTTACGGGAACAGGCAAGTATTACGGCTGGATACCAATGGACCGTACACACACCTTATTGAGTTCTGAAAAATTAGTTTCCACATGGTTTTCTGGTATAAAATGAACTGCAATGAGATTTTCTTCTGCTTCATCTTGAATACATGCATCTGCAACATACTTAGGCAAGAAAATCTAGATCTAACTGCAGCTGATCAGATGGCCATGCCCGTCACCACTGTCCTGCTTCCTCTATCCTTCCACTTGAAAAGGGCTCTCCATTCATAGTCATTAAGAAAATCTTAACCATATTTCAAAGATTACATACATTTAAAATGTTGTTATGAAGAAATTTGTTATACAAAACATTTTATACTCTCAAATGTACATGATATGTAATAAAAATAATTATTTGTATTAAAATCCAACACAATCAAATTATAACTTTGTTAGTTTTGTTTTATTATTTCAATGTTTTGGGTTTATTTGGTTAGTGGATTTTTTATTTTATTTTTTTGCCTTTTTCCAATTCTGGGGATCAAAGCCAGAGCATTATGCATTCTAGGCAAACAAAGCTGTATGAGGTTGACTGTTCCTAGTGTGGCAGTATTTGGAGATAAGGAAGGCCTTTGGGAAGGCATTAGGTTAGGGATGAAACATCAGTGTGTGCGCTCTCATGATGGCACTAGTGCTGTCACAGAAACCTCTTCCCATACTGTGTGGACGAAGTAAGAAGGTGACTGCCTACAGCCAGGAGAGCCCGCTCTAGAAACCATGCTGACTCATTGGTCTTGAACTCTAAACTCCAGAGCTGTGAGAAAAATCAAATTCTGTTGTTTGAGCAACTGAGTTAATGATAATTTGCTCTGACCCTGGGTGAGACAAGCATGTAGGATAGACAGCTGACATGGTGAACTTTCAAAGGCAAGAGAGGAAGATATGTAAGTAATTGCTAGGCTAAATGAGTTGTTTGTAAAAGGCAATAGTGGTTTTTTCACACTCCTCTGATTTGATGTAAAAACATGTTTCTGAAGAGTGAAAACTAAATATTTCTGATTACTAAAAAAGATGAAACATTTGAAGTAGTTCCTGAGTTTTCCTCATGTCTCATTTCTTATTTCTCTATTCTAACATTCTAAATTCTTATTACATACTCACAGATTCCTATTTTCTGTCTCTCTTTCCTGTACTGTTCTATTTTGGAACCAGAAAATCAATAGCTATCCTGGTCATGAGCTCACTGTCCGTACATTTTATTTTATTGATTCACAATACATTTGTTGAAAAGTAATAAACTATTCATAAACTTGGAATCTCTGACTTTCTCAAAGCTTCTCCACAGAAATGTGTATGTCTTTTAGAAAGATTATATTACCTATTGTAAATTACTTTGATTTTACACTTAGGTAAAGTGCTGACTCACAGCTCAAGATGTTGCTGTTTTATAGATCAAATAATTCTTCTTAGAATTTGTCCTGAGTTGCTTGTAGAGAGAAGCACTTCAAGTACATGAAAGGTTATTAATTAGAAAGTGATGGCAAAGCTGTGGTGGTTGTACACATGTTTAATCCCAGCACTTGGGAGGCAGAGGCAGGTGGATTTCTGTGAGTTCAGGGCCAGCTGGGGCTACAGGGAGACCCTGTCTCAAAAAAAACAGGCAGAGAGGTGACAGATGAGAGGGTAGAAAATAACTTCACCTTAGCTTTAGTAACTCATTTTGCCCAAAGGACTCAAAAACGCAACAGTATATAATGTATTTTATCTTCATAGCATGTATATAATGAAGATAACACTATGAAGAAAGGTAACCCTTAATTTTTTACAAAGGTTAATGAAATAATTCCCATCCTTTCTAACTTTTCTTACAGTGAAACTCGTTGAAATTGATCTTGATAAAGGGTGAGCTTCTCCTAATAGCCAATAAATTGGTTCATTTACTAGATGCAAGTAGGATTTTACCTAACTTTGATGTGCTATGCCTCCATTTTTGTGAGGTTTTAGACTGCTTCAAGCAATATGGTTCCTTAATTTTTTTGTTGTTCTTTTTTGGGACAGAGTCTCCCTGTAGCCTCAGCTGTCCTGGAACTCACTATGTAGACCAGGCTGGCCTTGAACTAAGAGAGATTGGCCTTCCTCTATCCACTGCTGGGATAAAAGGTGTGGGCTACCATACTCAGTGGTTCCTAAATATTTTTATCTTTCAATTTAGAAACCTAGATCCATGTATGGAATATATTACTATAAGATACCACAGATTATAGCTTTAATGTCTTGAACACATGAATATAAAGTAAAATGAGGGGCTGTGAAGATGCCTCTGCAGTTAAAACACTCGCTACTCTTCTTAAAGTACTCAAATTCAGTTCCCAGCACCGACATCAGATGGCTCACAACCTCCTGTAACTCCATCTCCCTCCAGGGAATCCAATGCCATCTTCTGGACTCTGCGGATGCCTGCACTATCATGCACATACAGAGACACACATACACATAATTTATTAAATAAATATTTCTTAAAAGAAATTCAATTGAACCATGCCTTTACCATCCCTTCATTAGTTCAAATTATGAAAGAACGCATGCCATCACAGAGTCTCCCCCTGTACGGGGCTCATCCATGCCTTATATCCTATGTAGTTCCTAAGTGTTTAAACTTCTAGTATTTAGCATCCCCAGGGTAGCATTCGCTTTCTAGATTACATTTTTATATGCTTTTTAATAGCTGCACTAATTGGCTAAACACAGACCTTTCCCTGTAAGGTCAGAGCCGTGCCCTTCAAAAGTCCACACATATAAGGAGTTTCCTTTGTCCTACAGGTTGCTGTTGGGCTTCCTTTCCCAACTTCTCCACTTTGAGTGGCCGCATCACTAAAAGAGATTTCACTAAAAAGGGAAAAACACTTATGAATAGTATCTATAATGATGATTTTTAGCGCCTAGTAAAAGAACTGTAAAAGTGATCATATGTCAAGACCAAATACTACAGCATTCTGTGCCATTGGTTTTGGAGAATAAAAACCATATTGGTGTTATAAGACAATAATATGTCAGACCTGCAGTCACAGTGATTAACGTTGCAGAGGATGTGGTATGTTATGGCTACATTTGTATAACAGAAAAATGGTAAGCTGCAGAAGTGAGGCAGGTCAGCACAGGGGACAGTTCAGCTTAGTAGTCCATTTGGCTTTGGTTATGTGCACACACACACACACGTCTGTGTGTGTGCCTTGTAATCCTGCTCTTTGCAGCCTGCACCTTTAGAAAACTCCAACCTATTAATTTTTTGAAATAAGACTAGTTTCTGGGGCTTAAGAGATGGCTCACCAGCTAAGAGCACTAGATGTTCTTGCAGAGGACCTGGCTTCTATTCCCAGCACCCACATGGCACCTACAACTCCATGACTCCAATTCCAGGGAATTCCACACCCTCTTCTGGCCTCCTTGGGCATTGTACAACACAGGTGCACTTACATACATGCAGACAATACACTCATACACATAAAAAAAGATAACGTAATTTTTTAAAAAGACTGGTTTCTGATAGGGAAGAGCTACTAGAAAAGTAGAATTCTCATGCTGAACTGGCATTGATCTTACAGAGATCCCTGTGGCTCTGCCTTCCGGGTGCTAGGATTAGAGATGTGCACCACTGTGAACAACTTCTAACCTTTTATTTGTTTGTTTTATTTTTGCAGACTGTCTTCAGTCAGTATTCCTAAAGCATCTTTTACTCTGTGATATTCCACTGCTTAGATACTGTTGCAACTCTTCTTTATCTGCAGGACAGAGTCCAAACATCTGAGATTGGAGTCAAAGTTCCAGTTACTGAGTACTGTAGAGCCCCAAAGTCAGAATCTTGAGAAATAACATGGAAAGAAAGGGCAAAGTGTGAGAAGCCAAAGACTACAGATAGCAGAAAAGTAGCTCAGGAAACCTATTGCTAAGCAAAGGTACTTTCAATATGTGAACAAGGGGTCAGTCAGCAAGATGGCTTAGTGAGTAAAGGCACCTGCTGCCAAGCCTGAAGACCTGAGTTCAATCCCTATGATCCACATGGTGGAGGAAGAAAACCAACTTTATCAGGGTGTTCTCTATCCTCCACAATGCACTGTGGCATATGCTCATGCATATACACGCTAAATAAACACATAAATCAAACATGAAAAAATGTAAACAGTGCCAAATACTTAAGAAAAATTGGATAACACCGAATCTAAGGAGAGACCTGTAAATCTAGAGTTTCCAGGGATTGCTGTACTGGTTGGAGTGTTTGCAGCAGTCAATGCTAGAAATTCTTTTTTATGTGTGAGTGTTTTACCTGTATGTATATAAATTCACCTATGCTGGAGGCCAGAAGAGGATGTCTTAATTCCAGTTCCAGGAGATCCGATGCCCTTTTCTGTCTTGCACAGGCAGTGCACAACATGAGTACACTTACATATATGAAGGCAATATACTCATACACAGAAAACTAATAAAGTATTTTTAAAAAGCAAAACATTCTTTAAATATAGAAGTTCAATATTTAAGAAAACCTGAGTCATAAAGTTCCAGAGCTGGAGAGATGGGTGAGCGGTTATGAGCACTGGCTGTTCTTGCAGAAGACCTGGGTTTGAATCCTAGCACCCACAGGGTGCTTAACAGCCATCTGTAACTCCAATTCCAGGGATTCCAGTTCCCTCTTCTGTCTTCCACTGGCACTGAATGACACAGGTGTACTTTCACACATGCAAGTATAACACTCATAGACAAAAATAAATATCGTTTTAAATTTTTTTTGAAGTTCCATGAAACAAAATTGTCTCAATGTTGTTTACAAATGTGAACTTTTATTTGTTCTGTTTTGTTTTATGACAGACAGAGTCTCCCTGTACCTCAACTGGCCTGGAGCTTGACCAGGTTGGCCTCAATCTCACAGAGATCTGCTTGCCTCGGCGTCTTAAGTGCTGGAATTATAAGCGTGTGCCACCACATGAGGCTACAAGTATGAATTTTGGATGCAACAAACTTTATTAACATCCTCCCATTTAATCACAAAATAAGGCATTCGGTGGTATGCAACACAAATGGAAAACAACACAATGTGATCCTGCTTTTCACTGGTCTTTGTGTGTGTGTGTGTGTGTGTGTGTGTGTGTGTGTGTGGGTGTGTTATGAAAACATAAAATTTCACCGGTGTTCAGGAAGAAAAGAGATTAACCAAGAAGATTCCCATGGCTGGTGAGCTGCAAGTCAGGACAGCTTGAAACACTGCAAACAGGATCCTGGGGAGCTATAAATAAAACACAATCATGTCCCAATGAAGCAAAAAAGGATCATAACTGGTGGGAATCCCACCAGCCTGGGTCTTCACCCTGAGGCCCTCATGACAAACCTCAATAACTAATGCTAGAGTGAAGGAGATTCCAGGCCCCAAAGTCTCCATTTGAGCTCTGAGGAGCTTCCCATCGTTGCCAGCCTTGAGTTTCACCACCAGAATGCCTGTGAACCGCCATCCCTAGGTAGTGCTTGCAGGTAGCAATAAAAGCTGGTGCATGCGGCAGCCAGAGCTAGTGTGGCTTGGTCTCTATTAGGATCAGCCAGGGCCTGGCAGGAACCTAAGTGGGGAGGAGGCCTACACACCAGGCATGTCGTGTCTGAGGCTGAGATATGAGGGCAGGGTCCCATTCCAGCTCTTCAAAGCAGTACAGCTGCTGATGGGCAAGACCTTCTGGTGGCTGTCAGTGCAGGATGGGGTCATATTAGAAGAGAACTTTGCAGGAGGCGGAGAAATGACGCAGAGTTTATGCACAGAGGACTGGGGATTAACAGCCCCCAACTCCAGTTCCAGGTGATCTGATGCCCTCTTTGGGCTTCAACTATCATTACAAGCACAGAACATACTTACATACATGCAGGCAAAACATTCATATACATACAATTTTAAGACTTATTTTTAGGGGCTGGAGAAATGGTTCAGTGGTTAGGAGAACTGCCCATTCTTACAGAGGGCCCTTGTTTGGTTTCCAGCATCCACATGGCACTAAAAACCAACCATAACTCCAGTTCCAGGGAATTCAGCACCCTCTTCTGTCCTCCATGGACATTGCACAACATGGTGCACTTCGATATATGCAGGCATAACACTCATACACAAAATAAAAATAATCAGGGGCTGGAGAGACGGCTCGGGGGTTAAGGGGACTGGCAGCTCTTGCAGAGGACTGGGGTTTGAATCCCAGGACCCAAATGGTGGCTCTCAACCATCCTTAACTCCATTTCCGGGATCTGACACCTCCTTGACCTCCGCGGGCATTGCATGACATGAGTGCACTTACACATATGCAGGCATAACACTCATATACATAAAATACAAATAATATTTTTAAAAGAAAATAAAAATAATTTTAAATAAAAATTTTAAAGGAAACGTTGCTGAGGGAGAACGAGGAGTCTGGGCTTTAAAGGGCTGAAGAGGCAGTTTTTAAGTGAGAGAAAGGGGGCCCACGATCCGCTGAGGTCAGGAAGGGGATGGAGAGAGGGAAGAGGTGGTATCAGGACTACAAGAAGTCTCAGTGCTCTCCAAAGCCCCAGGCAACCCAAGAATGGGCCCCTCACTCCCACTTCCTGCCCTTTCAAGGCCTCCCTGCTGCTCCGCGTGGCCACCATGGGTGGTATTGGGAGGAAGCAGCTGGCCTGTGGCCACCATGGGTGGTATTGGGAGGAAGCAGCTGGCCTTCACGGAGGCAGAGATCTTTGGTCTCTCAAAGGGAGCTACAAAATCCTTCAGGTTCGGGAATGTGTCCAGCTACCTGGGTTCACACATGATGCTAGTCAAGGCTATCTTAAGTGAGGAAATCATTCACAAAGGTAGTTTTTTTCCAACAACAAACCATGTCTTCTTCTCCAGGAGCTCTGAATGAGCTTTGTCATTCTGTGGAATTGCTCTGCTGGCTTCAGTTTCTCAAAGTCTGGGCTATGGCAGACTCTGGCCAGATGACTGCAGACGTCCATAGTCTGACTCTCCCAAATGCTCTCCCTGAACGGGTTGTACTTACTGACAATACACAGCAAGAAGGGACTGTTCTGGGTGATCCTGGGAACCCATCAACTTAAGTAGGGCAGAGTAAGAAAGTCCAGGCCCAGCTTGGATTTCTCAGGCCGCCACCACCTTCAATCAGAGCGGGGAGCATCCCCCATGATGTATATCTTCTCCTCATAGCTTGAGTCTGTGTATTCCAGGAGCAGGCATCCAGTCCTGGGTTGTCCCAGTAACCCACTGTGATGGGCCTGGTGCTGGTGCTGTGGACTAAGTCTGCCTTTACTGGTCTTTTAAATATGGATGAAATTATTCTCAGTGTGTTAGCCAGTATTTTTCCCTTAAGAAGAAGCCTAATAAAAGTTGACTTTAGCCTTTATCTGAAAACAAAAAGAATTTGTGTAGAGAATATATCCCATCCCATGTAACAGTATTTGGGAATCATTACGTATTGTTACAACATTTGGAACTGGGAAAGTACTATAGACTCTTTTTAGGAGAAGGTAGAAAAAATTTTCTTTTTTTCTTTATTTTTCTGTGTGTGTGTGTGTGTGTGTGTGTGTGTGTGTTAAGGATATGTCTGACAAGACTAGCAAAAATGTAATTCTTGGTTCCAGCTTTGAGGTACTTCTTTACTTAAGCTATGTGTTGTCAGGGACGAAATCCTGAGAAGCAAACAGGGTCACTAAGTAATAAACATGGCCTACTTCCTGCTTCCACTTGGTCCGGCAGGAAGGCCTATGTTTTAACTCCAACAGGGCCCCTTCAACCGACCTGCCTAGAGTAACCCTGATACCTCAGCCTGGACAGGTGACCTATCAGACTTTTCTTACTTGTTTAATTTGACCAATCCAAAATTAAGGGAGGGGAAACCACTAAAACCCAGGCCTTCCCAGAGAACTTTGGATAGTGGTTTCGAATCCCCTCTCTGCTTGTGGAGAACTTCGTCTTTCTGTGTGAGTGTGTGTATATATATATATATATATGATTCTTTATGTGTATGGACATGATTCTTTATCTTTCAATAAAAATCTGTTTGACTTCTGTTCTCTGCTGGTCCAAGATTTTTCCTGCTTTTAATTCTTTAATTGACTGATAAACGAAACCTAACTATAGCCCCTAGACAGTTAACCTGCCACCTGCAACACTATGACTGTAGATAAGACTGAGGCACATTTCTATTTCTGACAGCCTTGATTTACTTTGCAGCCCTAACCTAAGTCTGTTTATGAGCAAATACAATCAGCTTCAAAGCTTAATTGTTTCCATGGCTAATTATACTCAGGTAACAATCCTCTCGGCTTTTATCTCTTTTCACTGCATATACTTGCCTTTTGTAATCCAGGGGTTGGAAAACATTCTTCTAGCATTTGCTTAATATCACATCATGGACAGTTTCTCTCCACTTTAAAGTTACAGTCTTCCCTCTGCAGGTCAGCAGTGGGGCTGAGAGCTATGTGAAACAGTTTTAGGTATGACCCCTCACCCTAAGAATTCACTGTTTATTAGGAGCAGGTTAGACAAAGAAATCCATTAGATAGTATGTGGTCTGTGATGTCTGGACAAATGTAGGCATGGAATGGAGAGTAAGAGCAGAGGGAAAAGACTGCTCTTGTAGAGGACCCAGGTTCAATTCCCAACATCCATATGGCGGCTAATATCCATCCGTAACTCCAGTTCCAGGGGAATCTGACACTCGCTTCTGACTCCACTGGCATTGGATGACACAGGTGCACTTACACACACGCAAGCAATACACATAAAATAAAAATAATAAATAAAATAAAGATAAGCCACATTCCTTTTTGGGGTACATTATCTTTATGTATTTCAGAAGACACAATGTTGGGGAAAGGAACCCAGGTTTAGGTGTTAGCTACACAAATGATAAAGTTACTAAAGTAAACAGTATAGCAGTTCTTTAAAGACTTAATAATAGAACTACCAAATGATCCAGCAATTTCACTTCTAGGAATATACCCAAAAGAATTGAAAGCAGCATACTAAGTGGTTTCTCCAACCCCTCGTATTTGATTTTTAAAGATAACCATCTATCATCAATTTACATCATATTCCTTAATTGGTAAATAGGTTTTTTGGGGCACCTTATCTATTACTTGTAAAGAATGAAACCTCTTATTTTTAAATTACCTATCTGTAGGTCAATAAGCAGCTTGCCTACAGAGCTTGCAATAGAAGTTTTGGGTTTGTGTGACATTTACATAGTCCTCAGTTCTAGATCAGGCTTGGCCTGTTCTATTCTTGGGTTTTGGCCTATGTTTAGAACTGAACTGCTAATGCTATTAAATCTTGTTTCTTCACCTTGACAGATGAACTTTGTGACTAATTTGGCACAGGACGGTGCTTCCTGTGGTTCCCATCGGGGACTTTGTGGCAGGAAAAAAACTGACAAGCAGATAAAGGACTGTCTTCTAATTCCTCTCAGTTCCACTTTAGTGATTCCCCACAGACACCTCCTTTCCCCAAGAATCTGCTGTGGATCCCATTACCCAGGCTGCTTTTTGTGGCCACTGCAAGTACAACGCTGCCAGGTACTCCTCTCTCTGTTGGAACTTCCAATCTTGCTGTTTACCCTTCCAGGGTTACCCCCCAGCACATGCCCCCACCTTCCCAACTGTATTAAAGGAATATGTCAGAGGAGCTCTCCAGTCTCCTCTCAAGCTAACAGCATCTTTACACTGGTTTCCTGAAGTCTGTCTCCCTAGTTTTCTTAACCAGAAGAATGGATCTAGCCCTGAGCTATGAAGCCAGGTGTTTTAGTTTCCTTTCTGTTACTGTGATAAAACACCTTGACAGAAAGTAACTTAGGGGGGAAAGGGTTTATTTTAGCTCACAATTCCAGGTTATGGTTTACCACTGTGACAAAACAGCAGGAGCATAAAGCAGCTAGCCATATCCACAGAGAAAATGAATGCATGCATGCCTACGACTCAACTCACTTTCTCTGCTCTATGCAGTCAAGCCCAACCCTAGGGAATGGTATTGCCCATAAATGGGCTACGACTTCCCACATCAATTTATATAATTAAGAGAATCCTGTACAGACAAGCCCACAAGCCAACCTGATCCAGAGAATCCCTTCTTGAGACTCTCTTCCCCAGGGATTCTGGATTCTGTCAAGTTGACAAAACTAACCATCACACCAGGTATAAAGTAAAAGAAGAATCATAGTTGACCACAGAATCATTTTGAAGTGCTCTTTACTCTGTGCCAATTATACTTACCTACATTAGAAAATTATAGTGTTCCCCCGCAAGGTGTTCATGATAAAAATAAATTTTCTGAACTGGAGAGATGGTTCAGTGGTTAAGACCGTTCTTGCAGAAGACCTGAGTTCAAATCCCAGAAGCCACAAGATAGTTAACAACTCTCTGTAACTCTAATTCCCGGAGATCCAATGCCTTCTTCCGTCCTCTGTGGGCATGGCTCAACACAGGTGCACTTACACACAAGCAGACATAACACTCATACACATAAGATAATAAATAAATAAATAATCTTTTACAAAATAAAATAAACAAAATAAATTTCCCCAGACTACAGAGATGACTCTGTAGTTAAGAGCACTGGCTGCTCTTGCTGAGGACCTGGTTCGATCCTCAGCACCCAACATGGTAGCTAACAACCATTCATAACTCCAGTTCCAGGGTAATCTGACACCCTCTTCTGACCTCTGAGGGCATTACGTAACACAGGTGTACTTACATACATGCAGGCAATACTTTCATATACATAAAAGAAAAAGAAAAAAATGTTTACAAAATTTAGCTTCCGTTCAGTCTCATGTGATTAAGTGCTAGCAGCATTCTATCCATAAACTATTGTTTATATGACCAATAGTAATGAAATAGCTATGAATCCAAAGTTGATATGCCACTTACATATGACTGTTCCTAGACAGGAAACTGCTGAAAGAAACCCAAACAGGAGCTAAAGAGATGGCACTGTGGTTAAAAACACTTGCTGTTGTTTCAGGAGACTCACGTTCAGTTCTTAGCACCCATGTCTGGAGGTTATAACCCCCTGGAACTCCAACTTCAGGGGGAATTCAATGCCTCTGGTCTCCACAGACACCTGCATTTTTTTGTGCACATACCCACAGAAATACACATACACATAATTAGAAATAAATATAAATCTTAAAAGGGAAGTTAAATAGGTATAAATAATTGTACAGTAGAGGTAGCAGGACTATGTTCAAGTTGATGTCAACATTTTAAAATATGATTGCGTGCCCATAAAAAGCTTTTTAAAGTGTTAGCTTGATAGAGTTTTGAATCCATGTTATGTGATAATATGGAAAAGATATTCAACAATTATTCAAAAGGGCCAATTTAAATTTTTAAAAAAATATTTTATTTTTATTTTTTGTGTATGTGTGTATTTTCTGCATGAATATAAGTGCACCTGTGTTGTGCAATGCCCAGGGTGACCAGAAGATGGTGTCAGATCCCCTGGAACTAGAGTTACAGACAGACGTAAGGCACCATGTGGGTGCTGGAAACCCAAATAGAGTCTTCTGCAACAGTAGCCAGTGCTCTTATCTGCTGAACCATCTCTCCAGCCCTGGTAACTCCAGTTCCAGAGAAGCCCCCTTCTGACCCCATGAATGCACTTATATACATGCAGGCAAAATACACACAAAAATAAGTGAATAAAAGATTAAATTAAAATTAAAAACTTTTCTTCTGCAATCTTGTTCCAAACACACACAAGTCATTTAGCTTTCAGGGTTTATTTCTTATACAATATTTTTTAATATTTATATATTTCTTTATTATATTAAAATAGTAACTATTTACTTTAAAGGGATTTTCTTGTAAGAGAATCAACAGACTGCTTGAACATTTTTTAGATTTATTTTATTTATGTGTATGCAGGGAGGGGTGGTATATGCACATGAGTGGGGTGCCCTCAGAGGCCAGAAATGGGCATCAGATCCATGGATTTAGGTGCTGAGATCTGAACTCAGATCCTCTGGAAGAGTAGTACAAACTCTTAACCACTGAGCCGTGTCTCCAGCCCCAACTATTTGAATTTTTAAACTACAGCAAGGCCCTCCTAATACACTCATTTACATACAATACACTCATTTTCCATAGGCATAAAATGCAGTTCTTAGAAATTAAGTGCCTTGCTTTGAAACAAAACCATAATCTTTATGCACATGCTATGTCTTTATCTGTTTACAGACTGAGGGTTGGGAAGGAACCTAAGTGTCCTTAGAATCAGATAACAATATATTTGCAGTCATTTCTTGTGTAAAATATCATTGACTATGTAGTGGTGTATCTACCTTTGCTCAGTATTTCTGCTTAGAAGTAAAAGTAAGTTTAACTGATTCCTGTGAGCTGAAACAGTTCATTATTACTCACTTGCCATCAAAGGTCAAAATCCATGCTGATATGTTTAAGCACCTCTTTGAATATTTATAGAGGTAGTTTTCCTACTGAAGGAATTCTACCCAGGTCATAAATTCTTATTGGAAATTTGGTGTTGAAAGCTGTCGTAGATTACGGCAGGTTGAGCACAACACTGATAAATAAAGCCCAAGAGATCAAAACGTACAAAGTGAATTCACAAAGAGCTTTCACATCTTTTATTGAAGTATCAATGTCATTTCAGGTTTCAGATCGCATTGCACTTAAGAGTTTTAGACATGAGCTCACCACATGTACACACACCCCAGAGTCACTAATCATAAACTTCTAGCAGTGTTTCCCCAAATCTGCTCCCCAGAGTGCTATCCTTCAAACTTAACTCATCATTTTCATCAGAGCAACTACGACTTCTTGCAAGAGACCCCTCAAACAGGCCTGTTGACTGGTGACGATCTCTCCTAGAAGGAGGTGGGAAGGGTCACTGGATCCTCACCTAAAGATTCCAGTCACTCCCTCTAGCACCTTCCAGCCATCTACATGATTCTGCCCTAATTGTACGTGCCTCTATGTCTAGGGAAGCTCTAGAGTATACAGTAGGCACTTAAGTGACAAGGAACCCTCCATCTCTACAGCTCTGGAGAAGTCATCATCCAAACTGCCAAGAGACTTTTCAGTGGTATAGCTGCTTTGGGGTCACCCACACTCCTGCAAGTACAACTTAAATTCTGTAAGTAACTACGACAAACGCATTGGTTCTCCAAGTTAAATTTTGGTGAAATCATACTTTGGTTTGTCATTGGTGCCCTAACTGGTGTGTGTGTGTGTATGTGTGTGTGTGTGTGTGTGGTGTTGTCTTCAAATAAATAAACATCTCAACGATACCAGGAGTCAGATTATTCTGTAGTCTCTTACAGAATAATAAATGTGGAAAGGCAGAAACTAGAATGAACCATACTGAATTGGAAGTATCACTACGAACATATATTTTTTTCAGTACATACAGTTAGAAAATGAAATATATCTACAAGCATGTGCAAGAGAATGTATTGAATGTATCTAGAGATACAGTACATGTGTAGGAATGTATAAATATTTCCAGCTGCATCCACTGAGGCAGTAATGCTGCTGCTGCAGCAAGTAAACTAGTGTTGCTAAATACAATTTTTGCATTAAAAACAACCAAAGCTTCTCAAGAAATTACTATATCCAGCCTGGAGTTAGATGAGCCAGGGACATCGTCCAGAGTACTGCAAAGTAAGGGTATGCCAAAAGAATGGGAGATAAATGTAGAAGCTGGATGACAGATAGTATATAAAACTCTTTACAATGTGCTATATTTTTAAAATGTTTATTATCAATAGATTGTTGAAGTACTTAAACACAGAAGCAAGAATGAATGAAGCATCTACTGAGAAAACAGGAGAATGATTATCAAAAGAAACGATGGAGGGAATGGAGATGGCTTGTGGTCCATACAGACACATGCAGGCATATCCAAACATATAAATAAAAAATATGAAGATAAAAAAATAGAAACCTGTTTAATGAAGTAGGAAGCTGGCTCCCTATCGATATAAATATACTATTTCTAAATTTAAGGAGAAACAAGGTTATTTACAATTATCTTGAAATAAGATAGCTTCAAAGAATCTCCTCTAGAAAATACACTTTAAACACAAGGATAAAAAAACTAACTGTATAGAACTTGATCAGAAGCAATGACTAATCATGGGTAAATATTAGACTCAAAATGAAGACTTAATTTTTTTTGGCTAGTAATCTTCAAAAGTGTCAAGGATATAAAACGTCAAAAAAGTATTCCGGATTAAAGACAACTAAAGATAGCTTGCAAGTAAAAACAATGCTTATTTTTGGAACTATAGGCTTTTATTCTGGAACTAAAGGCTTTTATCAGAAAGAATATTATTAAGACAATTAGCAGAACCCAACGTATCATTTAAAGGCTTTGGCTTACATAGTTCTTGTGACTGTGTAGACAGTGCTTAGAGACCATGCGGCATACTGTTACAAGTTAAATCTCAGAAGGTCAGGGGGAATAATGTTCTTTGTACTACATTTGGAACGTCTTTGTAAGCTTGTTTCAAATTAAAAATTACGATCAAAATCCTGATTAGAGTGGGAAAACGAACATAAATAGGGGTCAAGAGGCTGTCCTTTCTAGTGTGTGACCCTGAGTCCTTTGACGTTATTCCCCACCCTTAAGGGCTCTTTCGGGTCCCTTCCAGGAAACACTCTACACACCTACACTAAAGCACTGACCTTGCCAGAACTGTTCCAGGCTCCCGTCGTGTTTTTGCCTTTTATGCCCCACGGCTGCAACCATTCTGTGTGGCGAAAAATAGTTGCGGCGGGAATCTCCAGACAGCAAGATCCCTGTCTAGAGAACACTTCGACCTCAGACGCTTCCATCGCTCTCTCGGCGGTGGAGCAGTCACGCCTGCCACAGTGTGGGCTCTTTGGCTCGGCAGGCGGCCGGCCGGCCTGAGTGCGGGCGGTGCCAGGCGCTCCGGACAGCCCCTCCCGCCGCGCTCCGCGCCCCGCCCGCTCGCCCCGCGGTCGCCCGTGGCGAGCCGGCTGCAACCTTCTGCAGCGGAGCCCGTACCATGGCGGGGTCGGGACCGGTGTGAGCGAGGGCGTCTCTGCAGGCAAGCCCGGGACGCTGGGAGGGTGGGGCCGAGAGGGGCGGCGCTCGGAGCCGGGCGGCTGGGGTCCGCGGGTGGGCGCGGCAGCCGAGGCTGAGGTCCGGGGCCCCGGGTGGGACCGGCCGAGGGCCGACGGGGGCCGGGCGGGGACCGCAGCCCCGCGGCCCGGAGTGACTGCGGTCCGACCCGGCGGCCGGTCCTTCCCGGAGCACAACAGGTAGGCGTGGACGGCCGCCCGCAGCCGGGACGCGGCGGGAAGGTCAGGAGGTTGCGGCCGCGGGGCTCGGGACCCGCCCTAAGGCGCCTAGGCCGCCCGAGCCGGACCGGCGCGGACTCCGCGCGTGCTGGACACCCGTCGCCAGCTGCGGAGAGTGGGTGTCAGCTCTGTTGCAAGAACTTTACATGAAGGAAAGCCTTTGCTGGGTGACATTGGTTAAGGTGAGGAAGCGTTTATTTTAATTCATTTACTTGTTTTACCTTTCTGTAAGACGTCGGTTTGTCATTTCAAGTGATTGAACATCTTTAAAAACTTTGTAAAACGGTTTATGGTACTTGTTAAACATAATCTGTGCCTATGGCAAGTTAAGGTAATTTGAACTGTCAAGTCAGATAAAAGTCAAGAGGCCAGAGATCCCTAAGGTATGCCAGGAATTTACAGCCTCAGGGGACATTAAGTTTGAGAAAATAAAAAGTGCCCTGTACAATTCTGTACTTTAAAAGATGATACACCCTGGAAGATTAAGTTAAGTTTAGGGAAAGGAGATGGGTTATTAGTACTGGGTTTTAGATACTTTAGATGCATACAGCAAGGATTACCTTGAGTTATGTCCCAAACATTGTAGGAACTATGAGAATGAGATTTTAGGTAAACATGGAAATTGAGATTTGCCTTGTTTGGTAACTGCCAGATACTTTAGGTGGATTTATTCTGCCTTACAATGCAGTTATTTTAGAATAGGAAAAAACTCTGGAGACTTTAGAGACAGGAGACATCAATTCTGCCTTGAGCTTCTTTGGTACTTTTTATAGAGACTAGATTAGGTCACTTTTATTTGTTCATTGTTTATAGTACTATCTGACTTTTGTATAGAAAATACGGAGCTCAAAATACCAAGGGTGGGGATGTGTTCATGTGCCCCTGTGTGGGAGTGTGTGCACCCCCGAGTGTGTACATAGACCAGAGGGCATGGAGTCCTGCTTCATCACTGCCCTCCTTATTCCTTCGAGACAGGGTCTCTCCCTGAACCTGGAGATTATCTGGGGGCCAGCAAGCCCTAGTCCTCCTCCTGTCTCTAACTCCCACAGCTCTGGGGTTACCAGCCTCTGGGGTTTGAATTCAGGTTCTCATGCTTTCGAAACTAGCACTCTTACTTGCTGAAGCCATCTCCCTAGACCCCAGAAATACCTTTAAAAAATTTTAGTTATTACGGAAAATTAACCTCATCAATTTAATGACTATGCTCTCTGTGGGTGTCTTTGTCTTTGCCCATGACTGTTTGTCCTCTTTTCCTTCTTTCCAGCTTTACTTTATTTTATTTATTTACTGTATTTTATTTATTTTTTGTGTATGAATGTATTACATGTATACCCATGTCACTAGACCTCATTTAAACAATGAATTAACTGGGATCCAAAGTTAATTTAGTAAAGACTTGCTTATACTGTTTGACTATATTCATTGCCTGGATCTAATGTTAACTCTGCCTTAATAGGAGTTGACAGCTTTAGGTCAAATTCATCTTGCTAGCAGCTTTTAAAGATAAGATTTTCTTGGAATACAGCCTTCTTTGCTGGATTGTGTGTTGTTGATGAGTAATTGTGATAGAAAGCTCTATTGCCTACAAAACCTAAAATCTTTACGCCTTGGTTTCACTGCCTATCCCCACCACCTACTCCCCACTCCCAGGGTCTCACTGTAGCCCAGGGGGGCTTAGAATTTGTGGAAATTCTCCTCCCTTATCCTTGCTGGGCTTACAGGTATGAGCTATCAGGCTTGGCTATTCTTTGGTTCTTTTTTGTTTTGTCTGTTTGTTTAAGATGGAGTCTCCTTGTAGCACCTCCTGGCTTGGCACTCACTATGTAGACCAGGCTTCCTTGAAGCAAAAGAAGATCGGAGAGATCTGCTTGCCTCTGCCTCCCAAGTGCTGAGATTAAAAGGGTATATCACCATACCTGGCTTACTCCTTGATTCTTCAAAGGGGAAAAAAAAATCTGTGAGCTGCTGCACTAGAATCCTAAATGCTTAATCACTTACTCATTTGTGGGAGGAAATATTTTAAATTCTGTTTTAATTTAATCAAATAAATATCTCTGGATCTTAGACCCAGGCCAATGATAGAGGAGTGTGGCTTTTCTGCTGCACTTACCTAGGATGAGATTTGATTATTTTAGCAGCTTTGTCATCAGGGAGGGACAGAATGGGGAGAGTTTCCATGTTTCTCCAAAAACTTTGTGATTTTTAGTGTGAATTTAGGTCTTACCTAGAAAAACAATTTTTTTTTTTTTTAAATTTAACAATGAATCTCAATCTCTTTCTTCATCCCATCCCCAGTACTTGGAGTTAAGTCAGAGCCTTGAGCTTCATCCCCTCTCTTTAATATGTTATTCATGATGTTTATCATAAGTTCGCTTTGTTCCAGACTTTTTCTTTAAACATGTATCTAATGACAGCATTGGATTACTAGATCAAATGGAATTTTGTTGAAGTGTAAATGCAGGCCAGAAGTTATGTGGTTCTATAGTAAGAGCCAAATAGAATTGCTTCTCTACCTTTTGGCCAAGATCAAGAGTGGAACAGAATGGGAGATTAGAGTTCTGAACAGATACCCAAAGACTTAAATTCGACCATGTAACTAGAATTGCATTTGGACTTAAAAAAAAAAAAAAAAAAAAGTAGGGACTGGAGAGATGGCTCAGCAGTTAAGAGCACTGGCTGTTCTTGCAGAAGACCTAGGTTCGAATCTAAGCACCCAAATGGTGGCTAACAATTGGCTGTACTCCAATTCCAGGGGATCTGATGCCTTCTTCTATCCTCCTCAGGCATTGCACAACATGGGTGCACTTGCACACAGGGGCAGGCAATACAATCATACACATAAAAATAAATAAGTAAATATATAAATAAAAAGTATATAAGTACCGACTTTCTCAGTCTTAATTCCAAAGGTCACAAGGCTCTGAGAAATTTGCTGCTAGTTGTATAGTTCTTTATCATCTACCTATCATATCTGTATATGTGCTTATTTTTTTTTTTACTACAGAAAGATTAATCAATTTGATGACTAGACTGCTTCCCCCATCAACATGGGAGTTTGATGCAATAGACTGTATTGACTCTATTACATGGGTGGGCCATGACAGTAGCAGCCTGAGGCAGAATAATACGGAGTTTTTCCAAGGAGCTCTCCTTGCAAAGTGAAGAGCCTTGCTGGCCAAATGGCTGCGAGTGAGAAGCATTATCTGCCAAGGAAAGCTCTCAGAAGGGTGTGGCTCCCAGTGGTCCCCAGGTTCTATGCTGGGTAGTCTTTGTAAATTCTTCTCAGCTTTTGGACCAAGATCAAGTGTAGATTGTGGAGCCATGAGGAAGAGCTGAGATGTCAGACCATAATACAGATAAAGGTGAATCTATGAATGTTAGCTAGAGTGAGAGCTAGAAATGGGGGAAGGAGAAAAGCATTCTTTAAGAAACCGGGTATAATAGAGAGACGAGGAAGTTCTAAGGGGCACATTGTGCAACCATTAAGAAAACTCAGCAGGAATTCCTGTCCTTGCTTGTAAGTCCTGCTGTACTTGGGGAATGATGGCGTCTTGTGTACTTTACTCCTGTACTTACAGCCCCATATTTCTCTGCCTTTAAAAGTACTTTTAATTGAATATCATTGCATCTCTTCCATCACCACTAGCTGCCTGCTTTGGATTCTTCCTGTTCTCAGGCGGCTTGCTCATTCACATTTAATGTAGTGCTTATTCCACACTAGCTGAAATCCAGATAATTGATCATGTTAAAACTAAATGAATAGGCTTTGGGGGAATCATGTCAAAATCATGAGTTCTGAAACATGGGTGCTACCTTCCTCATATATAGTATTTGGCTTTGAACAAATTTTCTCTCTTTCTTTCCTTTCTTTCCTTCCTTGCCTTCCTTTCTTTACTAGTGCTCTCATGCATGCTAGGTAAGTGCTCTCCCACTGAAGTACATCTCTAGCCCTTAGACAAATTTCTTAGTCCATTATCTTTGTCAATAATAATATTAATAATAATACTTTAAGCTGAATCTGGTGGCACAGGTCTGTAATTCTAGCTCCTCTGGAGAAGTAAAGGGAGATCACAAATTCAAGGTCTATTCCAACTATTAGAGCTCAAGCCCAGCCATGGCAACTTAGTGTGACTCTGTCTCAAAATTAAAAGTAAAAGAGGGCTGAGTAGACTCACTCAGCATGTGCACGGTCCTAGGTTCAGTTCCCCGTTGTCACTGGTGGTGGGGTAGTTACATTCTACACAACAAGGTTTAAATGACACAGTGGACTTAGATCTTCAGTAAAGTGCAGTCTTTGTCTTGTTTTCCCGGGTACTGCTTCCTTAGTGTTGGTTCCTACTGCTCATCCTTCGCAGCTTATACTACTTCCTTATACACTCCAGGGGTTCTCTTGTAGCCTGGAAGAATTGCCAGACGCTGCTGTGCTCAGTTTGGGACTCCCAGTGGATATCGCTCCTGCACTGAGCCCAGCATTTGTGAGGTTCTGGTCTATAACAGGAACGTGCAGTAATTTGGAAAAACTGAGGGAAGAAAGTAAAGTAAATCCATCTTCATTCTGGCCCTTTCTCGCCCCAGCGTCTTATTAGTTCTTTGTCCTTATGCCAGCTGTTTCTCTCCTGTTCCACGCTAACTTGTCTTCACTGTGGGATGTGTTCCCTGTGGTTCATGGTTCTGGGGCATTGCAGATGTGCTGTCCCCCTTGCTTGTATTATGCAGGGATGAGAAGCAACATTCTTCCATTCCCAGCAAGTTTAAGGGAAATATTTTGGAACAATGAATGTATTTTCATTATATATTAAAATATGGTCTTAGTGTTCTGTGTGGGGCATCTTATAATTTAGGCTTTTGGGGGTATGGTGAGAAAACACAGTCATTTGGTTATATGGATATTTATAGTCAGAATTCTAAGAATCAAAAATTTAAATTTATGGTACCACAAAGAGCTTTTAATTTGGAAAGGTCGTGATTATGAAATTTACGTAAAGTTATAAATAACATGAGGTGTTGAAGAAATGGCTCAGTGGTCAGGACTGTGTCACTCTTGCAGAGGACCGCGTCTGGATTTCCAGCACTCATGTCAGGCTATAGATAGCTGCCTGGGACTCCAGTTCCAGGGGAATCTGATCCTTCTGGCCCCTGGAAGCACCTGCACTCAGGGACACACACACAGAATTAAAAAAAAAAAATTTATATATATATATTAACATGGACTGGGGTTGTAGCTCAGTTGGTAGAGTGCTTGCCTAGCATGCATGAAGCCCTAGGTTCAAACCTCAGCACCATATGAGGCGTGGCAGCACACCCTTGTTATAGAGGACAGCAGTTTTACAGTTGTTGCTGATGCAACTTATGTAAAGTAATTGTTCTTCTATTAGAAACACCGTTCCAAAACTATTTCACGTTAAACTCTCCCATGAAAATACTTGTTCTTTAACTTTGGCACTATTGTAGAAACAAACTCTTTGGTAAACATTTTTTTCTGTAGGTTTGTCTTAGAGTATAAAATCTTTGTAATTATAGTTATCAGAGTTGAATATGTGTATATATTTTTTTCTTCTCTGAGATCAGGTCTTACCGTATTTCCAGGTTAACTTCAGACTTGTAATCCTCTTGTCTGGGATTACAGATATGTACCACTATGCCCTGCCCAATTATTGCAGGTTTAAAAAATGTTTTATTTAATAGTTATACATAGATACAATGTGCTTGGATCCAGTCCTCTTCCATTCCCTCCGCTCTGATCTCCCCACTATCCCCCTCCACATTTCCCTCCCAATTTCATGTTCTCCCTTAAAAAAAAAAACAAAAAACACTAAATTCCCACACTCTGCCTGCATGTATGTCATTCAATGCCTATGGAGGCCAGAAAAGGGCATCAGATCCCCTGGAACTGGAGTTACAGATAGTTTTTAGCTGACTTGTATGTGCTAGGAACTAAACCTGGGTCCTCTGCAAGAGCAACCAGTGCTCTTAACCCTGAGCCATCTCTCCAGTTCCTACAATTCATACTTTTCTGTTTCTGATGTTTTTCATTTGTTTGTCATAGAAATTTCAAAACTCAAGGTTTTGTCTAATGGTTTTGTTATTTCTGACTTCTAATATGTGGTATCACTCTGTAAGAGTTGACCCGTTTGTACTGCCATTGGTATCATACAGAGATTTAATACACAGGTACCTTTGAGTCAGTCAAGCAAAATCCAGTATTGTATAGTTAACATTTTAAAGTATAACTGATGGTAATTTATATTTAGAGTTGTGTTCTAGTTTGCTTTTAATTGATAGGACAAAACACTCTGACTGGTACCAACTTGGTCACAGTTCATCACTGAGAGAGCCCAAAGTAAGAATGCAGGGCAGGAACCTAGAGGTAGGAGCTGAAGCCATGGAGGAATGCGGTTTACTGGCTTGCTCCCCTGACCCATAATCAGTCTGCTTTCTTATATAACACAGAACAACTTGCACCACCCTCAACAATCAAGAAAATACTCACAGACATGGCCACACGCTAGTCCAATGGAGGCAATTTCCCAGGTGAGGCTCCCTCAACACAGGTGTGTCAAGATGACAACTGAAGCTGACAAGCACAAGTTGTTACAGATGATTTAAGAAAGACTAAATTCATACAAAAGATCTCCAGGACTATGTAGGCCAAGACGGCCTTGAACTCCATGCTTTCTGCTTTCTTTCTGAGTATTGGAATTACAGGCATGTACCACTGCCCAGTTGCAGCAAATAAGTTTTTGTTTGGCCAAATTTTAAAATAGTTTAGTGTGTACAGAGGTATGAGATTCAAACATGGAATAAATAGGTAAGATTTAGTATTCAAGCCATAACTGTTACACAGCTTTAAAATTGTGAAAGACTTGCTTCAGTGTCTATTTTGCCCAAAAGCCAGTAAAAAATAGCATTTAAGGTTTCAGCAAACCACCTTTAGGATCATGCCTCAGGATATGTACAGTCAGTAATAGAAACACCTCATTTTCTTTTCATGATGTGGGCCTGCTTTGAGCAACGTCTCAAGCATGAACTAACACCCTGTGTAACTTGGGAGTTACTGTTCTATGACCTGTAATTTTACAAAGCCCTAATCACAAATGGGAACATGAGATCAGACTAGAGAGATTCAGCTTCTTTGTATATAAAAACTAATTTTGGTTGGTTTGAGGATTGGTGGGATTGCTGAAAAGTTTAGATTTAAGGATTTGCATATGGTCTTGAGAGTTGGTCTTTGGCCTCATTTTTTCATAAAACCAAAAAAACTAAAAGCTGGAGACTGAGTTGAAGCTGTTGTAGTATCTTTTTGAGGCGTGGGAAGTCCAAGAACAGTATTTGAGATGTATGAATTGTAGTGCAAAACTTGGGCATTTGATTAATTCTGCACTTAGTTTCATTTACTGTATTACTTTTTTTTGTACTCTGAGAGCCAAAAAACAAACAAAAAAACTAGTTCAGTAAACTTGTCTTACCTTGTGTCTGATATTCTCTTTGATTGTAATTTCCTTTTTCCTTCCTCGAAATTTTTTTAAATTTAAATTTTTTAAAATTTATTTTTATTTGATGTATATGAGTGTATTACCTGCATGTTTGTAAGTGCACCCGTGTTGTACAGTGGCTGCAAAGGTCAGAAGAGGGCATCAGATCCCCTGGAACAGACCTTTGTTAACTGCCATGTGGGTGTGGATACTGGGATGCAAACATGGTTCCTCTGGAATAGTAAGAACAAAATTTGTTTTGTTTGAAAAGGTTAGTAGTGTTCACCCTCCCAAACCCCCCTCTCCCAAATCCCCAGTAAATTCCAGCATTTCTTTCTCAAAATAGATCTCATAGTTCTGGATAGAGAAAATTTTATTGGCGCTTACCAAGACTTCAGGACCAGCCTGCAGAGCTTCCTGTGTCTGATTGTGAGGATGCACAAGTTACCTTGTCTACACAGATTGCTAATTCCTTTTCAGATGGAAAATGAACCCTTGTTGATAATACAGTTAACTGCTTTTGGACACTGGAAGTCATTTCTTTATAAAACTTTGGCCCTGCATCATTGGCTGTCTGCTGGTTCCTTTTTCTATCAGTAATCAGCAGTGTTTTTACATTATTACTTTTGGCTGAGCAATATTATGCAGAAGACAGATATTAGCCACTCCTAAACTATACTGACC
Organism: Eospalax fontanierii; assembly: GCA_035773235.1. NCBI lineage: Eukaryota > Metazoa > Chordata > Mammalia > Rodentia > Spalacidae > Eospalax > Eospalax fontanierii. The sequence goes on along the minus strand of CM069536.1, from coordinate 17,247,115 downwards.
TTTGAAGATTGAGCATGGTATTTAGGTTTAATCTTAAGAATTGCCAACAGTCAGCCATTTTTTTCCCCTATCTGAGTGGCAATTTCATGTCATTCACCTTAAAGTACATTATATAGTCTTGCTATCTAGGCTGACTTGCTATTTACGCCTTGCTCTTGGGCCACAGTGATTCTGCCTCAATCTCCCAAAGAGCTGGTGTTACATGTGTGAGCCCGACACCTGACAGTTTCAGTAAAGACTTTTCCACTGGAGTACCAGTTTCATCAGCAGAAGGAAGTAACTTTTATAACTTTTATGAAAAGAAATCTAGAAAGGCATTGTCATGTTCAGTTTTTTAAAGTCATGTGTTTTGTCTTGAAATGTTTTATTAGCTTTTTCTTCTGTTGATAGTATTGATATTAAATATGTACTTATTTTAATATAAAATAGTGATTTAAATTAACAGTAGAACATTTTTTTAACTTTTAAGGCAGGGTCTCCTGGCAGCCCCAGATGACCTGGAACTGGCAGACCAGGGTGGCCGAGATCTCACAGAGATCTGCCTGCTTCTGCCTCCAGAGTGCTGGGATTAAAGGCATGCATGTGACACCACACCCGGTTTACTTTCTGAGCTTTTAAAAAGTGGCTGGTGAGGGCCCTGGAGATGGCTGAGTAGATAAAAGGTCCCTACCATCAAGCCTAATAACCAGAGCTTTATTCCTGGGACCTACACAGTGGAAGGAGAGAGCTGACTCCAACAGGTTTTCTTATGTGTGCTGTGGCATGCACACACACATACACACAATACATAAATAAATGTAAAAAAAAAAAAAAAAGTGGTTGGTAGAGCTCCAGTGACTCACTGTTAGTGAGCAGTACTTAAAAAGATGGCTGACTTCGAGGGTGTTTGAGATGAAGGAATGGCTATATAGCATATAGTAATTGAAACACATCTACATTCAGATGCTTAAATGTACAACCAGATTTATGTGAATTGAGGAAAGCTACTTAGTTTTCCATCTCAGTTTTTTCATTTGTAAGAGAAGGTTAATAAAAATAGCTTCCCCTCCCCCAAAAGTTTGGCAGTTTATTGACGAAAATAAATGGTAAATACATGTGCCCAGACCATATGAAGTGATCAGTGACTAACAGTTGTTAAGATTACTCAGTGATTAAGAGCATGAGGACCCAAGTTCAGTTCTCAGCCACCACAGGAAACTTGAAACCACTTGTGACTCCAACTCCTGAAGGGTCTGATACCTCTGGCTTCTGCAAGCACCTGCACTCACATGCACATACCCCCCGCACACACATATAATTTTTTTGATGGCTAGTATTAGAGTTGGAACAGCAGTCTTATGAAATCTTTTTTTTTTTGAGCAACGACTAACTGTGCTTTGTAAGTACTTTCAGTTGGGTGTGGTGGTGCATGGCTGTAATCCCAGATACTCAGGAGGCTAAAGGAAGAAGATTTAGGCTAGCCTAGGCAATATAGCAAGACTTCATCTCACAAAAAGGAAACATATGTCTAAATACATTGCTGTATGTGGTTACTTTTAGTAAATAAGTCACTACACTTTCAACAGAAATGAGTGAACTAAGGGGAAAACTAGGAAAGTAACAGTTCCTTAGGTGTGTATATGGTTGTGATTATTGCATTTAAATCCGTCTTCCTAAAATGAGGCTTCAGTTGAGACGAGGAGCATCTGTGTGCAAAATGCATTTACTTTTCACATAGAGAATTCACGTGTGCTGATCTCCGGTGGAGTTGAGTCGAAAAGTGAGCTTGCTGATATGAATTGGCTGCTTCCTGTAAGAGTAAGTTACATGAGGAATGTGTGGAGGAAGGCTTTAGTAGTAACTTGGTGCCCTGCTTATGGCTCAAGGTTTTAGCTGAATTATTTGTTGTCACATTGTATTAGCTCTTCTGTTTCTTGATAGGTCATATTACACCTCAGCATTGCTGCTCTCTATAAGGTGAAAAAAAAAAGTCTTTTCAGCAGTACTTTTGGCCTCCAGAAAGGGTAATTTGATTCTTAAAATAGGATTGTCATTTGTTTTGGTAGTTACAAGAAATTTTCTCTGTGCACTAACATTGTTTTTCTACCTCTGACTACCATAGATATTAAGGACAAACTTGTTGTCATGTTCTGTATACTTAGATTTCTTCTGAGAAATTATTTTTCTAGCATTTTAAAATTCTAACTTTTTTATGACTATTTCGGCTAGTTCATTTTGATATTTTTTTCCTTATGTGTATAGGTGGTGTGTGTGTATATATGTGTGTTTCTGTGTGGACACCTATGAGGGGTGGTGCACATGCTAATGTGTGGTGTGTAAGTAGAGGCCAGAAACTGACATCAGGAGTCTTCCTCAGTCACTTTTCCTTATTCATTGAGGCAGGGTCCGTCAGTTGAACCCAGAGCGTTCTGATGAAGTTAGTCTGGCTTGCTCCAGAGATCCCATGTTTCTGCCCCAAAAGGATTGTAATTACATGTGGGCAGCCAAGCCCACGTAGCTTTTACATGGCTTCTAGGGATCCTAACTCTGATTGTTATGCAGGAGCTTCAGCACTGAGCTTTTTCACCAGCCCCTTCTGATAATTTAAGAAAGGAAAGAGAACTTTTTAAAACAAGAACCTAGAATTAACTTTGTCTCTATAAAAATTAATTTCTTAGCAATATTGTTTACGTTGTTCTTTTGTTTACTTGGTTGGAAACAAGGTTTCATGTAGCTAAGGCTAGTCTCAACTCAGCTGTGTGTTGGAGGATAATCTGAACTCCCGATCCTCCCACTTCTACTTCCCAAGTGGTGGGGTTACTAGCATATACCACCGTGCCTGGGATTTGTATTTGTTCTTTGTTCTTTAGAAGTGACATTGCCCTCTAGGTGCAGTGATGCACACCTTTAACCCCAGCACTCAGAGGCAGAGGCAGGCAGATCTCTGTGAGTTCAAAGCCAGCCTGGTCTAGACAGTGAGTTCCAGGCCAGTCAAGGCTACATAAGTGAGACTCTATCTCCAATAAATAAATAAATAAGTAAGTAAATAGCATTTCCAAAAATAGCCTAAGTTGGGTTTTGTTTTCACTCAAGTGGCTCCAGGTGCCATGTTCTTGAAGGCGGCTGAAGCACACATCTGAGTAGCAGCTGGACAGAGTTTCTTCTTTGGTCTCAGGTGTGTCCCGGATTTTAGACTATTGACCACAGGCAGTAGAGACAAGTGAGATCGAGCAGATGCGAACACATCTGTCTTTTCAGGAGTCTCGTTTTCAGGTATACAGTAGTTATGATCTCATCGTCAAAGTAATGTTATACCGGTAAGTGGTCAGAAAGAGAAAAATAACAGGAAAGCCTTCCCTCTGTCACAGCTCATCCTCTAATGTGTCTTTACTTACTGGTTTCTCTCTTAAACTATTAAGATTTGTTTAGGGGAATATAAACTATGCATTGTAAATACTTTCATTTCCTATACCAGTCAACATGTGAAAAGTCCTGTACCCATTATGCTTGGAGTTTTGCTCAAATTTATTTTTGACACATTAAATAACTCATCTTCTGTGTGTGTGTGTGTGTGTGTGTGCGTGTGTGTGTGTGTGTGTAGTGCCTACACTGTTGTTTAATGTTCTTGATGATAGTTGCTGCTGAATCTGTAACTAGTTATATTTCTTTTTCCTAAAAGGGCGTCTTGCTTTGTTGCCCAGGCAGGCCCCAAATTGCTGGACTCAAGTGATCCTCCTGCTTCAGCTTCTTAAGTAGCTGGACTACAGGCTTGTGCAAGAGTAGTATTTTTTAAATTTTATTTTATATGTGTGTACATGTGCAAACGTGTGTGTGTGTATGTGTGTGTGACAACTCTGTGTGAAGATCAGAGAACAACTTGCAGGAATAGTTTTCCTTCCGTATATTATGGATTGAACTCAAATTGTTAGGGTTGGTGGCAAGTGGCTTTTGCTTGCTGAACCATCTTGCTGGCCCTTAAGTAGTATTTTTAAGTGGTTATTTATTTTTTATTTTTATGTGTATAAATGTTTTGACTGCATGTATGTAGTACACCTGTGCAGTGCACTGCAAGTGGAGCATTGGATCCCCTAGAACTGGAGTTTCGACCAGTTGTTAGCGGCCACATGAGTGCTGGGAACCAAACATGGGTATTCTGCAAGAGCAGCCAGTACTCTTACCCATTGAGCCATCTTTCCAGCCCAAGTAGTACATTTTTAAAGCCAGCTTAAAAAACCTTCTTACTTGAATAATTTTTCTGGATTTTATCGTGATCTTTTTAAAAGTGCAGGAAAAAAGTTGAATAGTAAAATGATCCTTCCCATGTCCACTATTTACCTGTTAACATTTTGCTATAGTTTATGATTAATTGAGTTAATCACTTAAAATTAGTGCAATGTACTTGTTGCATACCTGTATATACCTCCATTTAAAAAAATCCTATACTCATAATGACATTTTACGAGCTTGTGTAAATTTATATTTTATGCATATTCTGGAAAGGCTTGACATACCAAGGAGATGCTGGTGAATAAAACAGACCACAAATTTCCTCCTGTGTCTTCTGTTAATTATTTGCTACAGTGACATTAAGGCTAAATTGGATCTGGGTCAGAAATGCCATACGGCTACAATTCCTGGAGGACCTCTCCCAAGAACCATCCTAAAAAAGTCTGTGCTCATAGCAAGGCACACAGAGGTGACTACTACCTACTATTTGAGATGTACTGTCCTAAAACTCCTACATGTACAAGTAATTTATTAGACTAGGAAACAGATGCTGAGGGGTGTAAGTCTGTCTGTTTCTTGTTCCCAGTGCCCATAAGGCTTCCAGCAACTGTCAAATTCCATTGCAGGAGATTCAATGCCCTCTTCTTGCCTCCCCAGGCATTGCATGCATGGGTGCGCTTATATACATACAGGCACAACACTCATACACATAAAATAAAAATAAATAAAATCACTAAAAACCTAGCATTGAGTAGTGCAGAATTTAAGTGACTTGTTTTTAGTTTGGCCTGTCTATCATTTTGAAAATAAATCGTGAATAGGAAGATAAATTCAGGTCAGCTAACTAGAACTTATTATTGGGATGTTTCTCAGATTCACTTTAGAGCAGCTATAAGAGATATATTTAGCTGTGCTTTTAAATTTAATGGAAATTTCCAGTCTTCTGATTGCCTTCCTTTTTTACTTGCCTTTCAGAGTGTTGTTTTTCTATTGCAGATTTTCATTCTTAAGTGTATTGATGGACATTTATAAATGAGAAGTGTGACCTGTTAGGAGAACTTACTGCAAGGAATGGATCTAGCTCACAGCTTGCTGCTGAATGAAGACGCACATCAGCAGCTGGGTGAAGTGCAGAAGGCTGAATTTATTTTTGAGTGGTTGAGGTATTTGGAGACATTCTTGCGAGCAACCAGCAGGGTATGTAAAATTTTTAAAGAAATGCCAGAAATGTTTAGGTTCTTTGGTTTGCTTCTTTGTTTTATCTACAGTGACATAAGTTAGCTTTTCAAAGGTAGACTTTGTTAAGACTTAATCATGAAATATGCTCCATTTCTTGCCCCTTCACAAAATTTCATTTTTAATCTTACATGTTGAAAAAATTAGAAATTAGCCAGTATTTTTTGATACTACTTTATAAGTACATGTAATATTTGGACTGGAGATATAGCTCAGTGGTAGTATGCTTGCCTAGCATGTATGAAGTCTTGGATTCAAGCTCTAGTACTGCAAAATACATATACACATACATGTACATACATGAACACATATAACACATAATTAGTCATACTGTGTTATGTTTCATTTTCATTATGTCCTGCATGTTGTTTCTCCACCTAAAGCCCTAGTGTCATGGTGTTAAATGATCTAGTGGAAATTCTCTTTCAAAAGATGTAAAAGAGGCTGAAGAGTTGGCTTATTGGTTAAGAGCACTGGCTACTCTTGCAGAGGACCTGGGTTCAATTCCCAGCACCCATATGGTACCTTACAACTGTCCTTAACTCCAGTTCCAGGGGACTCAATGCTTTCTTCTGACCTCTGCAGGCATCACATGACATGGGTGTACTAACACACATGCAGGCAATACACTCATTCACACAAAATAAAACTAATAAAATTTTTTTAACTATGTAAAGATGAGGGTTGGAGAGATGACTCAGCAGTTAAGAACACATACTGCTCTTGCAGTGAACCTGGGTTCAGTTCCCAGGGCTCACATGGGGCTGCTCACAACTGCCTGTAACTCCAGCTTCAGGGAATCTGATGCTTCTGGTCTCTGTGGGCACCTGCACTCTTGTGTATATACCCGCCCCCCCCCCAACAGAAACAGATATACAGACATAATTAAATAAAATAAATATTTTTAAAAAAGATGTAAAGATTTTAAGGTATGAATTTGAAAGCCTTTGGATAAACATACTCCCTCTGAAAATGCTCATGAAATAGATACAAAGAAAGAAAACCAATTTGTTTTATTATGTACCTACATTTAACATTTAACAGTTGACCATGTTGCATTCATTGACTCTGTTAGGTGGCAACTCTGAACAGTCTGACTTTCCTCAAAAATAAAGACATTCTTTTATATGAACACTGTGCTGTATGTAATGCAAAAGTCATATAAAATGGTGCCCATGGTGAGATCAGGTTGTACAGTGCCTGCACCATGCACACACAAGCACACACAAGCCACCAGCTACATTTAGAGCTTAATAGAAGACAAATATTTGTCAAATTTAAATGTTTTTAAAGCATTCAAAAATACATTCTAGTTCTGAAAGAAGTTAGAACTATCTGGCTGTATGATGTGAAAGATTTGATAAACTGGTTTATCTTCAAGAAGAGATTAAAAGCAACTTCTAGGTTTAGAAACATAACTTTACTAAAAACCAAAATTCTATATACTAAGTGAACAAATACTAACTGGTAGAATTTAGACCTTAATGAGCACCTGAGTGCTATCCAATTTATTGTGATAATTCTGGACTCCTTTTTCAGAAAAAAACTAAGTAGAGCTGGAGAGATGACTCAGCTCTTAGAAGTGCTGACTGCTCTTGCAAGGACCTAGGTTTGATTCCCAGCACCCAGAAGGCAGCTAACAGTCATCTGTAACTCCAGTTTCAGGGGATCTGACGCCCTCTTCTGACCTCTGTGGGCACTGTACAAGATGGGTGCACTTATACACATATAGGCAATACACTCATACACATAAAATATTTTGAAAAGAAACAAATAAAACAAAATAATATTAGCATTTATGTGCATAAACTCATAAAAAGAAAATTATACTAAATGTAGGAAAAGACCTGACTAACTCAGGAAGCCAGTGCAAGATCAGCTTGGTTATGGATTGTGGGCTACTGCCATATGGTGCTAACATAAAGGAGAAGGTTGGATGAATAACAAAGAAACTTAACAGTGCAAATTTGTTCTGCTTTCAAATAGAAAGATTTAGAAGAAATAGAACTCTGGTCTTTGTTAATGGACTGAATGATGTGTTTCAGAGCTTCCTTTTTGGTGCTATTCGGGACAGCAAACCCCCTGTCAGAGCAGCACAGTGGACTTATCACCAGTGTATCTGTAGCTCTCATTTAAAATAAATTTGAGCTTTCCTAGGGAAAAATTACACTATATGGCCACCTATAGTTATATTAATGTCTTTTGTTACCTTTTTTTGTAGAGTGATATAAGAGAGAAACAGAAGACTCTTGTTGAGCAGCTCCTGTCTTTATTAAACAGCTCCCCGGGGCCCCCTGCTCGCAAACTCCTTGCTAAAATCTACCCATACTTTATAGTATCGGAGACACATTTTCTGTTTATGAGACAATCGATAGATGTAATGATCTTATTCGCAGCAAAGATGATTCTCCAAGTTATCTTCCCACCAAACTGTAAGTTAAATATCAAAATCTAGAATATACAATACTGTTTCCTTTTGTGATTTTTTTTTTAGATTTTTAAAAATTTATTTACTTTTTATTTTATTTGTGTGTTTTAACTATATATATAAGTGCACCTGTGTCATGCAGTGCCTGTGGAGGCCAAAAGGCATCAGATTCCCTGGAACTAGAGAGAGATGATTGTTAGTACCATGTCTGTGCTGGGAACCAAATTTGGGTCCTTGTGGGTGCGTCTCCATCTCCAGCATGGCTGTTGTGTTCCAGCCATGCCAGAGAATGGAGAACGATGGAATGGGACCTCAGGTGGCTCAGAGTGCGGCGGGAGGAGTTCCCTCTCGGGAGACTACGTCGGTGGGTAGTTCGGTTATTAGAGCCAATGCAGGGGCTTATATAGGGAGGTCTCCTGACCGTTACAGAAGGTGGGAAAGGTGGGGTGTTGGGGTAAAGGCGGGAAGGTTGTGGAAGTTCAGGAACGAGGAAATGAAACCCAAAAACCTGGTTCTGGTCTGGGGTGGGGGAAAGGAAGATTCATATCTACAGTAGCTTCCTGGGGCCAGGTTATCACATAGGCAGAGCAGGTCAGACACCTGCCATCCCTTTTGGATATCAGGAGTTGCTTGCCTTGCTCAGTAACCAGATCCCCACAGGTCCTGTGGAAGAGCAGCCGATACTCTTAACCACTGGGTATTCAACCCCCCTTGTGATTTTTCTAAAGTACATAACCTCCGTGACAATTACTTTGAAATTAAACATAAATTCAATTTGTTTCAGAACAGAAATGCCCAACATTCAGAAAGTCCTGGATTAAGAAATAATAATAAGCTGGGACTATAGCACAGTGTTTAGGAAGCACAAGGCTCTGAATTCAATCCCTAGTACTACAGTTAATAAGAATAGCAGAAATAAGTAAGACTAATTAAGATACTATAAGTTGAGATTAGAGATTCAAAACATCTTCCTAAATTAAGAATTTATTTTAAATTCTTTAGATTTTGGAATGTTTGTTTATTTTCTAATTACTTTTTTGAGGTCTTTTTGAGACAGTCACCCTGTAGCTCTGGCTGTAGACCAGGCTGACCTTGAACTTGCCTGCTTTGCCAGTGCTGGGATTAAAGGCATGTACCACTACACCCAGCACTTTTTAAATTCTTAGTATTAAACTAAGACAAAAGAAAATATAAGTAAATGGTGCTTCATCACAATTAAAAGTATTTGTATTTCAAGAAATACTCCCAAGAAATTAGAAGCATGGCCATCAGAAGGTGAAGATTTAATGATCACGTAGTCTTGCTTTTTGTATTTCCTTTTTCTGTTTTTGTTTTTTTTTTTTAGCCATGACTTAGTTTCTAATTTAAATGTTGTTTCAGTGCTGCTGTGGTCTGTGTGGGTTCCTTGTTTAAGAAGTTGGGTAGAATACTGGGTAATGCCTTTAATGATACACTGGGGAATATTCTTAAAGCTATGAAGAGTGCAGAGGTGAGTAGCCACATGTTCAACTGAAGAACATGATGCCTTTTAGAGGTTTCTGCTGTCTTTTTATTTTTTTTATAAAAGATTTTATTTTTAATTGTGTGTCTGTGTGTGTGCCTGTGTATGGGTATCTGCATGTGACTGCAGATGCCTCTAGAAGTCGGAGGCTTCAGATCTCCTGGGAGCTTGAGTTACAAGTGGCTGTGAGCCACCCAATGTAGTTGCTGGGAATTAAACTCAAGTCCTTTAAAACACTGAACCGTCTCTCCAGACTGGTTTCTGCTTTCTTCAATTAATAGAAGAGCTTTTTTGAAAATATGCAAAGATGTCTGTGTAACTGCTTCTATAAATTAAATATACTTAGAATATAATGCCTGGGAAATGGATTAGATACTATAATGGCATTGGACGGGAGTAAGTGATACATAGTCAGAGGGAAAGAGCATGCCAAATGTGACTGGGATCTAGATTACCTTTGAATTTCCAGGCCAAGGGAGTAGATTCCCATCCTTATCCTCATGGACAAATTTGCATCATTATTCCCCTGGAACATCTTTGTTCTTGAAATTGTCTCTTCATTTAACTTCCAAGATTCTGTAAACTCTTAACAACTGTAGCATTACCTGTTTTGAAATTAAACACATAATTTAAAGCTGTGATTCCTAATGTTTAGGGATAACTCAGCACCTTTAAATGTAAAAAGCAATGCCAGTTGCTTTTCATATTTTACTTAGATAAACAGTCTAGAAAACATTTCTGAAGTGATTTATAGAAATATGGAATAGATATACATTTTTTAGATGTAACAAGATGAAATGTGGAAACTTTAAAATATAAACTCTATTTAATTTCAGAAATTTTGTAGCCAATTAAAAGACTTTAAGAAGTGAATTCTTTAACATAACTGGCTGAGAATCTGCTAAGGAGCAGTGGTTTCCTCAGTGGTTGAGGAGATTACGATATATAAATTTGGTTTTATTAAAAAATGGATATTTATAAGAACTCTTATTTGAAGCTAGGCATGATGGTACACATCTTTAATCCTAGCACTGGGGAGATAGAGACAGGCAGATCTCTGATATTGAGGCTAGCCAAATCTACAGAGTGAATTCCAGGCCTTTCCAAGCCAGCTTGGGCTACAGGCAAATCCTGTCTGAAAGAAAAAAACAACAACAAAAAATGAAGAACTTTTATTTAGTGGCTATAGCCATCTTATATTTTCCTCTTTTATCTCCATCAGCTATACTATTTTGGGGGCCCCATGATTATTCTGTAGATATCAGAAATTTAAAAAATTGAATGTTACTGCTAAATTTACTGTTTTCGGTTTTTTTCCCTTTATTTGTTTAGGTACACTTAATTTCCTAGATATCAAAGCAATTCTTGACATGGACCTATACCTGTCTGTGATGTAAAACATTTGGAACTGAGATCAAAGAAAGTTCAAAAGTTTCCCAGTAGTATTTTCCATTTTATTTTGTTCACCTATGACTTTTTTGTTCTTTAAACAAAGAAGATGAATAGCATTACTATGGAAATGATGCTCAGTGCTGATCTTGGTCTTTAACTTTACGTCCCCTCAGTGGCCTTCACTTCCCCTCAGTGGCCTTCACTTCCAGAGGTATGAGTCATTTTTGACATTTAATAAACACCCGCAATAAAGGGAGCTACTGTTTCTTGACTCTGTGTTCACAGGAGCTTATATCTCTTTCCCAACTGCCTCTCAGGTTCATCTTACCCGTGATTTATAGATGAGGAAATAGAATGAACAACCCAAAGTCACACAGCTACTGAGAGTTTGAAATAGACCCAGATGCTTCTGGGGTATTATTTTATTTTTCTTTTATTGTTTTCTAGTGGTAAGATTGAATGCAGAGCAGTGTACCCTGCCTCTGAGCTACTGCTACAACTCAGGGCTATTCAGTTTTAACTTTTGAATTAAAGTACCCTGTTAAATGAAAACAGAATAATAGCTGCTGCCAAATTTATTTTACATTTGTGCATGTCAGGCATTGCCTTAAGGAGTTCAAATGTATTATTTATTTTGTAACACAGCCCATGTGGTAGTATTTTTACCTCTGTTTATAGGTGAGGAAACAGATTTGCTTAAGAGCCTCATCAAAGTAATGCTATTATTAATTTTTTAAAGTCCCAGTAGCCCCAGCTAGCCTTGAACTCACAGAGATTCTCCTGCATCTGCCTCCCGAGTGCTGGGATTAAAGGTGTGCACCACCAATTTTTTAAAATTTAAAAGTACACAAAAGGGGCTGGAGACATGGCTCAGTGGTTAAGAGTGCTTGCTGCTCTTGCGGAGGACCAGAGTTTGGTTCCCAGCACCCACATTCGGAGCCATAATCACCTGTAACTCCAGCTCCAGGAGATCTGAGGAACATTTCTGGACTCCATGGGCACCTGCTCACATGTGGCATTCACTCATACAAACTCACACAAATAAAACTAATAAACATGAATCTTTAAAGGAATATAAAAGTCATGGGTAGATATAATAAAATAGATGCTAATGGGAGGGAGCGCTATGTAATTTTATTTAATCTTCACATTAACTCAGTGAATTATATTGTATTGAAATATAATATAAATAGATAACATTTCTTTTTAATATATTATTTTTATTTTATGTGTATAAGTATATTGCTTGCATATAGGTGGGTGCACTCATGTCCTGCAATGCCCATGGAGGTCAGAAGAGGGGGTCAGATCCCCTGGAACTGGAGTTAGGATGGTTGTTAGCTGCCATGTGGGTGCTGGGAATTGAACCCAGGTCCTCTGCAAGAGCAGCTAGTGCTCTTAACCTCTGAGCCATCTCTCCAGCCCCTAGATAGCACTTCTTAAAAGGAAAAATAGTGTCTCTTAGTGTCAGAATAGATGGATTAATATATTAAGAAATTTACCAGTCAGGTTTGGTGATAATACATTTAACCCCAGTAGAGGCAGAGGCAGAGGCAGGCAGATCTCGGTAAAATGAAGGCTCACCTGGTCCACATAGTGAGTTTCAGGCCAGCTGGAGTTCTAGGGAAACCCTATCTCAGAAAAAAAAAAGAGAAACAACAATTGGAGCTGGAGAGATGGTGCACTTACATGCTCGCAGGCTTAATACTCATATAATATACATAAAATAGAAAAAAAATCAGGGCTGGAAAGTTGACCCAGCAGTTAAGAGCACTGGTTGCTTTTGAAGAGGACCTGGGATCAATTCCTAGCATCCGCATGGTAGCTAATAGTGGAAATAAAAATGATAAAATATTTTTTAAATTATAAAATAAAACACCAAAACAGCCAGGCATGGTGGCGCACTCACGAGCCTGGGGCAGGCAGATCTCTCTGAGATCAAGACGAATATAGTCTACATAGTGAGCTCCAGAGCAACTGGGTCCTCCTCTTTGATTATTATTGTTACACATACACACACTATACGTATAATATGTGAGTGTATGCATAATATATGTATGTATAATGCACTGAGTCCATTTAGTGGTACAAATGTGTGTGTGTGTCTGTATGTCTGTCTAGAATGCCCATTTGGAACTACTTCTCAAGGAGCTAGTCCCTGGAGAAAATTGATCCTCCTTCCCTCAGCATGCGTCTTCATCTTGAAGTAGGACCCTGTGACATTTCCCCATCCATCTAGGCATGTCTACTGGTTTTGTCACTGTGCAGATACTATGGAGATTTAATTGGTGCAGCTTCCCCATCATGTCTAGAATGCATTAACTAGCAGCAGGTGTCTTTTCTATCTGGCTCTGTAAATCTTTCTGCCGCTTCAGGCAATGTTCCTGGAGCCTTAACTGTAGAGGTTGTATGTCTCACTTAGGGCTGGGCACTTTACAGTTACTTAGTCTCTGTGTTTTGACCAGTTGTGGATCTTTGTTCTTTTGAGGTTATTTTTTGTTGTTATTTTGTGGATTTTCTTTTTGTATTTTTTTGAGACAGGGTCTCCCTGTAGACTAGGCTGGCCTTGAATTCACAGAGATCTGCCTGTCTGTGCCTCCCAAGTGCTAGGATTAAAGGCATGTGCCACAACACCTGATGTTGTGGATCTTTGTAATGGTTTCCATCTGTTGCAAAAACAAGTGTCTTTGATGAGTGATGAGGTACACTTGTCTGCAAATTCTCTTAAGCATTTAACACTGTTTTGTTCTTTGTAGTGGGATCTCACATCCCCTCATTCTTTAAATTCTTCTTTTCTTTTGGTAGTCTCAGGGTTGAAAAGAGATTATGCTGAGCCTGCAAAGCATATTGAATGGATTAGGATCTGTGGCTTCACCTTGCCACAGGGATGTTTATGAGGCTGCTAGATCCTTCCTCACAGATAGATCCATGGTCGTTCCTTGTGCTGCTGCAAAGGTAAAATGGTCTTACTGCCAACATCCTAAAAAATGTATGCAAAGCAAGTTAAATTAGATCATCTCTGTGAAAGCATTAGTAACAACTACATGATCTTGGAGCTGCAACTTTGGTAATCAACTGAGAGGATCTGATGTTAACATATGAGGAACCACAGGCCCAGAGGCCTAGTTGAATTTCCTTAGGTTCAAGTAGCTAATAACACATTGTTAGTGGGTAGAAAGTTCGAGATTCCATGCTTATGTATGTCTTCTATTTACTGTGCTTCCTCTCTGTACATGTGTGAACTGAAATTTATATGTAAGACTTAAGTTGTTTCAAGTTGATTTATTTATTTATATTTTATGTGTATGAGTGTTTTGTGTGCATATATGTAAAGTGCACCCATGCATATAATGCCCTTGAAGGCCAGAGGAGGGTGTCAGATCTCCACGAATTGGAGTTAAGAATGGTTGTTAGCTGAATGTTGTGCTGGGAACCGAACTCTAATCTTCTGCAAGAGCAAACAGTGCTCTTAATTGTTGAGCCATCTCTGAAGGCTCCAATTTTTAAAATTTTATTTTATGTATATGAGTGTATTGCTTGCATGTCTATTAAGTGCATCCATGTCATGCAGTGCCCAAGGAGGTCAGAAGAGGGTGTTGGAGTCCCGGGAATTAGAATTACAGTGGCTGTTAGCTGCCATGTGGGTGCTAGGACTTGAATCTAGGTCATCTGCAAGAGCAGCCAGTGCTGTTTCTTAACTGCTGAGTCATCTCTCCAGCTCACCCCACCCCCAATATTTTTTAAATCATGCCTTAACATAGCTAACAAGTTGACTGTAAAGTCATTTTAATGGGCTACTGGGAGTTGGGAGAGGATGAGTTGAGAGAGGATATTCCTCTCACAGTCTGTGGATTTAGTATAATGTTTATGAGTTTTAATGAATAGTTGATTGCTGTTCGTAACATTATGTAATGATATTGTGAATCTGTGTTTTGTTTAGACCTTTACATCTCTACAACTTATGTAGGTCTGAAGCTGACATTTGTATTTTGTTTTTTATTAATTTGTGTGTCCAATTGCATAGTGTCTTGAACTGCAGAATGAGGTCATCTTTATGTGGAGCACAGACCTGGACAGTGTGGCCTCACTGTTTTAAGTCCTTTGAAGGTTCCGATTATGATGTGCAAATTTCAGTTTCAAAACTACTGGGCACAGTATTAGCTAAAGCTATAATTTCTAAACATCCCAGAGCAGGTACAGTTATTATTTTCGGAGTGTCTTCTGTGATTTCTCTCTGTTGGTTTAAACCCATCTAGCACCACAACTACCCATTATTACTTAAAAAAAATTTTTTTTTACATATTTATTTTTACTGTATGTGTATGAGTGTTTTGCCTGTATGTGTGTAAGTGCAGCCATGTGTACAGTGTCTGTGGCAGTCAGAAAAGGGTGTCAGTTCTCGTGGACCTGAAGTAGTAGAAGGTTATTAGCTCATGTGGGATTGGGAAGAGAACTCAGGTCCTCTGCAAGAGCAGCCAGTGCTCTAAAATGCTGAGCCATCTCTCTAGACCCCCATTACTCACTTTTGAAAAGCAGAATATAAATCAGTTGTAGTTCATAAACATTGTTCTGGGTCCTAAGATCTCATTCTCAGACAATTCAGTAAAAAATTTGAAAAAAAAAAAGTAAGAATACTGTGCTCTATTCAATTATTGTCTTTTAAAAATGAATTTTAATATAACTGAGCTATCTAACATAAGGCCTAATTTTTTTTTTTTTTTTTTTTTGCTTGTTTTTGGAGACAGGGTCTTCTTGTAGCCCCAGCTGGCTTGGGACTCTCCATTGTAGACCAGGCTCTCCTCAATCTCATAGATAGAGATCTACCCACTTCTTTCTACCTCCCAAGTGCTGGGACTGAAGGTGTAGACCATCATGGCCAACTAAAAAACTTTTTAAGGCTATATGTGATTATGCTGACTTGCTATTTTCTACATTGACAAAAGGGCAGAATGATACTAGTACAGATACTTGCAACTTTCTATATTTGAACAGTTTTGTTTTCTTTGTTTTATTCATTTTTTATATACTCAGGCAGTAAGCAAGGAAGGAATATTTTTGAAAATGGGTTTGATTTACAGTATCTATAATATCCTCATAAATGATTGAAAACTGTATGATTCTGTCTTCACAGATAGCTCACAAAATGAAAAGCTTACAAAATGAAAGTATAACTTCTCTAGACTATGTTCTTAGATCCTCAGACAAATAGGCATCATTCGTAGGTTTTAAATGCTGAGTCCCAAGGCTCATCTAACCTTATCTACATTCATACTTTGTCAGGATTTCCAAATGATTTATGTGCACATTCTATTTTGAAGAGCGTTATTCTGGATGTAATACATTGTTATCTAGAGGAAGGTTATCCTTTTTTCACAGCAGCAAAAGTCACTAACACAGGCATCAAGCTAGTCTGGTTTTCTCTTTCCTTTGTTTCTGTTTTGGTAATTCGAGTGTTTCAAGAAATTCTCCTAGGATTTCTGAATTGCCAACTGTATTACTGTGAAAATTTCAAACTACATCCTCATTATGCCTTAATGCCTTTAGAATCTGTGATGCCATCCTCTCTTTGACTCAACTGTATTTCCTCTTTGATCATTTTGCTGTAACTAACACTGGGATGACCTGTGGTTAAACATTCTCTAACCAGTGCTGTTTCTTAAAGTCAAAGCTGTTTCTTAAAGAGAAAAAGACAGTAGTAATCCACAAAGGATGCCAAGACCCTAAATCCTTAGCATCTGTGCTGTGAATCACCTATACAAGCCTGCCAAAACTCCAGCCAGCATCTTTATGAACCACTAATAACTTAAGTACCGTCACATCTATTGATCAGGTGGCCCTGGTGGCAAAGCAACTTCTAGAGCAGCCTAGATCTGCTATAGCCTCTCCTGTTCTAGCCCCACTCAAAGCTATTTTTCAAGTGATCAGATGCAACAATTTACCTTTCACCTCAGAAGAGATGTTTCAGCATGCCTCGCACCTGACTGGACTGTTAGAAATTTCATTGAGCTGTCTGAATTTTTGTCAGATTGATTTCATACTGTCTGATAGTCTAGATCATTTGCTACTTGTTTCTATGTATAATCAGCAAAATATCATCAGTGTAATAAACCAGTGTGGTATCTTCTGGAAGGGAGAGATATATCAAGTCATCTTTGGACTAAGGGATAGCTAGAGAATGCATATACCCTTGAGGTGAAACACTGAAGTTATATTGCTAAATTTACCAGCTGGAAGCAAGCTGCTTCTGGTGGTCCTTATTGACAGGGATAGAGAAAAGGGCATACATGGATTCAGCAGAGTATGCCAGGTACAAGTGACTCTTAATTTTGTTCAAGCAAAGAAAATACATCCAGAATAGCTGCTATAAGTAGAGAACTGTTTGGTTCTCAATTAAATATTCACCTGATTTCTACACAGGCTAATAGGCAGCTGAGTGGGGGTAAGTAGGAATTAAAATCCCTGCATCTTTAAAGTCTTCGTGGTGGTAACATTCTTTCATTCATTAAATGTTTAAGAGAATCACTGCAAATGATCCGACTGAAGTTTTCTTTGTGAGAAAAAATTTAATTACAAATTAAATTTCTTTAATAGGCATCAAGTTAGTCTGATTTTTCTCTTTTGGTTTGTATTCTGGTAATATGAGTTTTTTCAAGGAATTTTTCCAGGACTTCTAAATTGCCAAATTTATTAGTGTGAAAATTTCAGAATACTTCCCCATTATGTCCTAATCACTATAGGATCTGTGATGTCATCCTCTCTGTGACTCTTTAGGAATTATTTGTATTTCCTCTTTTTTTCCTTTGATCATTTTTCTCATTTTGGATTCCACGCGGGTAGGGACGCTTACCTGTCCTAGGATTCCCTCGTACCCCCCCACCCCTCCCCACTGCCAACCACCCTCACTTTATCCTACCCACCCATTTCCGCTGCTCTCAAACTCCCACCTGTCTCTAGTGGCCAGGTCCCTGGGCCAGGGCTCCCTTTGGGCCCACACCCAAACTTGCTGTGGACTTTAAACCTGCTAAGGTGGCTGCGTGCCACCCCTCTTTCCCCTGCCTCTCCCATGCTTGTCTCTCTTGGGTTGCTGCACAAACCCCCTCCCACTTTAGGGCCCAAACTCCAAGCTGCACTCTTTCTGTCTCTGGCTGCCCAGCTCTGGCCGGTTCCCTCTGGGTCCTAAATTCCAACCTGCCTCTACTCTGGCACGTGTCAGTCTAGAGATCTCCTCTGGGATATCATGCAGGTGAAAACTCTTATTGGCAGTGCCATCCCCACGCAAGCACCCAAACTCCTGTTTGTTCCTGCCTCTATTTACTCATCTCACCTTCTTTTATAGTCATTCTCCCCGCTTCCCAGGCACAAATGCTCTCTCTCCTTCTTATGCCTAGCCCACGGGCCTTACTCTGGTCCAGCACACCCACATAATACCATCCATCTCATAACCAACCTGTCCACTAACAAAGGACCCCAAAGCCCCTTAACCCTCCCAGGGAGAGCTGCTGAAAAACGGCCTTTAAAATATTCTATAACCCAGAGGAACAGGAAAAGGCAAACTGAGTGTGCCACCCGATACAGGAGGCTCAAACTACTGATGGTGGCATTCGGGGTTCCTCCCAAGAAGACCTCCAAGCAACTCGGCATCAATGCCACAACAGCTGCCAGGCCCACGGTGACAATGAAGGACATTGGGCATAAGCCTGCCCCAACTCAGCAACCACTGCCAGGGCCATGCCCACAGTGGGAAAAAAATGGGGATGCCTGGAGGATGACTGCCCTTCTTTGCAGAATCGAGGTAGGCTAGTCATGTGGCCCCCCGACCCCCCAACCTGCCTTCAGATCTTCTTCACTGACAGAACTCATATGCCTGGACACTGAGGATTGACCTGCACAACAGCAATGGAGGAACCCAGAGCCTCTGCCACAGTAGAAAAAAAGGCCTGTTTGTAGTAGGGGACCACATGGTCTGTCCTCCTCTTCCTACTTGGGTAAGATACACCCTTAGCAGCTCTCCATGGTGGGAGTCAATGGGCCTCCCCACACTCCCAGAGCTACTCTACCTCTTCCCTGCATTCTCTAAGATAACCCTGGCAGCCCTCACTCCTTGGGTCAGACTTTGAAATGCATCCTTTACGTCTCAATTACTGCCTGTCTTTATGAGCTAAATAGTTTTCTCTGAAATACAACATTTCCTTATCCCTTTATGCCCTGGGCACCCCTATAGGAAATATAGGTTTCCTAATTCAAACAAATTTTTATGATTGTTACTCATATATTCCCTGAAGGCCTAAAGCATTGGGAGATCTCTCTCTCTCTCTCTCTCTCTCTCTCTCTCTCTCTCTGTCTCTCAACTACATTTCATATGTTTTTTACAAGCTCACCTGGAAGTTTATAAAGTGTAATGTATACACCAATAATATCCAATTCATAACATGTGTGTTCTTTTAGTAAGATAGTACTACCATAGCACTCTTTGAGCCAAACTGCCATCTTCATAACTTCAGCTGTGTCCACTTACAGGTTTGTTAAGCAGAGTCATTGGACTCTCACCTGAATATCCATTCACCCCTCTCAGCTTTAATGTTATTTTGTCTTGTGGTATTAAGAAAATAAGAGGGTAAAAGGAAAGGAAATGTTTTATAAAGAAGGATTTATGTACGGTTATGAGGGCTGGATATTTCCAGAATAGAAAGAAAATAAAAAAGTCTTAGTAAGTAGTTGAAGGTCTGAGTCTCGAAAGAGGAGTATCTAATCTTATGTAGAACATCTTAAGCAAATAACCATTGTTAATGACCACATCTGTGTCTGTGACTCTGAGTTTGACAGTTTTTTGTGGTCTTCAGGATTGGATGTGACTCAATCAGGAACAAAGACTATGAAGCTAAACTTTACACACCTCATTTGTCTGACCTCCATCATGGGCCAATCTTTCTCCCATCTCTACCCCCTTAAATTTTTTGCAGAATTGCCTTAGATCTCTACCTGGACCGGATCGTGCAAAGTGTCAAATCTCCCATTTCACTAACCCTTTCAGGTCTGAAACAGTGTTACCAACAACTAAGCCTCTAAAGAGAAGGGGGGGAAGGCCTGTCAAGCTTATCTCCTCACCTGGTCTACAGCCTCTTATGCAGGAGGAAGTGTCTCAGCACCAGTCCCTCTGCCAGTCTACACCGGAGGACTGCTACCAGCTCTCACCCTTCTACTCACCTTCACACCTGGAACTATGCACGGCTGCCTAACCATGATGAGGACTCGAACCCATTCCAGCCTCATGTGTCATTCCCTATCCCCCTATCATCGCCCCACCTCAGCCGGAAGTAGCTAGAGGAGAAACTGCGCCCCCATTCCCATGACTCAAAAGGCTGGAATGTAAGGTGTGAATGAAACCTCCAACAGTTTCAAGCTCAGGAAGATGGAAGGAAATCTGGAGCCATCCTACAAAAAGATGAATGAGGAAGGACTGACTTTTACAACTTCTCAGAGATCTAAGCCTTGCAAATAACTCAGATAAGACTTCAGATCCCAAATTCACAAAGGACACAGGGCTTCCTGGGCAGATAAGATTCAGGACTCAAGGAATTCACAAACAGCTGTTAAAAAAAAAGAAAAAGGACTACTTCCTGGCCAGAAGCTTACCTTAAACATCAATCAGATGTCATGGCAACCTCCTCTCCTAAAAGCCAGGAGGGGGCTGACGGTTTTTAAGGCTTTGAGGACTTAGATTTGGATGGGGGGCTTTGAGACTCGGACTTGGGCTGAGCTCGTTCCCCCAGGGAGTTTGTCTCTTGCACTCTTCTTGAGGGAGCTCCTCCATCCCCATCTGGAGCCTGGTATGCCAGCCCGGTTCCCCGGAGGCCCAGCCCCAAGATGGAGGTGAGGGGGCTATCCTCCCCATCTCTTCGGGGAGGCTAGTCCCCCAGGAGGGCTAGCATTTCTCCACTCATGGGTGCGGAGCAGCTAGTCCAATCTGGTCTTCTCTTAATAAAGCTGGTTCCTGTTAGCTGCCAGCGGAGTCTCTGGTCCCTTCTGTCTGCTACGTCTCTCGAACCCAGAACCTTACAAGCAATAGGAAATCTAAAGAGGGAAGCGATTTCCTTTTTCTCTCCCCTGTAGTTGTAAAGGAAATTGAGAAGCAAGAAGAGGGTGAAGGAGCAGAAACCAGCTTGGCTCCCACTTCCATAGCATCTGACTTTCCCTTGAAGGTGTAGAGATCACAAGAGTCTCAGAAGAGGCCATTCCCCCACCTTCTACTCTGCATCCCCACAGCCCTTCCTGTCCCCTTTGAGAGGACCTCAGTGAAAACAGCTCTGCCCTAAACTAATGCTTTCCTATTTATTGGGATACATGCTGACATTTGTTTGAACAATTACTTTGTTGTACAGGGAGCCT
Organism: Eospalax fontanierii; assembly: GCA_035773235.1. Classification (NCBI taxonomy): domain Eukaryota; kingdom Metazoa; phylum Chordata; class Mammalia; order Rodentia; family Spalacidae; genus Eospalax; species Eospalax fontanierii. The sequence continues at coordinate 17,225,966 of CM069536.1, read as the reverse complement.
GGCATAGAAGGTAGAAGCTGTAAGCAGCACCAGACAGGAACGGTATTAAGTTTGCAGTGTCGAGTGGAATAAGGGCCTCCTTTTGCAGGTTCTGGGTAGTCCGTGTTTATGTGCAGAGAGCATTCTGGCATGGTTTGGCAGAAAAATCAGGTTTTACTGCATGAGTGATAATGTTCCCCCAGGAAAAGAAAAGCTAGGGGCCAGGAGGCAACCAACTATCATAAAAGTAATTAATTGTTTTACTTTTTAATGGTCTGGCAAGACTGCCTTTTAAAAAAAATGAATCATACAAATGGGACCGTGATGTCAGACAGACTGTCCATTGAGACTTAAGAGACTAGTTTCTGCTATAAATTATGATAATGAGTTCATTTTTAGGATGTTTTATGAGGTTGAGAAGTGTGGTGTCACATTATTTTTCTTAAATCTCTCATTGATTTGAATGCTTTTCAGAATTCAGAGGCTCACATTTCCTTTCAAAAATCCCTTCCAAGTTCAGTGGCTGTTGTTTTACCAATCAGGTCTTTTTCCAAAGACAGTTTTAGCGCATGATTTTCATGACTCAGCTCAAAACGAACAAGACCCCATTGTTGGCTTTCTTGTTTTCACACCAGCATTATTAACAAGATCTGCATAACTCTTAGAAAAAGGTCTGTTGTCTAACCAAGCTACTATGGAAACCTGATCCAGGCCATTGAGAAGCCTAATGCATTCCCCCTTGAATCTGTGAAGAATTTCAAGACCAGTCAAACTTTGCTCAGAAAATATTCATCAGGGCAGAGGGTACAGCTTGTTCGTTCCATTCCATTCTCCGTCTTAAATCAGCTTTGCAAAGAGATCACTGGCCTGGGGTGAAAGCACACTGAAGGGTCGTTGTAAACCATAGAGCCTTCATTTATTTTATTTCTACATCATTCTAGCTAGACTGGAACAGGAACAGGAAGGAGTAAAAGCTTGGTTTCTTTTTTATTTTTAAAAGAGACCCCTAGAAAACTAATAGGTGAAAAAATATTGCAGATGACTGCTCCACATCAGCAGAGAGATTGTGCAGGTTCCCCACACCTCCTCTTCTGTAGAAACCAACATGAGAAGAAGAATGCTCATGGAAGATGGTGAAAGAATCTGTGCGTGTACTTGGAGTCTGCTCTGCCTTCTCCAGAGAGAAATACCAGGGACTCCCTGGACTGTTCTATGGAGGACTCTCCTTCCTTCCTTCCTTCCTTCCTTTTTTTTGAGACAGGGTCTCCCTGTAGCCCAAGCTGACTGAAACTTGCTATGTAGACCAGGCTGGCCTAGATCTCACAAAGATGTGCTTGCCTCTGCCTCCCGAGTGCTGGGATTAAAGGCCTGTGTCACCATGCCCAGCCCTCACTCATTTCTTTAAGCATTTTCCTTCCTGGCTTTTAAAGGACAGAGGCAGATTTTACTGCCATTATTTTTAGGTATAAATCTCATCTAATAAGCAAAAGTCTTGCAAATTTTACTGTGTGGCTATTGATTGCATTACTTATGATTCATATATATTTATATTTTAGGAAGACTCAGACCATAGCCATCTCTCATGGAATGTAGGCCTGAAGGGCAGAGCCTTCAGAATGTTTTCTATGACTACCTGACAGTTGGGAGCAGGGGTCTGTGAGTGATCGTCAATCTCCTTTTTTGGGACTGACAGATCTGATGTGCTTGTGGTGTGCTTGCAGGGTACAAAATCTGAGGCGAGTACATCCGTCCTTACATGTGATGCCGATACAACCTCCTCAGTATCCCAGTAACTGAGCTAAGTCACACACACAACACACACACAACACACACACACACACACACACACACACACACACACACACACACACACACACACCCGTCCTCCTTCATACCAACATCTCTGACTCTGTTTCCAGCTAAGTCTTTAGTTCAAAATGCAAATTAATTCTGTCCCCATTCCTTTGCTAGTTTTATGGACGGTGTCATTAATACTGGTGTGAAGAACAATACGAGAAAAGGGGTTTAAATATTCCAACACTGGACTGCCCTAACTCAGTGGGCAGTAGCTGGTCATTCCCAACCCCAAAGGACTTCCTCAGAAAATGCAGTTACCCCATAGATTTCTTTGCAAAGTCAGGGATATTGGCACAGGACTTCACGGAGGTGGTGAGAGTTCCAAAAACTCAGTGAAGGGCAGATTCTGGGACTGGGGAAAGACTTTTAAAGATTAGATCATTGACTATTTTATTATCTAACAGGGTGTGTTCTAGATGCTGGTGATACATCACTGAACAAGAGACAGAGATTCCAAGAGCTTACATTCTAGTGGGAACAAACAGGAGAAGCAGAATGAATGATAAGGTAGCAAAGATTGGAGCATTAGAAGGATGTAGTTCTTATTTTAAAGTATATTTCATTATTTTATTAAATTTTATGTGTATGTATTGCCTGCATGTATGTAAAGCATACCCATGTTGTGCAGTGCCCATGGAGGTCAGAAGAGGGTGTCAGATCCCCATGTGGGTACTGGGTCCTTTGCAAGAGCAGCCAGTGTTCCTAACTGCTGAGCCACCTCTCCAGTCCCTGTAGTTCTTATTTTAAACAATGACAATTAACAAGGAGCATCAGGATAGATTCGGTTGTGTGGTATAATCTGAGGGATGATGTGACAGGTGTGAGGGAGTTCACCATCAGGATATGTAAAGGAAGAGCATCTAGATGGGAGAGGCAGACTGAACAAAGCCCTTACACAAGAGCTTGGTGCACTTAAAGACAGCACAGAGGCTCGGACAGATTAGAAAGAGGACAAAGATAATTGGTGTGTGGAGTGGGGGTGGGGTCCTAGAGTAAGAAGAAAGTTTCAGGTCCCTGTAAGGACTTTGGCTGTAAGGACTGGGCATGAAATAGGAAGTCACCACAGTTTGACAGAGTGACATCAGCTCTTGTAAAAGGATCATTCCAGCTGCTGTACTAGGGATAGAGGCTAGGAGGATGGGGATGTAAGCAAAGAGATCAGTGAGAGATGGTATGTTGGCAGAGGTTGAAGCTATAGAGGGGAGAGAGAGAAAGAGAGAGAGAAGAGAGAGGAGAGACAGAGAGATCTGGATTTATGTTGAAGATTACATAAAACTAAAACATCCCCTGAATCTGTATGGGTGAGTGAGTGAATGCCTCTAATTTCAGAAGGGATTATTGTGATAAGCCTGGGCAAGAGAAAAAAATCTCAGTGTCTAGTGTCCAGTGACAGGGACCAGTATGCTTCAGCTGTCCCTGTGAGCTGCAGCAGCAGTGTCAGGAATGACAACTCCACAGCCTCTTGACGCAACCTGGTCTTGGCCTATCCTGGAGCTATCTTCTTTTGCTGAATACTTGCCCCCAGACATCAGGGTGGTGCATCAAAAATAATACTAAATTTACCCTGTACAACTTATTTCTTTATCCTGCAAGTAGGTATGCAGTCTTTGTCTTGTTCAGCAGGTAGAGTTGAGAATGAGTACCAGATTCATGCTCTGGTTTATTTGGTCATGCTGGCATCGCTGCCTGGAAACAGATGATGGTCCATTCCTCCCAACAATATTCTCCCAGCAACATCCTCCCAGAGAAAAACTATTTTAGCTCCATGTTAAAGATTAGGAAACTGGCACCTCAAAAACTGTACAAGATTATATAACTATTTAGATGTGAACCATGACTTCAGGCTCACATATATCTGGCTCATGATATACTCTCTAAAATTGTTTCTGTGGTAATCAAATAAATGTTTTGATTTCTGAGGACCTTGTGGTCTCTGTCACAACTACTCTGTCTTTGAAGTGGTAAAGTACAGAGAATACATAACAAATAAACATACCTTTGTTCTAATAAAACTTTATGTACATGGGAATTTGAATTTCATATAATTCCCATGTCATGAAATGTTTTCTTTTTATTTTCAAAAACATTTATTTTATTTATATCAGTGAATTGCCTGCATGTGTGTAATTGCACTCATGTCATGCAATACTTGAGGATGTCAGAAAGGCGTTGGATTCCCCTGGAACTGGGGCATAAATAAATAAATAAAAAATAAAAATAAGCATTAAAAATACGAAAGCAAGATGTGTCTACCTTTGAAACCACAGATTCACCGTTGTTGGGGTAACCAATTGCCATCTGCTCAGATTCAACACCCATACCATGAGGGGTGGGGGCCCAATGCCTGGTGTGGTTCACCTGGCTAACAAGAAGGAGAGGCAGTAGGCCCCCATAGGGAACATGTGTCTAAAGGATAATTCAACGGACACAGCAGAAAACTGACTCCTAAATACCTATGCTTATATTCATTGACAAAAATGACTCCCAGCCTCAACCAGAGCAGCCTCTCCTTACCCTGAAATGTGGTGAATGCACAGACTCTTGGCTCTGCAAGATGTCTAGAAGAAGTGACAGCTTTGGTCCTCCCCTAAACAAGTCACCTATATCCCTCCTCCAAAGCTCAATGAATATGGTGCAAGAGGGGCTGGAAGACATAGAAGAGCTAGATGGAAGGTGAGGGGCTGTGAGACGCCATTCTCTAGACTCAGTACAAATTTATATTGTTAGTTCACAAAACCTGGGCTGGACTCGACAACAGCCAGTGATGGCAGGGGGCTTACATGCCTTACACTTTTGAATTATTAGCTATTGATAGATTATAGAGAGAGGAAATGACTGTCTTGCCTTGCATACCCACCACAGAGCTCTCCAGGCTCCAAAACCACTCCAAACCTGCAACCACACAGGTGGCCCTGGCTAATCTTAGTAGGTTATAAAAGGAAGCACATAGACCTGAATGTGAGAGATTTATGCCCTGGGCAGGTGGTAGAGGACAGGAGGAGGAGGGCAGTGACCTGTTTAATATGCATGGAGTAATGTGAGAAACTGCCCCTTGTTTTGAGTGGGAAGGATGAAGGAGACAGTAACTTCTCAGTGGATTGCATGTGACACTGAGCACACGTCAGGACTCTAGGTGAGCCGTGCTGTATGCAAAGTGCTGACCTGGCCTGTTGCCGTCCCGTGAGTCCACAGGTCTGGGGCCATACACTTTGGTTACCTTCTGAAGTTTCTGATGTGGGTGGGGTCTGGGGCATCTCCTGAGACCCTGCAGGAGGATTAAGGAGAGGTGGATAGGACACTAAGGTGGGGGTCAGAGCTGAGTGGAAGCTTTTGGAGCTGGACCTCAAGGCTTCTCAGAGGAAGGTGGACTTCCTAGAACCATAGCAATTGCTTAGATGGATGGTAAGGTAAGAGGTGAAAACTTCTGACCTCTCCATTTTTAGCATATTAAATCGTAAGAGGAATTTAGAAAGAGAGAAATGCGTTTTTCAGAGAAAGAACCTTTCAAGATAGACATTACTGGCCTTTCTACGTGCTGACAGGTTGGGGTCAGTGCAAAGGTATGAAATGCAGGCTTTGTGAGGAGGATCTGAAGGAGAGACCATGAGAAGGGGGAGAGGGAAGAAGAAGCTGTGCACAGAAGTGGTCCGGAGATGCGCAGATGAAAGAGAGAGGCCGACTCTTCATAGAGAGAGTTCTTTATTAAGAGTCAAATAAGAGCCGGGTCTGGTAATTCATGCCTTTAATCCCAGCACTAGTGAGGCAGAAGCCAGTGGATTGCTGTGAGATTGAGGCTAGCCTGGTGTACATGGTGAGTTTCAGGCTAGCTGGGGCTACTGGGAGACTTTATCTTAAAGAAACAGATGCAAAGGAATCATTCAGCTGTTTCCTGGTGTGCTGGATAATGACCCAGAACACAAGGGTTGACTTTTAAGGATGCTCAAGGAGTTTCATTGTTTTCTTAATCCATGGGAGGAAGCTGGAGATTCTGGTGAACACACGAGGAAGTAGCCCAGTACAATGTCTATAGCTGACAATGCCCTGGGCCACATTGTCACACACAAGGGGTCCCCCAGAGTCTCCCTGCAGGCAGAAAAAGGAGCAGTCATTTCAGATCCTCTTATTCCCCCTGGTAGCCACATTCTGTATCTGTTCTCCTCTGTTCTCAATAAGGGCTTAGAGTTTGAGAAAGAAGGTGTAAACACCATCACTCTTGGGGCACTGAGCAGGCTGGAGGAGGACAGACTTTGGGACTTACCTCAGTGGAGCACCTCTGCCTGCTGTGTTCTCTTTAGCTTAATTAGGCTGCTAGTGCTGCTATTGTTTCTCATGGAGAAAGGCCAAGAGATTGACTGCGGGAAAATGCTAGATGCCTGTGTGTTGAGGTCCTCATGCTCCTGCACACAGGGGGACCCTGGACTAGCAGTGGTAGTGTGGACTAGCAGTGGTTGTGTGGAGGGAGAGGCCTGGCTGTGTGCCTGCAGCATCACCCTGTCCACATGCAATCATTTGAAGATTACTGTTTTCTTACTTTGTTGGTTGCCTTGTTTTCCTTGGGATTTCCCATGCACAGCTGAGTGGACTTGTGGTAGTCTTTGAACATTTTTTGGCACGTGTGCTCCTTCTGAACTTGAAGCGTCACTTCCTGAAGCGTCTTAGATGGCTTGCAATTGGCAAGTCTTCCCCAGCCTGCCACTCTGCACAGCTGGCCAGGTTTCACCCAGTCCCGGCTCTTCGGCAGGGCAATGGTCCTCACGAATCCATCGAGGTTAGCTTTGGATTTCAGCTGGTCAGAAACATGAGAGCTGATGGTTGAGGTCTGAACTATCAGCAAGGCTCAGATCTAAGGATGAGGTTGTCTGTACTGACCCCGCTTCCAAAGTCTCCCAACCCCATTCTCCTGCACTGGGACCAGTAGACCAGTCACTACAGCAGAGGAGTTGACTGACACCCCAGAGAGCTGAATGCTGCTCAGTAACCTATAGGGGTAGACCAGAAGTCAGAAAAATGGTACCTTTAGTAGCATGATGTCATTGACGTACGTTTTATTATTATAGTGATGGTGAGAGACAGCTTTGAGAACAGGAATGACCTGCGTATTATTTTCCTTTTTCTTAATATTGTGAGCACCCAGGATTACATTCAGTTTGCTGTAAAGATAAAATGAATTGGGTTCATCATAGGAGCAAAAACTTAGTGTTTGAAGTGCAGGTTGAGGATTCAGGCGGAGGCAGAGCAGAGACCGAATCAAACAGCAGGAAAGGCGGGAGGGAAGTTGTGTCTGCCATGCGGACTGCTCCCCTCCTCATCTTATGCAAGGAGGCAAATCTGGTTTTTCTTCTGCAATGTTCCTGGCACCAAAAACTTCTCCAGTCACCTCTGGTTTCTCTCCCCAATGCACTTTGGTTCAAAGGGAGGGAAATCAGGTTGTTCTTTACCTTTAGCTCTATTCGCTAAGCAGCATTCCAGATCTCTTGACATTTGGTCAGTCCCAGGCAATAAAGACCCAGTTACTTCTCCTTACCTTGTCTTACAGTGAGCAGCTGTCATTACAATGTCTTTTGCCACCAGGAAACCTCCACAGTGGTGCTTGCGTAAGGCGCTGTCACTGTCAGTTACGAATGCCATGAAGGGCCAGGAGTGGGGTTTGACCTCTTTACCCCATATGATTTCTCCTGAAATGAAAATAAATGCTTTTAAATCCTGTACTCTCAGAAACTGTGCTACAAGCTTCGTGGCAAGGAGGGAGGGTACACTGTGTGAGAATCTGTAGGCTGGATTTGAGTGGAGAGGAGCCTTTTTGGTGCTGTCACACAGGAAGAAGAGGCTTCTGGCTTCTGGAAGAAGTGTGGAGGGTTTGCAGCATCGTATCAAACGTCTCCTACTGTTAAATTTCTTCTCCTAGTAATGACAGAACTGAGACTTTGTCCTGAATCAAATAAGCTTCGTGTAAATGTTAAGGAAGGATTTAGCATAGGTTGCCCAGAGATCTAGAATATACTCTAACTTTCATGCTGGTTATACTTCTGTCCTGCACTCTCAAGCACTGGGCTGATTTGAAGAAGCAAATAAGATTAACTCTGAGGTAGGAAACTCTGACTGCTTTTTCTTTCATTCTGACGCAGGCACACCACAAATACACCACTTAGAAACACAAGAGTGTTGGATCAACAATGGATAACCCTCCAGTGTGCTGTGCCAGCACCTGGGAGGAGAGTTACTAATGGAGTCTGAAGCTCAGCCTAGATGTGTCATCCTTACGTACTGAAATGGACTTCAGGATGAAGAAGGAATAGTATAGAGAAGGGATTAGAGGCTGATGATGGAGAAGCTGGGTGCAGGGTCCTGATGAGGGCCTGATTCATCAGACTTGCAGCAGGGAGCGAGGCCACACCTCATTGTCTCTGTTAGGTTGTGAGCAACTGTGCTGGCAGATTCACATGTTTCAGAATATTGGAAAGAGTAAATGTGAAATCTGGAAATCTAACTAGAAGATAGTTCTTCTTGTCCTAATCCAGATGATAGCTGTGGGATACAGCTGTTCACTTGCAGCTTTAGGCAACTGGAACTTATATCTCCCCTTTTCAAGTGCGGTCTTCTGCTAGGGTCCTTTGAGACAATAATTTGTTACTTCTAAGTGACTAGGTGTGCCTCACCAGGGGGCTTTGTAATTTGGTCTCTGTAAGTTCTGTGACCTAATTTTCTAGCGACACAGCTAGCGCTGAGCAAACTTCTGGGGATCTCCTGAGTCCAGGATGAATGTTAGAGACTGCTGACCGGGTCAGCATGGACGTGTGAGTGCTGCCGCATGCCAGGTGTCTAGGGACGGGGATCGTCACTCACCTGCTTCAGCATGGAGGGGCAGGATGGCCACCAAGATGAACAGGAGCAGAGGCATCTTCTCCAAGTTCCAGCCAGGTCTGAAGTGAAACTTACTTGCTCCTCACAAACTTTAAATGCCTAGGTGAGGACAGAGGGTCGGGCTTAGTTTCCTCTGTGATCAGTCCGATTAGATGTCTCAGCCTATCTCTTCTCCTATGGTGGAGTGGGGTGTTTGTGGTGAATGGGCATGAAACATGTAGTTAGTGAGTTGCAGGTGAGCATGACCACATCCCCTGCAGCAATATTGACTCTCAGAAGGCAGGAGGTGTCTACTGGGTCCCACAGTGCTCTGTGAACTACAGAATAATGCCCCTAGTATCGAAGTTTTGTTAGTTAATTGTCTCCTGTCTAAAATACCATCTGTGCATCCAATACTACTCTCTAAGAAAAGCTCTAGGTTTTCAGGAGCCCAAATATTTTTGATGTTTTGTTGTAAATTAAAAACTGTTGGGGTGCGAGAGACAGCTCAGTGATTGGGAGCATTGGCTACTCTGGAAGAGGGCCCGGGTTTGAATCCTTGCACTGACATGGTGGCTAACAATCATCCGTAACTCTAGTTCCAGGGTATACGATGCCCTATTCTCTCCTCTGTGGGCATTGCATGACACGGATGCACATTATGCTCATACATATAAGCTAAAAATAGTAAATAAAATATTTTTAAACTGTGCAAAGCCCTGGTCTAATCTAAGATATGTTGGGGAAAAAGCTGGTCATCTATTAATATCTTAATGACTTTGAAAACTATGGTGTATGACGGGAACAGCAGAAATTTCAGATGAAGTGGTAATGACATTTTGACACAGTGTCAGAGAAGGAAATGCCAGCTTGTGATAGCCTTGGAGAAAGGATTTGACAGAAAATTGTAAAGGGTCCCATGGCACCCTGCTAAAGACGTTGTTCTCATCCTCATGGCATTTCAAAGTCAGAACACCTCAGCATCACAGAGGTTGATCGCGTGAAAGTAGAGGTGGTGAGTGGATGCACAGCTTGTCCATCCGTCCTGAGTTCCCCTTGACTCGTGTCCCACCTGCAAGGTCATCTGGTCTCCGGGGAGCACTGTGATGTGGAAGAGCTCCTCCACCGCTGGCTCCTGTCTCGCTGGGGAACCAGCTACAGCTGCTCTGGCAGTTCTTTATACACAGCGCCCTGGACAATTTTTGCTTCAACGTTTCAAGTCTCCTTCTTCTTAGAACACCAAGAGTCAACCTGTTATTTTAGGTTATGCTTCTTAGTAATATCATAATTTAATATAGACCTAAGAATAGTTCTGATCTGTTCTGTCACACTGCACTTAGTCTCTTACTGATTTTGCAATTGTTTAATATTGTCATTTTCATTCTCTGCTCAGGGGACATTAAAGAGCGTACCATATAGATGTCTTGTTATGGGACATTAAAGAGTGTACCATACAGATGTCCTGTTATGGGACATTAAGAGCGTACCATACAGATGTCCTGTTATGTGTTAATTATTCTCATCCTATTCCTTCAAATTTGCAAATGATAAATAATTTTCAGTAATGTTGGGATGATTATTGAATATCTGTGTGGTACATGTAAGTATCTGCTATGCTAAAATGCCTGGGATTTTCTAAGCTCGATAAATTACAGACACCAGATTACCATATTACTTCTCTACAAGTGCCTTATCATTAAATGGCCTGCCCTTCCCTGGCATGCTGTTCACAGTTTCGGTGGTTGATTTCTTGTGTATTGACCGTGCAGTCACATTTCCTGGTAGATAATTGTTTTTGAGTTATTGGGACACTCTTTTGGGTTAGCCTTCCACCCGACATATGGCTCAAGGTCTCATTATCTCAGGGTACCCTGAGGACCAGTTATCATTGCCACACTGTTACACTGTGAGTTCCTCTCCTTTCTCCTGAGTCCATTCTCCAAATTGATTATGACTTGTGCTCTGAGCAAGGGCTGGCAAATCTGTGTGTGAGCTTGGAACTTGAGTGCAGAAGGAAATTATTCTGCTCCTGTGAGGGTTTCACTGATAATGTATAATAGCCTTTGGACTTTGTGAATAGAACTAATGGAAACCTAGTTTACTTGTGTAAGTATAAGATATGCGAAGAAAGGCCAGGAAAAATGCAGTAAAAATTATGGGCATAAAATTCTAGTGTTAGATGGGAAAAAAACCCATGTGGTTCTCCCTCGAGTGCCAGTGAAACACGACGCCGCAGACACTCCAATGACAGAGGACGGCTGACCTCAGGCTTGGGTTTTCACTCATATTCTCCTTTCCTGCCTAGCCCTTGGGCTAGTTTCATAGAAAAATTCCCCCAATGATGTTTCCCCTCTTTTTAGGTTTGTCAAGTTGACCACTGAAGCTGTTGAGCACAATTGTCTTTTTCAAAATATTATGTTGGACAAAGTGTGAGGCCTTCACTTGGAAAAAAGAAGAATCAAGGAAAACATCTTAAACCATTCAAGTAATAGGAGGAAATAAATCATAGATCTTAATGTAAAATGCAAACCTATAAATAATCCTTTTAAAGGGTAATATAGAATAAGAGTTAGATGTTCTTTGAGTAAAGCAGTAAGTTTCTTGAAGAAAACCAAATGTATGATCAAGAAAGTGCATGAGATAAAAACTAGGGTTGATTCAAAGTAAAATCCTTCTTGCGAGTGAAAGGCTAGAAGTAGTAAACAATGGTGTTTATGAGGAGTGAAGAGTGTAGAAAAGAGAGGAAGATGGTGAGAAACTGTTAATGAGTAAAAAATTGGAGCTGCGTAGGCGGGACAGGTTCTGAGGTTGCCGTGAATCAAATGTGATTAGGAGTATCAGCATTTCATTGTGTGATTTTAATATCTGTAATGAACATGCCAAATGCTCTCAACATAAGGAAACTACAATGTCTGAAATGATAGACTATGTATCCTAATTGATCAACACACCTGGAATAAATATAGTGAAGTATCTCAGTACAACCCAGTAAGACGTTAAACCTGTCACTTTTGTGTAACCAGAATGTCCAAGAACTACTTAAAGGGACAAATCAGTTATTTTGGCACATGGTTCCAGAGGGTTCAGTCTATGGTAACTTGGCTCTGAGTTTCTGGGTTGTCATAAAGCAAAATATTATGTTAGGGGCCGTGTGTAGTAGATATCCATTATTCTCATGGTGGGCAGAAATCATAGAGAGAAGGAGACTGGGGACCCAGTATAAAGACATGCCCACCATCCCCACATAATTCCTTCAGCTAGGCCCTGACTTCCAAAGATTGCCTCCATTCTTATGGTAGGATACCACGAGAATATTGATGATAAACCTGGAAATTGTGACATTTTTGTTAGAATTGTTTATTCTTGCCTTTTTATTAACTTTCAACCCAATTCTCATCACAGGGAAGGGGACTCCAAGAAGAAAGTGTAGTGATTTTGGAATTCAGACTGAGGTCACTCCAATATCTAGGTACTAAGCATTTGTTGTGCTCACTACTGTTTCCAGAGCCAGCTCCCCCCTGGAAATTGATTTTTACGGACATTATGTTTTGATGGAGGGAGGGGCGCAATATTTTTCTCTCCTTTTGCAGACATAGGTGATGGAGGTTTGGCTCTGAAATGAGGCTGCCAGTGATTAGCAGAGAGAGGAGCCGAAGTATGTTGAGATCGGTGAGTGACGAGGTAATGCGTATGTTCTGAACCTTGACAGATATCCAGGCAGGACCCAACTTAGAGTCCAACCTAGAGTCCTCTTGCCAAGCTAGAAGGAAAACTTGCAGAAGAGAAAGTTGCTGGCTGCCATCACTGAAGCGACAGATGGTTGAAGGAAGTCTGTGAGGATCTGAGTCAGGAGGGGTGAAGACTGAAGGAAAAGGTGCTCGTGTTGCCTTCACTTTCTTTCTTCAGTGTCTGAGGGATTTTATGATGCATGTCTTAAACTTTCCTGGTTGGATTTATTCCAAGATATTTTATTTTTCAAAAAATTTTCTATTGAGCTTTTGCACATTTCATACAATAGTTCTTAACCAAACCTAGAACCCCCCTCCCTGTCCAGGCCCCTCCAATTCCCGAACCCTCGTCATACCACATGCATTCCATCATACATGTGCAGTCCTAGCCAGTCAAGCATTTGTACCCAGCTATCCTTCAGTGCAAGTTCATCCACTGCAGTCTAGTCAGCCTACCTAGAGATCGTATCTATTTTGAGGCTACTGAGAATGGGATCGTTTCCCTGATTTCTTTTTTGGTATGTTTCTTGGTATATAGGAAGGCCACTGATTTTTGTCATGAAGTTTATATCGTGCTACTTTGCTGAATGTATTCGTCACATCTAGGAGTCTTCTTGCGGAGTCTCTAGTGTCTTTTATGTATTGAAATGTCATCTTCAATGTAGATGCTTTGACTTGTTCCTTTTATGTTCATATCCCTTTTACATCATCCAATTGTCTTATTGCTCTAGTGGAAACTTCTCAGATGATACTGAAGAAGAATGGAGAGAACGGGCATCCTTATCTTGTTTCTGACTTTAATGGAATGCTTTTTTCTCCATCTATTACGACGTTGACTGTGGGCTTGATTGTTTATTTATTTTGTTGTGATCTGTGCCCTGTGTCCCTAGATTCTCCATGACTCTTTTCATGAATGGATGTTGGATTTTGTCAAAGGCCCTTTTTCATCTAAGGAGATGATCATGTAGTTTCTGTCCTTCAGCCAGCTTTTGTGGTGGGTTATCTTTATCAATTTACATATGTTGAGCAATTTCTCCATGTCTGGGAGGAAGCTTGACTTCTTGTTTGTTCTACAGCTCGTGTATGTATCTTCAACAATAGGGTCTTATTGTCAAGTTCTCATGGGTAACCAGTATTGTTGCAGGGTCTATAGTACCCTGAACAACACCTTCAAAAGAGGAAGTCCACTCCTGCCATTTGAAGCCTGTGTTGTCCAGTAGGGGCAGTGTTCCATTTTTTTAAATGGTCGTAACTTTGGTCTCATTTTATAGTGAATAAGATCTTGTTTAAGTAGCTTCTGGAGTGGCAGGTTTCCGTGTGGCTTTTCTAAAGGCCTTTGGTGTTAGTCAGACGTCTCCATCCTCCCTCCTCTTCCCCACCCTCCCACCCCGCCCACCTAACCTGTCTATTATTCCCTTTCCCCTCCATGTCGCTGCATTCTACCCCCTCCGAAAGTCTCCCCTCCAAACCTATGATGGTTCATTAGTTTCTTTGATCTCTCGGGATTTTCATATTGAAACGTGCATATCTAAGCTCAAAGGCAGCATTCATTTGTGCGAGAACCTGGGACATTTTTATGTCTGGGTCTGGGCTACCTCACTCAGGATGATTGTCTCCAGGCCTGAGAATTTCATTTTTAAGTAAGTGAACAATATTCCATTTGTAGATGTACCACACCTTTGTTACGCAGTTGTCAGTTGCTGGACATCTATGTTGTTTCCAGTTTCTGGCTATTCTGAAACAGGCATCAATGAATAGGGATGAGCAGGTGCTTCTGTAGTGGGGGATACAGTCTTTTGGGTATACGCCCAAGAGTGGCATGGCTGGATGAAATGGAAGATCAATTTTCAGCTTTCTGAGGAACGTCCACACTGAGTTCTACAGTGTCTACACCAGTTTGTGCTCCCACCAGCAGTGGATGAGAGTTCCCCATCTCCACACCTTACCAGCATTTGTTGTTAGTTTTTTGATCTTTGTCATTCTTTGTCCTAATATGTGGTCAATTTTGGAAAAGCTTCAATGGGCTATGAGGAAGAAAGTGAGTTCTTTGTTGTTTGGGTGGAGTGGTGTGAAGATATCAGTTAGGTCTATTTGATTTATGACGTGATTCAACTCCAGGGTTTCTCTATGTAGTTTTTATCTGATTGACCAGTCTATTGGTTACTATGTGGCGTTGAAGTCACCCATTAATAGTGTGCTTGAGTCAGTGTATGACTTTAGGTCTAACAGAGTCTCTTTTATGAGAGTGAGTGCCACTGTGTGTGGGGGGGGCATATATATTTAGGACTGTAATGTCTTCTTGGTGTATTTTTCCTTTAATGAGTATGAACTGACCTTCCCTATGTCTTCTGAGCAGTTTTAGTTTGAAGTCCATTTTGTTAGAAGAGCCACAGCAGAAATTACTGCAGCCCAGGTGGCCTGTTTCTTAGTTCTTTTTGATTGGACTCTCTTTTCGTATTCCTTTATCCTAAGGGGACTGTTGATCATTGATTGATCTGGAAGCAACCCCTTATTGAGGAGTTATTAGCAGTGGATGGTTTCTGAGGTAGAGAGAACTTTCTTTAAGGAAGGCCACTGGTAGGTTTCCCATGCTCCCGTGCAGGAGCACACATCAGTGCATGTATGGCTAGCACTAAGTGGATTTAAAAAATGAAAGCTTTCTGGTGTCCATCAAGCAATGGGGTGTTTTCCTGATGAATCTGCCCTAATATGTGACCTGCCCATCTTCTCTTATAGCCTCCAGTGTCCTTTCTTTAGTCTACGTTTTTAGGTTTTAAATTACAGAATGTCATGTAGGGTTTCTTCTCTGGTCCTGCCTATTTGATGTTCTCTTCTATGGAATGTGTCTCTGTGTCTCTGGTTTCCCAGAAATTCCTTCTGTAATTTCATGGAAAATGTTATCCATGTCTTTGTCCTGGATTTTTTCTTTGGCATATAGAGGAGTTGGAGGGGAACCGTGAGAGGGAGATAAACTGCATTTCAGTGAAACATGTCTGAAATTTATAAACATAAGTAGTAATAAAACATGAAAAAGCAGAGAAAAAGCCTATAGAATTAAACAGAAGCTTCTCAAAAGAAGAAATATAAATGGTCTGGAAGCACCTAGAAGTGTTCCACATCCTTAGCCAGTGGGGAGATGCAGGTTAAAAACACTCCAAGATTCCAGCTCACCCCCTCCTAACCCATTTAATCCCGGAAACCCAGAAAATGGCCAGGTGCGGTGGTGCACATCTGTAACCCACCATTCCTAAGGCTGGATGGGACACAGACACAGGAGAATCACCTGGAACATTGCAGCAGCTGGTCTGAAGCATGCAGCACAGCAAGGGGAACAGAGAGATTCTGCCTCAGCTGGAGGAAAAACCCACGTCCCCCAATTGTCCTCTGACGCCCACATTCCCTACACATGAAATAGCAAATATTTAAAAGTATTCCTTTAAGAATATATAAGATATATAATAATATATCCTATCCTAAAAGAATTCCCCAGTGCAGAGCAATAGAAACAGACTCAGAAGTCAGCCTCTGGCCTCCACAGACACATGTACCAGCATGCACACTTACAAGAAGACACCCTGTTCTGGATGTGTTCAATTTCTTATATCACATGGGTCAAGAGACCAAGTGTAACTGGCTTTTGTAGTAAGTTGTTGAAACACAGTCATACTCATGGTCTGCGCCTGCTTTCTTGCTTTCATAATAAAGTTGAGCAGCTGTGCCCTAGAACTTACAGAGAGACAGAGCATTAAATATTAGTTTGAGTTGAAATTGAATTACTTGACAATAGAAATTGCCTTTGGGGTTGAGTGAGTGCAGCTGTGGCAGGCCTGGACCTCACAAGGTAGCCTTGGGACCTTGAACTTATTAGGTAGCATTGATTGTTTTTAAACTCAAGTTACTGGCAATCTTCTTGCCTCAGCCCCTCATTGCTGGAATTATAGGTATGAGCCACCATGCCTGACAGGACTACGTTTTATAACAGATTTTTGATAAAATTTGAGCAAACAAAATATATGTAGAAAAATATAGGTAGAAATGTCTCTACTGAGTTCAAAAGGATGAGTTCTTTGTAAAGGCATGAAATATTTGGACCTGATAACTATAATAATAAATATATTGAATATCCATATATACTCCACACAGTATAAAAAATAAATATTCTTGAGATGGCTCAGCCTGATGACCCGAGATGGATCCTAGGAGCCCACATGGTGGAAGGTGTTGTGCCCAGGTTATAGAATCCTCTCAAAAGACCATCAGGGAGGTCAAATCTGATGCAAGCACAAAGGGTCTTTATTTACAAGCTCGAGCTCGGTCCACAGTCTGACACACTGAAGCAGCGGGTGATAAGACAGTGGCCCCGAGTGGAGGGTGAGGTGATGTTTTATAGGGTTAAAACAAAGAGAGGAGGGACAAGGGTTGGGATTGGTTAAGGAAGCCCACTTGGCGCGAAAAGCATCTTACTCATATTAAGGTTACAGGGCCCGTGGAATGTGCTGACCAAATGATGTTACAAGGTCTTGTTTATGTCTCTGATTTTAGCCTTGGTCAACCTGACCAGATCTCATGTAGTCCTAAGTAGGGTGTTTTTACAAAACCGTCTGGTATTTGAAGGCTATGTCCTTGCAGGTGTTTTCCTGTGAGTGTGGGAAAGACTATTTGTGGCCTTTCGTGGAGCTGGGAAATCAAGCAGACATAGCAAAGGTTTTTCTCTAACAAAATGGAGTCAGGTTTGGTGCAGCCTCCACTTTTCATTTCTGAGGGGTCCTTACAGAAGGAAAAACGGACTTGAAGAGGATGTCCTCTGATCTTCAAATGCCTGTTAATACACCCCCATAGAGATAAATGAGTGAATGTAAAAAATTCAAAACAATAAATAAATACTCCTTGTATAGTGAAAAAAAATTCTATGTCACCCCAGTCAGAATGCTCTGAATGTGGAAGAAGTGGATTCTTATACACTGCTATTGGGAGTGTTTAGATCTGTGTGTCTAACAGGAAGTATCTGTGGAAGCCAGGAAATCAGGAAGGAAACAGGAGTGAGGAAGGTGACCTTAAAGGAGGAGGGACAGTAGAACTTAGGGAAAAGGAAGTAAAGAAGGTGAATGTTTGGATGGAAAGGTTTAGGGAGGGAAGGAGGCAGGGAGCTGCAGAGATGAGAGTGTGGGACAGGAGGATGTTCATAAGAGAAATGGAGAATGAAGAAACCACATAGAAAGTGAGATGCATGATGGGAGGACGGGGGGAGGAGGACTATGGGGAGGACTAACACTCAGGCCTTTTGAAGAAGTCATATGGAAACCTATTGTGACATAAACTTCCTACTATATATACATATAAAATGAGTCAAAATAGAGACATCCTTCTAGACAGCAGAGGCTAGCAAATCAAACCCTGGAGCCAGGAATGGGTTACGCTTTTAGGGCTGTTGGTCAGTGGGATCTCATAGACCACCAAATATTATTGGGTATTACCAGTGCTCTGCGTTACCCTCCAGACCATGATGGTGAGACCCTAGTTCTGAAGACTCTACATACAACCAGGAGAAGTCAAGATGGCACTAACCAGGAAGTTTCATTCCTATTGGCTAGCTGTGAAAAATATTTTACCTTCTGTGTATGAGTGTATTCCCTGCATATATAGAAATGCACCCATGTCAGGTACTGTCCGCGGAGGTCAGAAGAGGGTGTCAGATCTCATGGAACTGGACTTATGGGCTATTGTTAGCCATCATGTTGTAAACCAAACCAGGCTTTAAGGTGTTTTTCCTGCTCCTGGAAGAGAAAAGGAATCACTAATCTTACCCAGCTGTGAACCTTGAGAACTACAACAGCAACTGGCCTGGCGAGCTATGCCCTCTGGTGCATAGTTGATTGAATGTTATGGGAGTCACCAAACACTTTCTGGTTTGACTTAAGGCTGCTGAAGAAGATTAAACTCATACGTCATACTGTTACCAGGCCACAAATCCGTGCTTTGACAGGGCCCAGGTTACTGAGGATAACCTACTACTATTATCCTGTAAATGGACATATATAGACCAACTCCTAATGACTTATCCTTATACCCACAGAGCATTGCGTCTATGTAAGGTCATCAGAGAAGCTTCTTTTGGCTCTACATAGTCACTAATAAAGATACAACTGGTCAACATGCAGAGATCAGGAGACTCTGGAGCGCTCAGCCCTATATGCAACATCTCTATTACACCCTCTCCTCCCAAGGTTCAGGAGTCTTTGTGGAAGAGGGGACAGAATGATTGTAGGGTCCAGAGGTACTGGCTAATGTATTAGCTACTTTACTGTTGCTGTGATAAACCATAATGACCAAGGGAACTTATAGAAGGGTTTATCTGAATTATGGTTCAGAGGGTTAGAGTTCATCATGGGAGAGCATGGTGCTGGAACAGAAAGCAGAGTGGTGCAGAGGGTGACTGGACATCCAGCAAGGCTTCAGAATTCTCAAAGCCCAAACCCTGTGACATACTTCCCTTAGCAAGGCTGCACTCCCTAAAACCTCTCAAAACAGTGCTACCAACTGAGGACAAAATATCCAACTGCTTGGAGCCTGGGAGGACATTCTTATTCCAATCACCACAGCTATCTACAATAAAACCGTGTTTTCAGGACACAGCAGGCTAGTTGTACATATGAACTCACAAGAGTTGTTTCAGCATGTCCAAGACCTGCACAAGCTCAAGCTAGGCAAAGTCCTGGCATGTAGGGCTTGGGATTCTGAAATTCAACACGAACTTGAGAGATCATCAATTAATGGCTGCTGGGAGATGGAGAGTCCGTTTTCCTTAAGGGTATGATACTGGCTATGTTGACCAGGCTCCAGGAGATGGACCTACACCTAAGAGCATTTGGACAACACAGATTGGACTCAGTGGACCTTTCGGTTTTGAACAGAAAGAAGACTTGAATCTGGGGTGCGGGAAAGAGTTGGGAGTCGACCTGAATTTATGGCAGAGCAGGGGTGACTATGATCCAAATACTTGAATAAGATTCTCAAAGAATTAATAAAAATGTTAGTTAAAGCAAAGTCAAAGTAGCTACTAAAGATTTGGAAAGATGAGTGTTGAGAATAGGAGTTCTCTGGAGCTCTCTCCTGGGTTTTAGCATCAATGCTAGGAAATGAGTGGAAAGAGGCTCAGGTGGAGGGAAGGCGAGGAAACTCCGCAGTCCAGATCCACCTTCGTTCATTGAGGAGGGCGACTATGGAGCGTCTGGTCTGCAGTAGCCACAGAGGCCAAGCAGCAAGGGAGTTTAAGTAAGTTTGTCTGCGTAAATAGAGTTTAGTTACGGCATTTCCTTAAAGTCCTTGGCCTGCATCTTTTCGATGAGGGTCTCTGAAGAGCTTGTTTGCTGACCAGGGCTTGTTTGGGAGCAGAGATCCCTTTACGGTTGGAGTTTATGGGGGTCCTGGAATGACTTGTTTGCAGAGCAAGAGTTATTTTGTGATTTGGGGTTTATGGGCATCTCTCTTTAATGAGAACAGTGTCAGCCAAGGGCATTCTAAAGGAGCAAGTGGAAAGGGTGAAGAGAAGAATGAGGTCATCAAAGCCTTGTGAAGAAAGTAAATCTCTATGCTGGAGAGACGGTTCAGCTGTCCAATCACGTGCTGCTCTGCCAGAGGACCTGGGTTTAGTTCTCAGGACTCAATCTGGTGGCTGTAACTCCAACTCCTGAAGACCATATCCCTCTTTTGGTCTCCACAGGCACTCAAATGCATGTGTATAAACACATACACACACTCACACAAAGAAAAAATAAAAAAGAAAAACAGTTTTATGATATGCAAATCTGCTTTTAATTGTTAGAATTTTGTTGGACCAAATTATTATGAATATATTATAAAGTGAAAGGTTTTTTTATTTTTGAGATTAAAATTTTGCTAATTTTACAGAACATACTTTGATTATACTTTCATTGCCTTACGGACCTACATCCCCATTCACTAACCTGACCCAATTTCATGTACTCATTTTATATATATAAATAACCTGCAAATAATGCTTAGAAAAATAAAGCAGGATGTGCCCACCTTTGCCATAACAGTTTCACTGCTGTAGGGATAACCAACTGCACTCTGATCAGAATCAACCACACCATGAGGCGCAGGGGACCAGTGTCTGGTACTGTACCCCCGGCTAACAACGAGGAGAGGAAGTTGGCCCACATGGGCAACATGTTTCTGATGTCTGATTAAACTGAAATGGTGGGAAAGGGCCTCTTAAATACTCAGGCTTATATCCATAAAGTGGCTCCCAGTCTTGATCAGAGCCTCTGCTCAGAGGGAAAGGTGATGACTGCAGATTCAGGACTGTACAAGATGCAGAGAAGTGACAGTTGTTGGCCCTCCCCTAAACAAGTCACCTACACCCCCACCCACTCCAAAGCTCAGGGAATATTGTGAAGCATGGGCGGGAAGTGTAGAAGAGCTAGACGGAGGGTGAGGGGCTGTGAGATGCCATTCTCCAGACTCAGTACTAATATTACAGTTATTAACTCACAACAGCCACAGTACCTGGGCTGTTCTCACATGACAGTCAGTCATGGAGGTGGGGAGCAGGCGAGCCTTTACCTACCTACCTTTACCTTTGAGCTCTTGGCAATGGATAGATTACAGCCAAGGGGAAGACAATCATGTTGAGTTCTGTACCCACTGCAGAGTCAAGCAGTCTCAATACAGTCCGCAGATGGCCCTGGCTATCTTTAGAGAGCCACAAAACAAAGCACATAGGCCTGAATGTAGATTTGTGAAGGGTGGAGCGTGTACAGGGATGGTAAGAAGGTCTGCAGTGGGAAAGGCCAGAGCTCAGGGAGGAATGTGAGAAATTATTTTAAAGAGCTGTCAGACTGCCACCTATGACAAGAGGGGAAAGTTGAATGAGACAGAAGCTCCTAGGTGGATTGTGGCTCTAAGCACGTCCAGGTCTCTGGGGTGAGCCATGCTGCATGAGAAGCACTGACCTGGCCCTCTTGCAGTAGAAGTGAGTCTCTCTGTCAGGGTCCCATTTGGTCCCATTTTCATGTTTCTGCTGTGGGGTTGGAGCCGTAGTGTATGGCATCTCCTGACACACGGCAGGACAGTCAAGGCAGCTGAGCGCAGTACTGAGAAGGGTGACAGCTCAGTGCAGAGGACTTGCTAGAGCTGAACCTCCAGTAGCATGACTCTGGTGACGAATGACTTACTGTTACAGCTCTGCTGAGACCTGGGAGGATCTCAGAGGAAGGTGGGCTCCTAGGACTAGAGCAGTTCCTCAGAGGAATGGTGCATGAGAGATGAGGGCTTTTTGAGCTTTCTCCCCTTTTTGATCCTGTTAAATCTGAGGAGGAATCAAAAAAGACAGAAAGGCATCCTTCAGGGCTAAGAAAGGCAGGACCTTTCAGGACCAAAGCACTGGCCTTTCTATGTGCTGACAGGATGCGGTCAGTGCACGTGTGTGACATGCAGGCTTTGTGAGGAGGATGTGAAGACAGAGACCATGACAAGGGGAGGGGGAAGAAGAAGCTGTGCACAGAAGTGGTCTGGAGATGTGCCAATGAAAGAGAGAGAGGTCAACCCTTCCATAGAGAGAGTTCTTTATTAAGAGTCAAAGCTACAGCCCTGGGTGTTGTGCAGTGGCCCAGGATGCGAGGCTTGTCTTCTAAGGACTCTTGAAGGAGTCTCATTGTTTTCTGAATCCAGGCTAGTAGGCTGGAGATCCTGGTGAACACCTGATAAAGTGTCCCATTCACACTGAGACAATGCTCCAGGGCACACTGTCACACAGGAAGGGTCCCCCAGAATCTCATGCAGAGAGAAAGCAGAAGACTTAGCGCAGATTCTGTTAGTACCCCA
Source organism: Eospalax fontanierii (assembly GCA_035773235.1). Classification (NCBI taxonomy): domain Eukaryota; kingdom Metazoa; phylum Chordata; class Mammalia; order Rodentia; family Spalacidae; genus Eospalax; species Eospalax fontanierii. The sequence continues at coordinate 17,203,716 of CM069536.1, read as the reverse complement.
TTCAAATTCATTTATACCTGTTCCTCCCTGTCCAACTAGGGGTTTAGGATTGCAGAGAGAAGGTGTCAGCACCATCACTTACCCTCTCATTGAGTGGGATAGAAAAGGACAGTCTCTGGGACTCACATGATTGCAGCACCTCTGGGGGACTCTGTCCTCTCTGCAGTCTAACTAGAATTCTAGCTCTGCTTTTCTTCTCATGGAGAAAAGCCATGAGATGGACTGAGGGAAAATACTAGGTCCTCAACGGTTGAGGTCATCACACTCCTGCACACAGGAGGACCGTGGACTAGCAATGGTTGTGTGGAGGGAGAGGCCTGTCTGGGCCTGCAGCATCACCCTGTCCACGGGCGATCATTTGAAGATACTGTGCTCTTACTCTGCCTTCTTTTCCTGAGGATTTCCCACGCAGAGCTGTGTGCACTTGTGGTAGGTTTTGAACTATTTTTGGCACGTCTGCTCATTCTGAACTTGAAGTGTCACTTCCTGAAGCGTGTCAGATGGCTTGCCTTTCGCAAGTCTTCCCCAGCCTGCCACTCTGCACAGCTGGCCAGGTTTCACCCAGTCTTGACTCTCTGGCATGGCAATGGTCTTCACGAATCCATTGAGTTTAGCCTTGTATTTCATCTGGACAGAAACATGAGAGGTGATAGTTGAATGTGAACTATCAGCGAGGTTAAATCATGATTGGGGTTGCCTGTAGCTCCCCACCTCTAAAACCTCCCCATTCCTCCTCTACAGTGTTGGGACCAGTAGATCAACTACTGCAAGAGAGAAACAGACTCACAGTCCAGTTAGCTGAGTGCTAATTAGTAACCTAAGCATTAGACCAGATCTGCAATCAACTGGTAATGGAGCAATATTATAATCTAGTATCTTTAATTTTCTAACCTATAAAATCTCCTGAGTATTACTTCAGCATGAAAGTCATTGGCAATTTTTTTGCTTTTAAAGCTCTGGTGAGAGACTGCTTTGAGAACAGGAATGGACTGCTGGCTATTTTCTCTTTTCTTGATTTGAGCTCCCAAGGTTGCAGTCATTTTTCTGTGATGGAAAGATGGAGTAGGCATGTTATAATATCTGAAATACAGGTGTAGAGTTCACCCCAAGCAGAGCAGAAGCTAGGACAAATAGTCAGAAATGCCTTTGGAAAGTTGTATCCTGCCATGGTCCTTCTGTGGACTGTCTTCCCCTCACAGTTTCTTTTTGCACTGAAGCTAATATGGGTCTTCTCTATAACCTTTCCCCAACAGATATTTTTCCAACACCCTCTGGTGATCCTATATTGTGGGTCATGGGTGGTGTTGTGCATCAGCTGTCCCAGAGAACGGAGAGCAAATGAACAGGTCCTCAGGCAGCCCAGAGTGAGATGGAAAGAACTCCTGGGAGATGGGGTAATTTATTGAAATGACAGCTCATTTATTGAAACCAAAGCAGGGGTTTATAAAGGGAGGCCTGTCTGGCCATTACTGAAGGTGGGAAAGTTCAAGGCGGGGTTTCTAGGTGAAGGCAGGAAGGTTCTAGGTCCGACATGGCCTATAGGGGTCAGGTGAAGCAAATGCTGAGGACAGAGGAAACGAAACCCAACACCTGACTTTGGTCTGGGGTGATCTTTATGGGGCCTGGCTCATAGCCTCAAAGCAGAGCAGGCCAGACACCTGTGTCCATTCAGGGTCTCCGGGTCACATTGCCAGTCAATGTCTTTTGCACTAGGCCTAGTCCCCATACTATATCTCCGACTCTTGTGAGAACGTCTGGAAATCAAGACACCAACATCTGGTCCCAGTGAAGGAGAGTTTATTCCAAAGGATGGCTCTTAGATCACTCTGTAATAGTGCCAGCCACCAGTTCCAGTTTTTAGGGAAGTTCATAGTCTACTAATTTAAGAGTTTAAGCAAGTTGGTAGTGTACACGTAATTAATCAAGTGGTTACACAAAAACAGTTGGTTACAAAAGAACAGAGGAATATAGCAGTTTAGCAAACAACGATTTCAATGGCCTGGTAAAAAACAAAAACAAAACCAAACAAAAAACCAAGGAGGGGGCAAAGTCAGGTTCCTTTACCTTCTTCTTTTTCTCATTTCTTCCTTTCTTATCTTGGGCTCTTTCAGGGTCTAAAGTTCTTAGCAACCATCTGAACACGCTGGAGAAAAGCTGGGTCATCTGCTAAGATATTGAAAGTGTGGAATGTGGATGTGGCAGGGAGAAGCAGAGATCAGGAGGAAGTGCTAATGGGATTGTTGAGCACAGTATAGGACAGAAGGACATGGCCCAGGAGGATAGCGTTAGGTGCTGACAGACAGATGCACTGGGTTCCACGTCCCTCTGGCAAAGTCGCTGTTTATCTCATCTCCTTCACATTTCCATGGCTCAAGACACCTCAGCAGCACAGAAGTTAGTGTCACAGAAGTGGAGATGATGAGTAGAAGAGACGCTCTGCCATGCGCTGGGTTCCCTGTTCACTCTTATTCTGCCTGTCAAGGTCATCTGACCTCCCAGAGAAGACTGTGATGCAGGCAAAACTCTTCGCTGTTGGCATCCCGTCTCCACTGAGAATTCAGCTGCAGTTTGTACTGCAGATCTGCATGCACAGGTGCCAGAGAATGGGAGCTTTGAATGCAACGTTTCAAGCATATTTCTTCTTTGAAGACCAAGTGTCAACTCGACATTTTAGATGATGTTTCCCCTTGCTATAATTTAATACACACGTAAGAAGAGCTCTGAGATTCATGTCCATCTGCATCATACTGATTTTGCATCTGTTGAAGTAGCCATCGCACCAAATCTGGAACGAAACAAGCACATTCATTTTTGTCCTCCACTCAGGGCATTTAAGGGAATATTATTGTCTTCTTACAGTGTTAATCCACTCTCATCATCTTTACTCTAACATGGGAATGGTAAGCAAATTCAGCCAAGTTGGGATCATTGTTAAGCAGCTCTGGGCTAGCATGAAAACATCTGCTAAAGTAATACTCAGGAGATTTTATAAGGTTAGAAAATTAAAGATACTAGATTATAATGTTGCTCCTGTACCAGTTGGTTATAGAAATGCGTCCGGTCAAACTCTGTCATCTTTTTGCAATTTCCGCTGTTGATTTCATACATCTTGATGGGACTCTCATATTTTCCTGGCAGATAATTGTGTTTTGAGCCATTGGGACACACTTTGGGTTAGATTTAACCTGCACATTGGCTTATGTCCCAGTATCTGGATTTCCTGAGGCCCAGTTAACACTGTCAAGCTGTTATTCTGTAAGCCTCTTTCTTGCTCTCTGTGGCTATTTTCAGATTTGATTATGATTGTTGCTGTAAGTGAGGGATGGGAATGTGTGTGAGCTGGGACCTGATGGGATGGAAGGAAATCCACTCTTATAAGGGATTCACTGGTGAATGCATAATTGCCTTAGAGCTTTGTGAATAGAAACAGGGGGAGCAACCAGGGCCGCACTGTGGGGTATTCTGTACAAATCTGTGAATGGAAGGTCTAGAGGCAGTGATATACAGCACCAAGGAAAAGAGCATGAAAAATAATAGGAGAAAAACTCTCAAGTGTGGTGGAGAGAAATCACTGAGGTCCTCCCCTGAAGCCCCGGAACTTCAAGCTGGAGAAACTCACACAGCAGAGCAGTCTGTGCAGGCTCCCACCCACGGGTTTAAACTCATTCTCAACTTTGCCGTCCAACCCTCTCTGTGCATGGTGCCTCTGGGTCACTCTCACCATAACCTCTGTTTTCACGTCGTGGTCACAGGGAAGAAACACGGACTGGAGCAATTGCTGGGCTTTTGCCATCAGTCAGACTTGGAAATTCATTTCTCTTTCTGGGCCCGGAAAACGGAACACTCCATAGGAAAAGGAAGGGAGTGCAAGGCATGATGATGCTCACTATCTCTAGGCACCATCTTGTTAGTAAAGCTTGATGCTCTATATTCACAGAAATTGCTTAGAAACTAGAAATCACCATTGTTGATAAAGATAGAAATCACAAGATCTATAATATTAACAGTTTTCACTGGTAAAGCGCAGTGGAATTATGCACCCAATTTCTTACAACTGTCTAAACATTCATCTTAGACATTTTCCATGCTTGTATATAAAAACTGTGTGATGTGCTTTTCTGAGTGCCTCCAACCCGATTCCATTTGAGCCTCTGTGAATTAGAAGAGCTTGTTTCACGGTTGTATATGATGACACCCCATATATCACATATGGTCATTGCCGTATTTGGAGACCACACACCACTAAGCAGTAGGAGAACTCTGTATTGTCAGCTGTGAGGCCTAGAACCTGGTGGAGGTGGAGAGGACAGAGGGAGAGTTGGGGGTGGGTGCTGGGAAGACTGTCTGAATTCGTTCTTCTGTTTCAGACTTCTAGCATGAATCTTCCAGAAGTACTTTCGCATGTAGATTTTCCTGGGTGCTTTTAGGCAGACTGCAGAGGTCAGCACTTTTGATGCTTTAGACTATGTGGGAGCTTAATTTCTTCTACCCGGACCCGCATGTCATCAAAGTCCACAGAGAAGACTGAGGCCTTGCAGAGGCTTCTGTTCTTGTTTCCAAAGGCTAAGGGTGATTTCTGGGCTCCACTGAGAACTCTTCTGCTTCCTTTCTCCAGAATCCAGCATTCTCAGCAAAGCGGTGCATGCAATTGAATATTTGTTGCAGCACTTTCAGAAAGCATGCATGAAGGCCGCACTGCCTGCTGAGCTTCTCATTATGCCAGAGGATGCGGTCCCCTCTCACTAGTCTCGTGTTCTTCCCTATTGACTGAGTCAATTTGAGGCTGTCATGGAGATCCCATCAAGAGCTCTAAGGAGAACTCACATAAGAGAGCATCCTGGGAAGTGCATGGATTTCCTAGCCCCTGAAGGTAGCGGATGGAGAACTGAAGGTGTTGGTCACAGAGAGCAGAGTGCCACTGAAAGGCCAGCTCAGCTGTCTTACATTAAGAACTGTCAGGTTTTTCTGGTGTCACTTTCTGTTTGTGGTTTCAGAGCTGGGACAAAAGAGAAAAAAACAAAATGAACTGATGCTCTTCTGGGCACCAGGTGTCTTGTAAAGTACTTTATGGATACAGGTTGACTTTATGCAGAGAATGTTTTGGGGGATTTGTTAGTCCAGAGATGACAAATGAATCCTGTTAGACTTTCATTCAGTTGCAGAGTCATGCCAATGCAGGAATTGTGTAGAAAAACTTTGGCTATTCAACACAACTACTTTCCTGAGTCATGGAGATGTCTGGACTCCCTGGAGAGGCACTCTCCAGGTGGAAGAAGGGACGCATCCACTGGACTCATGTAACACTTTCCCTCCCGCTATCAGTGACAGCAGCAGTGTCAGGAAGGAGTTTGATCAGAGGAGCACCGACTAGAAATGCAGAGCAGAGATCATTCGTGTTTCTGAATTGAACTTAGCGAGGCCACGTGACCACTTCTCCGGGGCTCTTCATTCATGTGAAGGTGCTTAGTATCTCTTGGTGCCTTTGAACCGTTTCCTTTGTAAACTATGGATATTTTTCTTAAATAAAAGTGGAAGTCACAGAAAATATTCCAAAGTCTCGGACATCTCGATTGACTGCCACCCTGTGTCCTTTTTTCTCCAATCTTTTTAGGCTGCTCCACAATTTGAATGCCCTGGGACGTGGTGGAACCTGAGTGACAAATAGTTGTCACTCAGGGCAATGCTGCTGATGTGAGCTGATGAGAAGCTTTGAGAGTTGGAATCTGAGGCCTGGGACTCAAACAACCTGTTGGTGCTGCTCAGTAATAGAATCCTCCGTATTGCATATTGACTGTTTCATGGGGAGAATCCACTAGGAACTGTGTGTTTGGCTTAGTAAGAGCCAAGGTTGCTTGTAATCAAGATGAATGTATAGTTTGACTGCAACCCATTTACTAGTATCCAAAAGGAAAGAGAAACCTAGCACTTTGTTCAAGTATTACTCCCTGCAAGAAGCCTTTTAAAGCTGATATGTAAAACTGCAGGTGGATTACCAGAATTGGAGAGTCTCGATATGGAGCATTTTTGTAGGAAATCCATAAATAAAGCCTAGATTTAGCTCAGGAGAGAGGTCACAGATGGATTACAATTGGCTAGACCATAAGAGTGGGCTGGCCAAGACCAGGGGAGCCCATATAGTTACTCTATGTGGCTCTGATGTCTCCCATACATCTACAGCTACAGGATTTAATATTTGCCCTGCTGTTTTGATCATGTGTTAGTCTAACTTTTCCTTGCTATTCTCCCATTTCTCTATTTTATAATGCAAATATTTACTATATACCAGTTAAGTCACTGCTTATGTCTCATGAGAGAATTTGGAGTTAGACTCCAATAGGTTGGATTGCTGAGGATATGGGGATATGTGGAGATAGACTCCACACATTCTGTAATATGAGATGGCTATAGGCCTTGAAAGGTCTTATAATAGGATGCAAGACAGCAGAAGAAACTCGGGATCTGGTATAATCTTCATAGGCACACACCCAGTTACCTACATTCTCCAGCTAAGCCAGAAAGTTCAAAATTTCTACAACCTCCCAATATCTTCACCAGCTAAAGATCAAATATTTGAAACCCAAGTCTATGGGGGCAGCACATACTCAAACCATAGCAGATGTGCAGTCACCTTTCAATGAAAAACACAGTGAAAGCACCTACAAGAGAATTAGAAGACCTGGCAATGACAGAGGACATTTGCAAAGGACACATCTGATCAAATTTCTTTAAGAAAAATGCCAAGAAGAGTTAAAATATAACAAAAGCAAAATGGTAAACCCAATTAAAACAGTGAAAGAAAGACGTGAACTGACAACCAGGGAAAGAAACAGAGAGATGGCAAATGAGAATCCAAAAAAATATTCCACATCATATGCCGTTTAGGGGAATGCCAAATGAAAAGATCACTGTACACCTGGTAGAACGGTCAACATCCTAAATATCGAGTGCATCAATTTCTGGTGAGGATGTGAGAAAAAAGAGTTATCATTCATTCCCGGTAAGATCCCCAATGCCACTTTTGAATCCTATAGCCATCTCTCATAATTAAACATACTCTTATCATATGATCAAGTTTCTTAGATATTTGATGAAAATTATGTACATGCAAAATCCCGCACATGGCTGGTTACAGCAAGTTTATTCATAATTGTCAACTTGGAAGAAGTCAAGGTTCCTGAACCAGGTGGAAAGAACAATAAACTCCAGCACCAGAGAATGAACCAATACTCCGCATTTAAAGGAAACGAGCGAAGAAGCCACGAAAAGATGTAAATGACCTTTAAGCTGAATTACTAAATGGAAGTCAACCAGGAAAGGCCAAGTATGCCATGGAGAGTGAAAGTATCAGCGATTGCAAACGTAGGGGAGATGGAGAATGAAGAGTCAGAGCACACAGGAGTTTCAGAATAATCAGTGTACTCTGCATGATGCTGTCATAGTGAGTACAAGTCACACTGCCTTTGTCCAACCCAGTGTAGACAAATCAACAAATCATAACATAAGCCAAGGACTTTGATAATGATATGTTAATGCAGGTTTGTGGATAATAACAAAGGAGTCATTCTCGTGGCAGATTTTGGTAGTGATTTCTGTGCTTAAAGTAGAAGGATATAGAATTAAAAAAATACTTCACTGAATTTTGCTATAACTCTTGAAGAATAGCTCTGGAATTTCAATCAATATCAAGGAAAACCACAGACCTCTATAATATAAGATATATTAGTAAACTGTCAGGTGCAGTTTGAGCCTGTTGAAAGCAGATTCTGGGAGTGAGAACGTCCTCCCTTGTCTCACAAACTTAAGCATATTTATTTCAAGCATCTTCTAAAATTCCCTGACTTGTAGTAGGCTGGCCCTCTAGCTCTGGGCCAAGGAAAAAATAAAATAACAAATAACTAAGGATATTATGAACATTTTGTCCCTGGAAACAGCTACAAGGTGATTTCCAATAGAGATCATTATTTTTTATCTCACAGTATAAAAATGCCTGTGGTGTGTGTGGGGAACAGTTAATGGGACGCTCACTCCTGGGGAGAATGCTCTGTGCAGGTAGGAACTTCTCAACAGGGCTGGTGTTGAAGCACGGATCTGATGAGGCTGCGATCGTTTGTCCTCTCGGCCGAGCTACTTTGGTTGTCTCTGCCATATGTTGTACGCAATTGATTTGCTGCATTTCTGTGCTTCTCTCTGCGACGTGCTATTTATCCCCTTATTTTTTGCGCTATAATTTTAAGAAGCTCATTCAGCTATTTAATTGGACTCAAGGCCCTCTCACTAGGAGGGACTACATGCATGGTACTATACACACAGTCAAGGACACATGGTTGGAGAAGTCATAGACCCCGGCGAGTAATCTGCTACTGTCACTCTCCTAGAACAACATAATTTCTTACTATATTATAATTCATATTCTTATCCTTATAGTCACAGACCAATGTAGCTCTCACCACTCTTCAAAGAATTTTTGCAATAGATGGAGACCAGTAGAGTGCTCCACAACCAGTCAAAATCAGAGAATGAAGGATTGTGGGGTGCTCAGCCCTAAGTGATAGATCTGCAATGCAACCTCCACAATTAAGACTCAGGGACTGTCATGGAAGAGGGGAAAGAAAGACCGTTGGAGTCTCAGGATCAAGACACCTGCTGTTAGAGAAAAACACTCTCTATAGGATAGGGGGACTGCACCTAGGAGATCTCCTCAGTGTGGCAGCTTAACAAGATCTGCATGATGACAACACTAGTGATACGCCAGTGTAGAGGAGGGACATCACACAAGCTCCACATCTAGATAAAGAGCTATAGGCAGTCGATGGATGTTGAGGGACAAAGAGTCAGTTTTCTCCAGGGACGAGCTCCCTAATAGGGAAATCTGTTCCAAATGGTGATTCATGAACACACGTGTACACAAGCACTAAAGGGATACAGTGCATTACACATGTAAATAGGTACATATAAATGCACGCATATATATGTAACAATAATAGTCTAAGAGGAGGACAAGAAGTTAGGGGGGACATGGGAGGAGATGGAGAGTAAAGTGAGAGTGGAAATGCAAATAACATACTCGTGTGACATGCTCAAAGAGAATATGAGAGAGCGAAAACCGCATGGCTATCACAGATCATTCCCTGGGCTGTGCGGAACACCTTCTCTGTAAGAGGCAGAGCAGCGGGAGAACGAAGTTTCCAAGGCAGCACCCCTGTTGGGGTCACCATCACCCAGTCTATTCCTGCAGTATGACTGCAGAAGTGTTGGCTTGAGAGCAGGCGAGACTGAGTTCCCACTGATTCCTATAGCCAGGCCTGGGATATACTTTCTTATTTCCTAAAGGTGCTCCAGACCTCTATGTCAGCTGGAAGAGAAGCCACTATCCCCTTCCCCTCTGCTTCTTGTGTAGATCCTGGGCATGGTGTCCTATGTCCATATGAGTTTCAAAGCTCTTCCTCTTAGGTGAGATGTGATTATGCCTAGAATATAGGAGGCCAGCTTGAATACTGTGTGTATCTATATTTTCTCTTTGTAATTAGAGTGTTAGTTTTCTTTCAGGAAATATTTTTACCTATGTGTGAAATAGTCATGTTTAAGAGCTATGGGCATCCGTGATTACTGGATGGATTGGGTCTTAATCTCTTTCTTCTTATCAGCTGGGGCATTTCATGATTTAATCCATGGGCATGACCATCAAGAAGATTCCATGAACTCCGGTTATTTTCTATGGCCATGAGAAATGATACCAGCACAATATTGGTGATAAACAATGGAAGTTGTGATATTTATGTTAGAACTGGACATTCTTTTTTAAAATTAAAAAATTATTTTTATTTTATGTCTATGAGTATATTACCTACATGCATGTAAGTGCACCCATGTCATTCAGTGCTCATGGAGATCAGAAAAAGGTGTCAGTTCCCTTCGAACTGGAGTTAGGACAGTTCTATACCACCATGTTCTTCATTGGGAACCTAACCTGGGTCCTCACAAGAGCAGCCAGTGCTCTTAACTGCTGAGCTATCTCTCCAGCTCCAGAATTGGATATTCTTACCTTTCTATTGATTTTTCACCCCAGTCTTTACCACCGGGGACTCTGACAACAAAGCCCAATGATTTATGGAATGCAGACTGGTGTCACCCCAGCACCAAGTTACTAAGCATTTATCCTGATTACTACTGTATCTCCAGACCCAGTAGTGCCCTGGAAATTGACTGATTCTCACAAACATTTGTCTCGATGGAGAGAGTAGCCCAGTGTTTCTGTCCTCTGTTACACAAAAGGCGCCTGAAGCATAGGTGTTCACAGGCCAAGGTTCTGAAGTGAGGTTGCCAGTTATCAGTAAAGGGATGAGCTGAAGTATGTTGAGAATTGTGAACAACTGGGTAGTGAGTATGTTCTGAACATGGATAGATGTTCAGGCAAGATCCAACTCAAAGTCCATTCCAGAATCTCGTTTGCCAGGCATAGAGTAGATGTGTACTGGAAGAAGACCATCACTGTCACCATCATAGCAGCAGACAGTTAAAAGGAGGCTGTGAGTATCAGAGCCAGGGAGATGTGAGAGACAATGTAACAACAGGTGAGGTATGGAGTGTGGTCTCCCGGTCCCTCACATCCTTCAGGCCTACTTGATATACCTGATCACATGGATTGGTCATGAAAAGAATATAACATCTGTCATCTTGGTCTTTCAATTCCTTTACAGCCCAGATTTACCTATTTCACTTTGTCAGGACCCTAGGTGAGACTTGTAGTCCTAAGTATGTGTGAGTGTACCTGTGTGTAGGGAGTGGTGCACTAGAAGACACACACAGAAATAAAGGAGAGTGAAGGTGAGGTCAGAGCCTGCTGAACCTCATGGAAACAGGCACCAAGGACCTCTGGGAACTCAAGAAACCTCTCCAATAGGACAGTGAAATACAGGGAGCTATCTTGTATGTGCTGACCAGAGCAGGAAGATATAAAAGAGGTATGCATGCCCTTGGGTTTTCTCATTCTTGAGTCTGAGACTGGGCGGTAAATGTTACAAGAAGGCTGAATGGCTGGATGGGAGACTCCTTTACTATGTTCTCTGCTTTCAACCTCCTCAGAAACAGTTCATTCCCAAGAGATAAATAATGCTAGGATGGTGTGAAAAACCAAAGGAGAATGTGTTATTTCAAAAGTCTACTAAAATATACTTACTTTATATATAGATATGAGTGCATATGTGTGTGTGTGTGTGTGTGTGCATGTGTGTAGTTGTGTTATATGTAACAAAAATCACAGTGCCAGGCAAGGGAAATCTCCCTTCAAGCTGTTGGTCAGGGACTCCGCAAATAATATAGGTTAATGCTATAACCCTTGATTGCCTCCTAGAACTTGAAGGCTGCTGAAGAGTCAGCATGCTTAGAGTGTAGGGCTTAAGCAACTGAGCTGAAACTGATCTGGAAGCCTTCTCCCCAAGACTAACTCAGGATCCAAAGATACTATGCAAGCTGCCAAGCGGGTAAAAAAACTAATCAGTGGTTCTACCCAATTGTAAGTCCTATGAATCACAATAACTGACCTGGCAAATTATCTCTATTGGAGCAATAGTGGCCCTTTTATCTTGGGGGTAATCAACAGCTCTGTAATTGGACTTAAGGCCTGCTGAATAGGAGGGAAGAAATTCATGCATGGTTCTGAAAACAGAGCCAAGTACATATGGTTAGGAATGTCATAGACTCTAGAGAAGAACCTTTCTGTCATTTTCTAGACCAGTAATTTCTTACTTTATTCTAAATACACATGCTTATATTTACAGAGAAGTGTATCTCTTACCACTCATCAGAGAAGCATTTTTTTTGCAACAGATGGAGACTATTACAAAGTTCCAAACTGGTCAAAATACAGAGAAAAGTGATTGTGGGGTTCTCAGTCCTAAGTGACATGTCTACAATGCAGTCTGTACACCTAAGGCTCAGGGAACACCGTGGAAGCGGGAAGGAAAGATTGTAATAGCCAGAGGAGGAAGTCACCTGCTTCTAGTCAGTAAATTCTAGACATGACAGGGAGGCTCCAATGAAACCTCTGCAGTATGGCAGACTGACGAGAGCTGCATAACGACAGAACTATCTGACATGTCAAGGTGGATGGGGGAAATTTCACAGGATCCTACCTCAAGATGAAAAGTTAGAGGCAAGCAATGGATGCTGAGGGAGAAAGAATCAGCTTTTCACAGGGACTAGTTCCCTGAGAGCTAATCCCAGGGGGAGAGCCTAAACACAGGGACACACAAGCACAACTAAATGGACTCAGTGCAATATATATATATACATATATATATATATGTATATCAGACTATAAATATACAGTATATTTAAATGTATTAAATAATATTTAAAAATAATTAACATATTTAAATGTATACATAAAAGATTTTATTTATTTTCATTTTATATTCGAGAGTGTTTTGCTGCATGTATGTAAGTACAGCACAGTCATGCCTTGCACCTGTGGAGGCCAAAAGAAGCCATGGGATCCTCTGGAACAGAAGAGTATTAGTCATTGTGTTGGTGCTGGTTCTTCTGGAAGAACAAATGATCTGTTAACAAATGCACCTTTCTAGCCTCTATTTATGTATGTATATGTATAATGTATGTGTGTATATATGTAACAATAGTAATCAAAGAAGAGGACAAGACATTGTGAGGGAGTGAGGGGGGATGTGGGAGGATTTGGAGGGATGTAAGGAATAGATAATTCCCATGAACAGGCAGGTACCAAATATAGAGAATGACTGGACACTGGGAAATATGTATTATTGATTAAAATTTTGTTGATGGACTACACTGTATATCAAACAAATAAATGACTTTCTGTTAAGAGTTACCCATAAAACAACGCATTTCTGTATGTAGCTGAAGTATGTCTGTATATAGCCAGTGGGGTTTGAAAAACGTCTGTTCAGCAATATTTTCACTTTGATTACAGAAACTGCAAAAATTCAGATGGTAAATATTACTGCAAATGAAATTTTGATGTACCTAGAAAATCTTTCAAGCTGATTCTGTGCAATTACTTTAAGATGTTTAAAGTTTGATTTTAAATTATGCAATTTCAGTAACTTTTATTTGATGCAGGTAGTCATGGATGAATCTTTATTATACTTTAGCCAACATTTTGTTTGCAGTTTTATATAGTGTTGGAGTACCAAAGTATGAAGGAGACTGTCATCACACTGAAAATGCAAACATTGGGTGCAGTACAGTGGGGAGGAAGTGTGGTTTAAGACAAGAACTACGGTCTTTGATGGACACTGGCTGGCTTCCAACTTGTCTACTGTGGCTTATGCTCCTATGAACATGGGCGTTTGTTTAAATGTACCAATCTTTCAATTTTAATTTTTTTTCTAATACTTGTACAGTTTAACATTTCTTTTCTTATATTTTATTTTATGTGTATGAATGTATTGCCTGCATATGTGTAACTGTCCCTTGTCATGCAGTGCCCTCTTAGGTCAGAAGAAAGCATCGGATCTCCTGGAACAGGAGCTACAGACAGTTGTTAGCCACCATGTGGGTGCTGGGAACTGAAGCTGAGTCCTCTGCAAGAGCAGCCAGTGCTCTTAACCACTGAGCCATCTCTCCAGCCCTAGTTTAACATTTCTATGCATATGAGGTTTATTTCTGAGTATGGTGTGAAGAATTCATTCAATTTGCCTTTTTTCCCCTCCAAATAGCTATTTGATTGTTCTAATACCAAATATTAGAGGTTATTAAAGGTTTGTTGTTTCCAGTGGTTTGAAATGCCATCCTTATCATATTATTAAATGTGGCCTTTAATGGAATTTCACCTGTGACCTTTGGTCAGGACAGCCTTTATCTGTACTTCAGTATTGAACAGGAAGGTTTCTCCAGCAGGATAGAGATCCTTGCTTTGGGAAGAGGTTTGTCCCTCAGTGCTCTCAGGCAGCTGTGGGAGGAAATGATGGAATGTAGAGTTTAAAGGGGGAAGAGGATTGTCCTGACCCAGGGCTGTGGGCAGGTGGAGGGGTTCTTTTGTTGTGGGGAAGAGAATTCATTTTCCTGGAGGAGCTCCCTCAGACAGGATAGGTCAGCTGTATACTTGCTGTAGACCGGGGTTTATACATCTTCATTATATATTGCAATCGGATCCCCTATTAGAAGGGGCTTAGATGAGAGGTAATTAGATCATTAGGTCAACACTCTGGAGTAGGGTGAGTGTCTTACTGAAGAGGGCCCACAGAATTCCCTCGCTCTTCTTATCACAGCAGGACACAGCAAGAGGATGGCTGTTTATGAACTTGTAACCTGGGCTTCCTCAGACATGGAATCTGTGGTGCCCTGATTTTGAACTTCCCAATCTCTCCAATTTGGAAAAATAAATTACTATTGTTTGGAAGCCACCGGGTATGTGGTATTTTGACATAACAGCTCAGAATAAGACAGTACTAAGTAATATTTTATAAGCAAACATTTATACTTTCCACGGAACATTTTTCAGGGCTCTGTCAACGCCCTGGAGTTTGCCTGTGCTTCAGTCACAGAGTCAGTCATCGGAGAGCGCAGTCTGATTCCATAGCATGAGACGCCTCATGGTTCTCTTTATCCAGGGCAGGAAACTCTCTATCTTGGTGAATACTGCTGGGGGAGTGCCTTTGCTGTCTCCATAGGAGACAATGCCTTGGGCCACATTGTTACACACAAGAGGGCCGCCAGAGTCCCCCTGCGGGCAGAGGCAGAAAAGGATGTTAAGCCAGGCCTTTCTACCCTCCCTGCCCTGTATCTCTCCTCGCAGAGAAGGTAAGGTTCGGTGGGCTCCTGCAGTGGCTAGGGAGTGTGAGATGGGCCCGCAGGAGCCGATACCACTGGGTCTTCCAACTGCCGGACTTCAGTCCCGGCAGAAGTGACTCTCTCTAGGGCAGTGCATCAAGGTCCCTCATCTTCCCCAGGAAGGGGTATTGTGGGTCTTTCTGTCATTCCTCCCGAAATGACTGAGGAGAAAAAAACACCCTTTCCACCCTGATCTTGTCCCCAGGCTGAGGCTGTAGGGATGGAGGCTGGTTCTCTTACCCTGAAGGCGGACTTCCTCTCTCTTGGGTTCCCCACACAGATTTGAGTCTGGCTGTTGTAAGAGCCGAAGCGATTGCTGCATTTTTGGTCTCTCTGCACTCTTAGCTGCACCTCCCGGAGTACGTCTGTTCCTGTGTTCTGGCTCACCCGGCCCCAGCCGGCCACTGTGCACAAAGTTCCAGGCCTTAGCGTCTTGCGGGCCTTAGGCAGAGCGATTGGCCTCACTGCGTTATTCTTCCTGATGCGCCTCCTCAGCTGTCAGGAAGTGTACAAGCATTTCAGCTCAACTGGTACCCAACCAACACTCAGTGACTCGGTGTTCCCACGCTTCCCCCCCACGTCCTCTCCCCCCCCCCCCCCGCCCCCGTCTGCCCAGCCCTGCCTCTGATTCCTCCTGCATGGTCCCTGCACACAGCGAGGCCTCCCTCAGTGTCTGCAAGGCTGGAAAAACAGAGCCAGGCAAATAGTACCTGTAGTAGCATGATATCATTCCTGATGCTTTGTGGATTATATTCAGGGTGACGGATGGCTCTGAGCACACTGATGTGTTGCTGGGTCCTTTCCCGCCTCCGGATGTTGTGAGCTCCTAGAGTGACGTTTATGGATCTGTAAAGGAAAAGTTGATCTTGAGGTAGTTATGAGAAAGAGGAGCTAAGATCCAGCATCTCTGCAGTGCAGACAAATGGCTCAGGGACAGGCTATCACAGCTGGAGAGAGTGGCGGCTGGATGGGCCTGGGCCCAACAACCCCCCCCCCTTCTGTTTTCCAGTAACCCTGAGCTGCGGATGGTAAAGGTGACCTTGAGGTCTGTGTTTTCAGATTAAACAGTGATCGATCGTTGGTATTTACATTCAGAGTCCAGTACCTACCTCCTACCTCCTCTCTTTGTTTTTGATCATACACCTCCCCGCTCCCAGTTCTGCTTCGTTTCCCCCTTCCGTTATAACAACATTGTTTTGGGGTGGCTGTGAGTAGGAAGTTTTCTGGATATTAAGTCTCTGGGAAGCTCCTGTGGTCCTTACCTTCCCCAGCAGTGAGCTGCTGTCATTACAAAGTCTTCTCTCACCAGGAACCCTCCACAAGCGCTCAGCCCTTGTGGATTCTGGATCAGAAGGAAGGCCATGTAGGGGCGGGAATGGGGCCTGACTTCTCGACCTCCAATGATCTTCCCTGAGAGGAAGCATTGAGCGGTAGTGCTGGGTGGTGTCTTCAGAAAGGTTAGCAGATGGGGAAGGGAGATGGTGTAGGAGAGAGAGGAGCTGCTGGCGAGGTTCAGGCTCTGCAGGACACCAGATACTGGGAAAACACTTGGAGCTCTGCAGTAAAAGCTGCTGACTTGAAGTGTGACCTGATCCCCTCCAGACCTTAGTGAACTCCTCCTCCTTCAGAAAGGAGGATGATGTTGGCTCCCCACTCAGCCAGGGTTGGCCTCAGGTCCCGAGAAAAGGTGCAAACCCTTGCCATTCCCTGGTACTTTCTTCCTCAGGGGACTTCCCGCATTCCTGAATTCACCTCCTGGGCAGCATGAGACTGGATATGAATCTAAACATGGGATGGTGCGACTTCGATCATTCTGCTTTTAGCTCTGGGCTTTGACACAGGTAGTACTGAATGAGTTTATATAGTGTATATTTATATGGCACTTCCAAATGTCAGTATCAATTCCAGTACTCTTGTATATTAACCAGTTTAGCTGTCATAGCAACTGTGAGGTCAGAATTAAAACGATCAACATTTTATAAATAAGGAAACTGGAGATGGGAATTCAAGTAGCTTGCTCAATGATACAGAGCTAGGATGTGCCAAGGCAGCCTGACTCTGGTATGTGGGATGGAATAGGCCCTCTTAGATTGGCTTGGTCACTCACCTGCCTCATCTCCAGGGAGTAGGATAAAGGCCAACAGGAGCAGGAGCTGCTGCATCGTTCCCGAACCGCTGCCTGGTCAGTTGCTGCTTGTACCTGCCTCTGTTATAATTTCAGCCTATGGAAGAGGAAGGAAGGGGAGGTACAGAGAATCCACAGTCCCATTTTCCTGCTAGTATGATAGATTTCATCACCCAGGGCAGCTCAGGAGGTTTGCACACCAACTGCCAGTGATCTTGGAGAAGAGGGAGCTAGCCCACACAGGGGCTGAGTCAATGCTGTCAGAAAAATAGGAGTCACCCATCAACAGGTGTGTCCTTGAACAATGTATCCCAAACCCACTGTACTATCAATAAGACCAGGAGACTGGTAGCTGCCTGCTTTTTCCACTGCCAAGTGCTGTGGTATGAGAGGTTCAGGTCTTGGAAAACTCATCCTGTGTGCAATTGAATGTGAATTCTCTGTATCGATCTTCTCAATTGTTTTTTATTTTAAACAGTCTTACATAGCCTAGGATGGCCTTAAGCTGGCTATGTAGTTGAGGATGACCTTGGACTTCTGGTGCTCCTTCTGCCTCTGTTTACTGAGGATTGGGATTATTAGAGGGTACCATTATGCCAGGTTTATGAGCTGATGGAGATCGAACCCAGGGCTTCATGTGTGGTAGGCAAACACTTCATCGGCTATGCTATGCCCTCAGCCCCTTTCTAGATTGTTTATTCGTGTTTGTTTAGTAATCCTTGGATAAGGGTAAATAAAAGATGGTGGGTGTGATGGTGGAGACAACAGAAAAAAGTCAAAGAGAGCAAAAGAGAAGAATAGCTTGTCTGCTTTCATCTTTGAGCTCCTTGTTGTCCCCATTTATTTCTAGAAGCAGCCAACGGGGGTAGAATGGTCAGTCTCCTGATCTTGACTTACTTTTCTTGGGACATTTGAATACTATCCAGCTCTCAGTGAAAGTTGACACAATTGAAGATTTTTGGCCAGTTCCCACTTAAGGTTAAGGTTCTTTGTGTTTCCCAAGATTTTCCACATGCAGATGAGACTTGGCAGGTTGACCTGGTGAGGGCTGTCTGATACTAGCCAGGATACATTTAGGATCCCATGTCACTGAGAGTGGAAGAGATCTGTCACCCTAATTTCTGTTGTCTGCCTCAGGGGTAATAGCTTAAAAAAAGAGGCATATTTACAACTGTGTTACCTATAAGCCAAATAGTGAACTTTAGGAGAAAAACACAACAAATCATCGCAGAGTGTCATAATGGGTCATTACATTGACTTAAAAATATCTGGGACATTTTTTTGCATGCACAGAAGACCATTATAATCTGGTGTTATTTTTGTAAAAACTGTTGAAGATGAGCACACCTCCTAAGCTTTTATGGACTGTGATAGGCTCACTTGAAACACATATGAAAGTTAAGGGTTCCCTTTAACCCACATGATAGAGTTTTAGACTTATCTTTTTTAGCTTAACAGAGCTTAGTTTCTTCTTTAGTACATGATGTATGAAATTTCTGTATGTATCTGAAAAATAATGTGAGGAAAAAAGAAAACAATTTGACAGCCTTAGTAGTACCTTAGCATGTGGGATCGCTTAATTTGTGGCATTCCAGCATTTATTTTTTTTTCAGAAGAATTATTCTGGGTTAAGAATAAAGGAAAAATGATTTAAAATAGCCTGCACACATGAAAAAAAAAGAGGTATAAAAGATTTACATACCCAGGTATGTAATTAGTGATGTGCAAAGGGGATCATGTAACAGTGACCGAGGACTTCATGTCACCCTTCCCATTAAAAAGAACCAGAAACACAGCTGTTAAAATCTCCCAACACCTCAAAAATCATAAAGCATTGCCAATGCATGAGTTATCACCAGGCCAAAATTGAAGGAATGAGCGGCGAGGCAGAGAACTAGCAGTCAAAAAGACTGCGCTGAACCCACGAACTGTGAACTGCTGATAATCACATAACGTAGAAATACGTAAAAAAGATTAAAAGACCATTGCATGATTTCTTTAGGACTGTCAGTGCTAGCCATACCCTTTATGGGATTAACTTCACTACCAAACCCAGTAAGAGCACTGTGGAATTTAGTGCTACTGGGAAATATTACTCACAGATACTGCTACAGATAGAATCCATCAATCAGCAGAAAGACTTGTCATGAGAAATTTAGGTTTATCCTAGGAACATGTGATTGGTTTTGTATTTAAAAATCAATAGGTGTAGCACATTCACTGATTAAAGAAGAAACACATTATTACTCAACTGATGTAAAATCAAGAGGAAAAATGCCCAGGCTTTTGCTAAAATTCATAATTATCCATTAAAAGTACCTGAGCAAACTAAAAATAAGAAGAAATGTCTTCAATCTGAGTCCACAAAGTCTTACACAAATTATTGTAATTAACAGTGAATTATCAAATGCTTTTTCTTTCAGAGCAAGACACGTATGCAAATTATCTGAATATAAATTGGCATTCCTTCTTTCAATTCTACTAGCAGTTCCAGCCAGTTTAGCAGGAAATAGAAATGTCTTTAGACAGGAAAGGAGGAGAACAAACTGTGACAATCTGAGGAGATGAGAGCATATAGAGAGAATTAAAAATCCGCAATGGAATTACTGCCAGTAATCCAGGGAGTAACATTAACTAGTCTGAAAAGCGTCAGTTTAAAATCAGTTATTCCACTATGTACAGCAATAGGGCTAGTAAACGAAACATTTAGAAAGTTAATATGTAAATGCATGGAAATGAACAAGTAACTAAACACAAATTCAAAAGACTGTATGCATTACCTTTGCGGTGAAAATTATAAAACTGAATGTAGAGGCATTCAGGAAAAAAAACAGCTTTGGGAGTGTTCAGGTGGAATCTCAGGATCTTTATGTATAGAATCACAGCATCTGCAAACGAGGATACTTTGGCTTCTTTCTTTCCATTTTGTAGCCCCTCTATCATTTTTACTTGTCCTATTGCTCTAGCTGAAACTTTAAGCACCATGTTCAACAAGAATGGAGAGAGCAGACATCCTTATCTTGTTCCTGATTTTAATGGAAATGCTTTATTTCTCTGTTTAGCATGAAGCTGGTTGTGGGCTTGTATTTTGCCTCTATTATGTTGAAATAGTGTCCTCTGCATCTCTACCTTCTCAATGATGTTTATTTATAATGAAGGAATATGAGATTTTGTCAAAAATCTTTCTTCATCTAATAAGATAGTCATGCAATTTCTGTCCTTGAGTCCATTTATGTGATAGATTACATTTATGGATTTACATATGTTGTGGTGACCATGCATGACTGGGATGAAACCAATTTCACCATGGTGGATGATGCTTTTGATGTGTACTTGAATTTGGCTTGCAAATATTTGAGAATTTTTGTGCCTGTGTTCATCAAGGACATTGGCCTATAATTTTCTACTTTTTTGTTTACATTTGGTAGCAGAGTAACACTGGCTTTGTTTAGCCAAGTAGCAGGACACAAAATTAAAACAAAAATCAGTATTTTTCATCTATTCCAACAGCAAACTTATTGAGAAAGAAATCAGGGAAATTTTTCCATCCATGATAGCCTCAAAAATCTTGGAATAAATCTAACCAAGGAAGTGAAAAGAAAAAAGACATTTAAAAATATTCCAAAAGACAGAAATCTCTTCCATGACTGTGGATCAATATTGTGAAAATGGCCATTCTAATAAAAGCGATCTAGAGATTCAACACAATCCCTTAAAAATTCCGACACAATTCTTCACAGACATTGAAGAAAATCTGAAATTTAATATGGAAACACAGAAAGTCTAGGTTAGCTGAACAATAAAAGAAGATCTGGAGCTGTAGTAAAAAATTAGCATGGTATTGGCCTAAAAACAGACGCACTGATCCTTGGACTAGAGCTGAGGACCCCAATTTAAGTACATACTCTTACAGTAGCCTGATTTTTAACAGAGGTGCCAAAGCACACATCAGAGAAAGTATGCTATGTTCAACGAATGGTGCTGTTCACACTGGACAGCTACATGTAGAAGAATGAAACCAGACCACATCTATTACCCTGCACAGAACTCAACTGCATGTGGATCAAGGACCTCAGTGTAAAACCTGATGCCCTGACGTCCACAGGGAAGATAGCAGGGAATACTAATGAAAAAACTTCTTTAAATATATACATATAAATATTTAAAAAGACTTTAAATTGAGTTACCCTATAACAGCCAGACAACATGTGCCTACAAACAAGCGAGCAAATGAAGAGTGCAATGCCAGGAATGGGCTCCTCCTTTTGAGTTGTTGACCAGGGGTCCCTAGAGCCCCTCAAACAATATTGTCTACTGATATTGCTCTTAGTTGCCCCCAGAACTAGACAGCAAGACCACATTGCTGAAGGCAGTACATAGGTGAACGTTAGAAGAAAATGGAAAAATCAAGCTTGTCATGATGTCGAAGGTTCATCCCAGCAGTCACAGTGCTGGAAGGGGCTGTGCACACTATCAGAAGAGAAAAGTAATCATAAATCTTATGCAGATGTGAACCCCGAGGCTATGAAACAACTAGCCAGCAAGACATGCTCAGTGACGCAGTAACGGCACGAATGCTGTTGGCGTAACCAGCCGCCTTCTGAAAGCCTGGCTTCACCAAAAGCATTGTTATCAGGGCCAAGAACCTGTGACTAGACAGGTTAAGACTGTAGGAAGAGCCTACTCCTATTATTCTGCTAAATGGGCATAGTATTAAACTATCACATGATGACTTATTGTTATGCCCAAACATCAGTGCATCTCTCAGTTCTCACCAGAGATGCTACTACTTATGGAAGACGGAGAGTAACATAGAGACCCACAACTGGCCAAAGTGCAGAGAATGAGCCTGCAGAGTGCTCAGCCCCAAATGCTACACCTATATCACACTGTCCCCTCCCAGGTCTCGGGGAGCGTTGTGGAAGAGGGCCTGAAAAATTTTAAGAACTAGCAGTGGTGGATGATTATAAGGAAACCGTTTTTCTGACCTCATAGGGCAGCTGCACATGTGCACATATGAACTCACAGCACCTGAGATAGCATGCACAAGGCCCGTGCAAGCCCAAACCAGGCAAAAACCCAGCATGGAGTGCAGAGGTGGGTAAGAATCCCCTGACCTTGGTGACAAAAGGTTGACAATTGACAGCTGCTGGGAAGGGAGAGTCAGTTTTCTTTAAGTATGTGATGCCGGGTAGGTTGGTCAGGCTCCAGGAGATGGATCCATGCCTAAGAGTATTTGAGGAACACAAATTAGACTGATAGGCCTTAAAAAAGTAGAGGACATGAAGTAAGGAGAGGCAGAGAGGTGGGGGTGGGTCAGAGAAGGCTGGAGGGGGTCTGAATATGACCAAAATACAGTGTGTGACATTCTCAAAGACTCCGTTAGAACATTGTGAAAGCCTGAGCATAGAAATTTCATGTGTGAATTGGAAGGCGGCCACACTCACCACTATACCACCAACGCACACCCATGTGGATGAATTAGAAGAAATATCATAAAATATTTTCCCCATGATAATTCACTGGGCTTGAGAAACACTGCAGCAGTTTTTCATTCGTGTGTGTGTGTGTGTGTGTGTGTGTGTGCGTGTGCATGTGCCTGTGCATGTCACAGCCCTTGTGTAGAAGTCAGTGACAACTTTCAGTGTTGGTTTTCTCCTGTCTCCATGTGGGGCCCTGGGATCGAATTCAGGACATCAGGTTTACAAGCAGGTACTCAGCCATCTAGCTGGTCCTGCTTTGTAGAGTTGAAGTAAGTCTAGTATGTCTGGAAAAAATCCAGATGGCTAACAAGAGCCGGGTTGTTGTTAAATGAGAAGCAGATGGGAAGGCTGGCTTTACCACAGGAAAGCCATAGTAGCAATGATGCTGTTGTGATGATGAGGGACAAAGCATACACTAATGGGCCAGAATTAAAATCTACACTCAGGGGAACACTGACACATACACATACATATGAATGCTTAATTTGTCTCACAACCAAGTGCTGCCCAGGTCCAACCCTGCTTAACTTCTAAGATCAGATGAGATCAGGCATATCTGGGGGGGGGGGGCAGTATGGCTGTAGATTGGACATTCAGTTTGTGGTAGAGATTACATCCTCTAACAGAGTCGAGAAATGATAAATGATATTTATAGACTAGGAGTCTTCGCTGTGTCCCGCTGGGACATGTTTTATACATGGAATAAAACCTTGACTTTTACTCATGCTACATCCAAAAATCTTTCCAGAGAGGACATAGGGCCAAGTATGAGGAAAGTTTGAAAACATGATTCAGCAATATCTTCAT
This sequence comes from Eospalax fontanierii, assembly GCA_035773235.1. NCBI lineage: Eukaryota > Metazoa > Chordata > Mammalia > Rodentia > Spalacidae > Eospalax > Eospalax fontanierii. Next base: position 17,180,493 of record CM069536.1, on the reverse strand, counting down.
CATAGGTAAAGATTTTATATAATACGGGTAAAAGTAGTCATTATAAAGAAAAGGATTGATGAAATTCATATATTAAACAAGACAAGAAACAAAGACAAGAAAGATGCTTATATACAACATACATAACCAACTATTCAAATTATATAAAAACTGTACACCATTGTGAAAGATAAAGAATTAAGCAAAATAATGGACTTTGATGGACATATCTCTCCAGCTGACCAATAAACCTATGGAAAGCTGGTACATTCATTTGTAACAGTAAAACAACAAGTTAAAACACAAGGGAATATCAGTTCCGCTACTTATGTGCATGTTTCTACCAGACACGTGTCCAAAGTCACAGCTGCTTTATTCATAGCAGTGTTAGTGGGATAACCTCAGCCTGGGAACACTTGTGTATAAACTGTGGCATATGACAGAGTGGAATACCTATGAAAACAAGGGACTACCTGCCTCTTGTAGCCACATAATGAATACAAACATGTAGAAAGAACCCAAGAAGACGACACTCAGTAGGATCTTGTTTCTGTGAAGATCCAAATTAGGGAGGGTGGAATTATATTGGGTAGAAATGCATACACACATGAGAAATGTGCAGTAATAAGCAAGAAAGTAGTTACATCAAGCTAGAATGGTAGTCGCCTTTGGGGCCAGAGGGCAGAGAGAGTATTTGACCAGGGGAGACTTGTGTTTGCTGCTGGAGTATTGATCATGTTGTTTTTGACATAAAATGCAATGATGGCCTCACAGTCATTCTCAAACTGTGTACTTAGGTTCTGTGCACTTTTCAATTGTGTGTATTTTGCATTATATATTTTTTAAATCTGTTTGGTATGTGAGAACATTTGAGCAGAAAGAGGGCTCTGCATAAAAGATCAGAGTGGCCACTTTAAAAATACTTTTATTTTAACAAAAATTGTGGTATTCGAAGTAAGACTGTGATATATTTCACAACATCCATACGTGGTTACATCTGTTTTTGGCTGTTTGATTACATTTCCGTCAGTTACAGTTTTTTCTTCTCTGGGATATTGGGACATTAAGATTGTGTGTTTATCTTCTTGCTCATCTTCATAAGCACCATATACCAACTCTCTGGCCAGGCAGTGGGCAGCTGTGACTGGGTCAGAGTCCTTCACTCCTTCTCCTTCTGATGGTCCTCTGGAAAGAAACTGATCTAGTTGTTCTTGACTTTATAAGAGACCAAGGCTCTACTGACGTATCCTCAGGACTTTCTTAGTGTCACAGCTGGGAGGGTGCTTAGGGACCTGCTCAGAGGTCTCAATTGTACGATCGTTTAGTCATGTCAATGCTGGGAGGAGGCCATGTCACAGCCTGCCTTCCCACCACAACTATTTGCAAGGCTCTACATCCTTTCTTACTGAGAACTAGACTGTGTTGTAATCCTGATAAGGAAAACCAGGTGCAGTAGCCGATTTGCTGGTGTTCACTTTGCATAAAAATTTCTAGTTTGAGAAGTCAAAGGGAAAGCCAGACCTCAAAAGACCTGGATGTGACAGAGAACTATCTGAAAAAAATATTTCAGAATTTAGTGTTGCCTGGCAGAAAAAAACTTATTTCTAAGGCCAGATGGCTGACCCTTGATAAACACAGCAAGAGGTGAGGGTAGAAATGTCTTTGAGACCCTCTTGGAAAACCTCTCAGACATGGAAATCGTCAACAATAGTGGGGAAAACAGGTGAGGAAGGAGCCTGTTGTATACCTGACATTAAAAAAGAGATCTGATGGTATTGGTTGAGGATGTCAAAGTGATACTTCAAACCTAGCCTCCTTAGGATCCCTCTGGTTCTCAAATTGCCATAACCCTATGTTTTTAGCAGGGGGAGCCTGAGTTCCCAGGCTGAGCCGGATCTAAAGGGACTGAGGCTTTTGAGTGCTGAGCCCCTGGGGGACCTAGGCCAGAACAGGACCATGGCTAGCCCAGCCTCAATGGGAGGGGTGAGCTGGCAGCCCAAGTCTAGCTGGGACACTAGGCAGAGGCTATTCCACAGAGTTGGGAGCTCTTAGGGAGATGAGAGAAAAGCTGGCTTAAACCAGGGCGGGCTGCAAGGAGAAGGAGCTGGTGGCCAGAGGCACTCAGATGAAGAGCACAGGAGGCCAGCAGCCCAGAGATTGACTGAACTCTGTGCTGAAATGGACCTGGGTGAGTCTGGGAGTCACCAGAGGGACATCTCAGCTTTCCAAGGTACAGACTGCTAGCTGATACGAGAAGTTCCCATGCATGGCCCATCACCTTCGAGTCCTTGGAGTCAAATCCCTCTCCCCCAATGCTGTGCTCTATTCTTTGCCAAATTTTGGGGGGCTTGATGAAGTGGTTTAGGAATGATCAGACTTTTCTAAGACCCAGGGAGATTCAGTTTTGGAGGGCTATGTGTAAAGCACGAGTGACTACACCCCAACAATGCTGCAGACTCCAGACTGCGTTGTGGGGAAGACCATCATGGGAAACTGAGCATTTATAAAAAATGATAGCAAGAAACATATGAAAATTGTCTAGCCTAGAGTTCATGGAAAGGCTGAGAGCAAAAGGAAGTGAACCTCAGAACTGACAGTAAGGGGACCTGGGTCAGGTCATTCTGAGAGTGACTTGAAGAATAAATGACTCATGTTCTATTCATTCTGGCGTCAGTTTATTATGACTCTGTAATCTCTCCTGCCCACTTTAGGGGATTCGTGTCTCTGCCCCAGAAGAGTCAGTTAGACAGAGTTGTCTTCAGCTTCATGTCAAGGGTCTTCATGATTCACTTTATCCAGGGCAGGAAGTGAGAGACCTGAGTGAAGACTCCCGGAGGGGATCCACTTATTTTTCCAAAGGAAACAATTCCATAAGTTCTGTTATTACACACCAGAGGTCCCCCAAAGTCACCCTGTGGGCAGAGAGGGAGGACCTGAGCTGGCTTTGCTCTCCTTATCTCCTCCTGGGGGGGTTCTCTGTTAGATCAGGCCCAGGGCAGATTTGCCATCTCCCTCAGTACCAGAGCTCAGCCAGTCTTGACTTTCCCCTCTACTTCAGCTCAAGTCAGGCCGTTCTCTGCATCCTCAGGGATACTCTGGGGATAATACTGTTTTGGGATGACTGATCTTCCTTCTTCCACTCTTGGTACACCCACAGAATGGACTGGATTCTCAGGGCTGACCCTGCTCTCAGCTGAGGGTTGAGGATTTGGCCATTCTTATATCCAGGCCTCTTCTAGGTTCCTTTCTTTCTGTATTTTGTCTGTTAAATGCTTAAAACCCCACCTTGGAACCAGTCTTTGTTTTTTTTGTGTCTCCCACGCACATCTCTATGGGTCTTGTTATCGTGATGGAAGCATGGTTTACATCCCAGGTCTTCCTGCACCGTCAGCTCTACCTCCTGGACCATTGTCAGCTCTACCTACCTCCCCTAAAGGGGCCAACTTCCCCGAGCCAGCCACACAGCACATATTCCCCAGCTTCACCCTGGCCTTGCCTGTGAGCAGCCTGAGGGACCGTACAGCCTTAGTCCTTCAGCTTTACTCCTCAGCTGATGGAGAAGCTCGGCCAGTGACTTTCTGGACTGGGACACCATGAAGGCCAGTGTAGACGGGAAGGAAGGATCAGGGTTGGGGTAGGAGGGGCAAGCCGGCACTGAGCAGAGCCAGGGCAGCTGGGAGGCAGTGCTCACCTTTAGCAGCATGATGTCACTGGAGAAGTTTTGGGATTATAGTCTGGATTGGGGATGGCTTTTGCCATGGGGATGGCTTTTGCCACGGGGATGATCGGCTGGGTCTTCTCCTGTTCCTTCATGTTGTGAGCCCCCAGAGAGACACTGATTGAGCTGCTCAGGGAGCAGTGTGGGGATGAGGGATGCAGAGTCAGAGAGCATACAGCCCAGGAGGTATGAAGGGCTCATCAGGGTGGGCAGGCCGGTGCTCTAGCTGAAGGCAACTGAGAGGAGAGGAGGACCCTGAGGTTCCCTGACTGCCTTCTGCTTCTCAAGGTCACTAAAGGCAACCCTTTTGGGGGCCTCTCTTTAATCTGTGCTTTGAGTCCCAATCATTGCTTTAGTTGGCTGTCAGAGTTGCTTTCTACTCAAGGGTGTCAATGACTGGCCTCTCATCCTCTAACCTCAAAGCTTATCTGAGTTTCATTTTCCCAGTCCTGCTTCCTCAGAAGCTCTCATGAGCATCTATAGATAGAGGACAGAGACTCCTGTTGGCGTCTTAGGAAGTGAGCTAGCTGCTGCTCCCTACCTTGCCCAGCAGAGGGCAGCTGTCAGCATAAAGTTGTCTCGCACCAAAAATAATCACTGTATCTGTTCTTCCTCCCCTCAACCAGAAACCGACAAAGGTCATGTAGGGGCGGAAGTGGGGCTTGACCTCATGGCCCCTGATGAGCTCTACTGAAAGAAAAGACTGGAATAGGGTGTCTTGGGGCAGCAGAGTAAGTTAGGAGGAAAGATGTTCGGGGTGGTGACTTGATGCTCTGGGCAGTGACCGAGGGCAGGATCTGATGTGCTCTTAGGTCAGTTGTAGACAGCCTTCCTTTCAGCAGAAAACCTTCGCGGAACCTCAGAACCCTGCCGAATGAAGGCTGGACATCACATGTCCTCCAGCTCCTGCTTTACACATATCTGGAGAAGATAAAAGCTCCATCTTCATGATGGTAGAGTCCCCCAGGGTGCTGGGCAGCATGCCTTGCTCCTTTGTTAGAGAGGCTGGGGAGCCTCTCTAACATCTCGATTAATCTCATTTTCTCACGATTTGCTCGTGAGCTTATCTTCTAAAGTTCTCCGGTTCTGGAGTCCACCACATCCTGGGTTCTCAGGAAATGCGTTTGGCTGCATGAATGAGTGACTTCTAGTTAGCCGGAGGATTAGAGGTGCAGTGCTGGTGGGAATCAGAGCCTGAGGGATATAGGAGTAGTGTGCTGTCAGACATGGAGGGACTGGGGTCTGGAAGGCAGAAAGAAACGGAGAAGCCAAAAACTGGACTACAAAGGCATACTGCAGAGTGTAGGAAATGTTGGATGCTGTCATCCTGTTACCCTGGGCCTCTTTCTTCCTCAGACTGAGGGGTGGAGGACACTGGATAATGCAGCTGCTTCTGAGACAGTGGCCCTCCCGTACTGCAGACGTGTGGTCAGAGCTGCAATTTCCTGGAGTGGAAAAAGGAATCTTAACTCCTTATCTTTTGAAGCTCCACATTATCTGCCATGTGTCTTTCTAAGGACAGTCTGCTCTCCATGTGATGACATGAGCTGGGAGAAGCTGGTGTCTCCAGGCTTTCTGGAGAACACCCCGACCCCCTTCTGCAGTCCCTGTTGAGAATCTAGCAAGCATCAGATTTGTAAGTCTGGATCTGGCATGGAACTTGAGGTTCAGAAAGTTGCTGGGTTTAGTGCTAGGAAAATTCTAACTAATCCTAGGCAGGAAAAATCAGTAGAGGAGATTTTATGAGGTCGGGGGACCTCTGGAACAGGGCCGTTGATTCACCTGCCCCAGCTCCAAGGGGCAGAAGAAAGGGCAGCAGGACCAGAATTGGTGGCGTCTTCCCCGGAAGGCTGCTCAGGGTGGAGTTGGTCCAAACAGTCTTTGGAAGGAGGCGAAGGAGGTGTGGGCTGGTGACCTCACAGAATCTTAAACCTATGTGTCCCCTGGTTCTGACGGGAGTGATCACACAAGGCAGCCCGTGGAACTTCTTTGGTTTGGGTAAAAATGACACTGTCACCACATTGTCAAAGCCAGATTAAGAAGAAGGTGGAGGATGTTGAGGCTGTGGTTGCCTCTGGTAGCAGGGCCGAGACCCCAGGAAGTCCTCAGTGACTCAACGGAGCCAAAATGCATCCTTTCCTCAGCTCTTACGTGTTTTGCATTCTGATAAGGTCTATTTACTAGATTTTTTTGAGGGAATAATATTGACACCTAGTTTATTATAAAAGCAAACATAGTGCTACTAATATACTCACACAATTGTAGCAATGTTTAGTGGAAGTTGATGCTGTACTGCATTACGCTAAGCAGTATTTTCATATACCAAATCATCAATCTTTTGGGTTACTAATCATATTGTGTAAAAGTCTATTTGAAATACTCTGTGATATTCTGATGGAAGTTATCTTAATTCACTCTGACTTATAAAACAGGTAGGAAATCACAGAGAAATCTCCAAAGCAAGTGTTCGCCCATGTATCCGACTACGGTGTGTTTCTGCTGCACATAGTGAAGTAGAGCGGACACATTCTCCGTACACTGCTTAATAAGCAGCCAGTGATTTTCAGGGTTTTGCTACTAAATAAGCAACCACATAACTGACTTTTACAGCAGAATTAATCTAATTGTAACTATATTTATTTATTTAAGGAAAATGAGCCCAACGTTTTATTTCATTTTTTACATCTGAGGTGTTCTTGCATGGCATCCTTGGCCTGAGATTCTTTGCCATAGTCCTTACCATTACAGCACTGTAGCCAACCACTTTAAGGAGCTTCCCCTCTCGATCAGTTTTGCAGAGGCCTTCTGCAAAAGCCTTTTCTTGTCATCAACCTTAATCAGGTTGATTTGGTCCTCAACACAAAGGGCTTCCACCAATTTTGACATACATCGGCTCATCACAGTTGGATGCAAGCACTCACAGATGGGTTTGGCTCTTGTCTGAGGCATTGGCAGCTTTGAGGATTCTATGTGTTAGGTCGCCGTGGTTGAGGGCGGCCTTCAGCACCTCTTGTAAAGCAGCGTTCACGACCGTTACACCTCCAACAGCAAAGCCTTCCTCCACCATGGCTGTGGATTATGGGTGGAGAGAATCTTAAAAGCACTCGTGCAGCATCCGTCTCCCTGGGACTCAGAGGCGCCAGGGGAACAAGCTACTTGTAACTATTTAAAAAAATTGTATGGTTTGCGTGTGCAGGGTTTGTGCAGGTCTGTGTGCCCCTGAGCACATGAGTGTAGAGGCCAGAGGAATCTGTGGGGTGTTCTCTGACTTGTTTCAGAGAGGCCCACTAATTTTTGGCGAGGCTGGGGGCCAACAAGGTCCAGCAATCCTCTTGTCTGTTCTGCCTCATGCTAGTGCTCACGTTACAGTGCACCCAGCCACGCCCAGCATTTTTTACATTGGTGCTGGGGATCTGAACTCAGCTTCGAATGCTTATGCAATAAGTATCCTTACCCACTGAGCAATTCACTTCCTCAGGACCCTGACTTGTAACTTAATACATCTTGCTACTCGATGTAGCCTCTTTTCCTAGCACTCTGAGGACAGAGGAAGGCAGACCTTTTTTGAGTTCAAGGCCAGTCTGGTCTACATATGGCGTTCTAGGTCAGAAAGGGCTGCATAGTGTGACCCTCTCTCTTTCTGTTGTTGTTTAGAAGATAGACTCTTTTCAGATCCACCGTTTTGTCCTTGACATCATGTTTTTGCAGAGAATGCCTTTTCAAATTATGGTCTTTGAAAACTTGCAAATTAAACAAATCTGCCTATTTGCTCTGGCAATACAATAGCCATTTTAAAACTCTTCATTGAACAGTCTTCCTTCATCTGTAATTTTTTCTGTTTTGAGGTTTTTTTTTTTTTTTTGAGATGTTGCAGAAGCCATGCTGGAATTAAGATTATGATAGTAGAAAACAGACTATATTACTTTTATTATGAAAACTAATTGATAAGAAAATGGAAAGGAAAGTTCGAGTATTTCAACATCTCAGCTGCTGATATACTAATAAGCACACAGCTGACTGTAAAGTGTGGTGGGTTAGGCCTGAGGCACGACTGAGCCATGGAAATACACTTGATAATCAAGTATGAACAATTTTCTCTTTGAAATACCATTAAGTGCCTATTGCTTGCAACTTTAGTATATTAAAACATCATTGATAATCTGTTTTTCATTTGCGTAGTAATCAGGAGCATGTGTGAAATCTGGTGATGCCAATTTGATTTTCTGCCTTGGAAGATAAAACACTGGAAGCCTAATATTACCAGAAAATGGAAGTCATCGTATGTACAAATAGCAAGAGCAAAATATCCTCATTTTGTGTGACACTGGGACATGATGCTGTCATCTACAAAGTTTGTGTTCAAGATCTGCATTATCCAGGTACAGAACAAAATCACTCAGAAATCTCATAATATTTTAAATAAGCTCCTAATTTTGTATTGGGCTGCATTCATAACTATCCTGGGTTGTATGCCGACCACAGGCTATAGTTTGGACATTCCTGATCTAGTGAATACAAATTGGGAAGTTTCCATTATTTAGCACTTCTTGAAATGAAGACTGTTCTAGTTGCCTCAAGAAGAGCTGCATCTGGAGACACAAATATACATATATATGTATATGTATAAAATGTTTACAGTACAGAAATTTGGTGGGGTATTACAAAAGGGAGGTGCACATACATGAGGGGATTTAAATATAATCAAAATAAATTGTATTAAATTCACAAAAATTAAAAAGATAAAGAAAGAGAAAAGTCAACTCTTGTTGCCTAGTGTTGGGGAAAAGGCCATTGATCATGCTAGTGATAACTACCAATTAAATAGTCTTTGTCCAGTATCCACACAGCCATCTGAAGACATGGAGAAACCCTTGGAAACCCCTGGTGGGAATTAGAATTAGTATAGTCATTATGGAAAAAAATGAATGAAGGGTCAATGAAAAACTGAAAGAACTATTACGTGATCTGGTTATCTCATGTCTGGGTTTATATCCAAAGAATCCAGAGTCAGCTTGTGGAAGAATACATGCACCCTCATGTTCACTGTGCCAGCATTCACAACAGCTAATGAGTCCATGAATGAATGGAGAAAATGTGGGACATGTACACAGCACAGTGCTATCTGGACATTAAAGAGAAGATGGAATTCCATCATTTGCAACAACGTGGATGAACCTGGAGGACATCATGCAAAGCCAAACAAGGCAGGCATAGGCGGATGGTCCTGGGTAATCTCACTTTCATTTGAAATATGCAGCAACTGATCGTGTAGGAGCAGATAGCAAAACAGTGGTTAGTGGGGTTGAGGGGAGGAGAACCGGAGATGCCGGTCCGAGGGTGCAGAACTTCAGTGAGATGGGAGGAGCGATTCTTTGCGAACTTCATCACATCATGACTTCAGTTAATGATGTATTGTGTTTCAAGGTGCTAAAGAACAAACACATTTCAAATGTTCTCATCACAAAATGGTGAGTTGAAGGATATGCTAATTAGCTTGATTTAATCAGTCTATTTTTTATACATATAACATCATTTTGTGCTCTGTAAATATACACAATTAAAGAACTTTAAAACAGTTTACAGGTGTCATTTGATAAGTGTACTGGATAGCGTTCGTTTTCAACTTGACACACCTGGGTAGAGGGAGCCTCAGCTGGGAAGTTGCCTTCATTGCACTGGCCTATGGCCATGTCTGTGCGGCATTTTCTTGATTGTTTAGTGAGGTTGGAGGGCCCAGTCCACTGTGGCCAGTGCCACCCCTGGGCAGGTTGTTCTGTATTATATAAGAAAGCAGACTGAGCACTGGCCAGGGGAGCAAGCCAGTGAGCAGCGTTCCTCCATGGCCTGTGCTTCAGCTCCTGCCTCCAGGTTCCTGCCCTGAGTTCCTACCTTGGGCTTCCTCACTGATGAACTGTGACTTGGGGGATCTAAGTCAAATAAACCCTTTCCTCCCTAAGTTGGTATTGGTCAGTGTCCCGGCCAGCGGGACAGCAACTAGAGCTTGAGACCTCAAAGAAACCTGAAATGAGTAGGGACAGACAGATGAACACTCAGAACAGACGACCTGGGAGGCTTTCTCTTCAGGCCGCTCACCTTTATTTTTCTATTGGGTATTTATACAAACTTTTGGGGAGGCAGGAATACAGATGCACCCACACAGGAATGTGGTAATTAACAGAGAGACACTATCTCTAACCTTCAAAGCCCACCATAAAGTTGTCTGTATATCAGGAAGGTGGCACTAAGAGGGGAGGCAGGGGTTTTGAACCAGGAGAGTGCTAGACCCTGGCACCCCTCAGGGCTTCCTTTATAGTTCAGCTCAGGTGAGATAAAGAAGGTGAGCCATTTGGTCAGGCCCCAGGACAATCCTGTGAAGCTTAGTTACAAGGATCAAAGAATGAGTTTATCAACATTAGCTACAGGTTGTCACAGGGGGTGGAATTTCCCTAGAGCTGATTTCTCTGAGATGGAATCAAACTATAAGCTGGCTGTTTCCTGTGACTTATGGCTTACAACAGGTCAGAGTGTTTCGTCATAGCATTTGAATGCAAACTAGAACAATAAAGAAATTAAGTTTTTAAAATGTGAAAATCCTGGCATTGGGAAAAGTAGTGCATAGAGAGGCAAGAGAATTTTATTTATTCTTATCTTTCTCTAAAAAACACTTCAAATATTTACATTATATTACATAAATTTCTGTAGGGTAGCTATCACTGACCATTTCTAGAGATGGGAAACAGATTATGAAACAATTAACAACATATCAAGGACGGTGAGGGACAGCATACAAGCCTGTGTCAATATACAAACTTTCTACTTCTCTTTTTAAAAAAATATTTTTAAGTTTCTTTTATGTGTATGAGTGCTCTGTCTGCAGGTTTGTGAGTGCACTGGCATCATGCCGTGCCTGAGGAGGGCATCGGATCCCCTGGAACTGGAGTTAAGGATGGTTGCCATTTGGGTGCTGGGATTCGAACCCTGGTCTCCTGCAAGAACAGTCAGTGCTCTTAACTGCTGAGCCATCTCTCCAGCCCCACTTTCTTCTTCTCATAACAGTGAAGCTACAAACAGATAGATCTCAGCTAGGTTGTCATGACTGCCTGGTATTATATCATGGTGAGCCCAGGATCTGACTCTCTAGCTCTACTCTCAACTCTCTAAGTTGAGGTTGGCAGGGCCTTGGCCAGGTGGTTGGGGAACTCATTGTGATGGGGGGGAACTGTATGATTTCTGAAAAGCAGTACCTCAAATATCTTACCTAATAGGGTTCTTTATCTGATGTAGTAACTGAAATTGTTTTCCCTTTTTTATTGAGTTATACATTTCGTACAACAGTTCTTAATCAAATTTAGACCCCTCCCCCACTCTCCCCTCCCAGCCTCCACCGCATGTCATACATTCCATCATGTGTGTTAAGTCCTATCCAGTAAAGCATTTGTGCCCAGATGTCCTTTAGTGCAAATTCATCCACCAGAGTCTGGTCAGGCTATCTAGAGATCGTAAGTAATGCATACGCTCTTCTCCCAGGAGTGATCAGTCTCCAATAGTTCTCAGTCTAGGTCTGGCCCGCCATCAATTTCTATTGCTATACTCTGGGCCTTTGTCTAATTTGAGTTGGTGTGGGTCCTAAGAGGTCTTGGTGGTCTTACTTTTATTGTGCTATAGAAATCTTTGATAGACTTTTACTACTAGTTGTTGAAATTTTGAGAGTCAATTCAGTGAATTCTATTTTCCTCTGGAAATCAAAATAGATCACCTAGCTATGTAGTTATTCACTTGCCTGATGGTTGATTCTTTACTCATGAATGAAGACATCTGGACAACGAAAACTCAAACTTTCATAGTCAAATATAAAAACTCAAATTTTGCTATGTAGCTCAGGCTGACCTGAACTCTTTATCTTTCTGCCTTAGCCTACCAAGTAGTAGGATTACAGGTGTGTGCTATTGCAACTGGCTCAAAAGCAATTACTAGAAAGGAACTCCTTCCACTCCCCTTATATTTAGAAATCACATATTCTAATTCTAGAGTGTAAATTTGGGCTTTAAGCATGAACTACATCATATAGGATAACAGCCTGATCTTGCAGATGGTTGTCTTTCAATTATGATTTTCTTCAGTAGGCTATCCCACAATTACCCTTTAGGCCAGTTACTTCTGAGCAATATGGCAAATGAACCAATTTCTTTGTTTCTGTCATGGCAAAATATGTTTGTTGGTCAAAAGCAAGATTGCGTGGGATACAAATACAGAAAAACACTGTGCACTCTTTAAGTCCAAAGAATGTACACTGAGAGATGGTAAATTTAGACAGGGAAAAGGAATCATACCAATATGTACTCCCCAATATAAATCAGGAAGACATCCTTGCCTTTCTTTGGGACTGGTCTATGTCTTTCAGGGATTCCTGCAGTTCTTCCTGGCTGTGCTGGGATGACCTCTTGTAATAGCCTACAGGAACACAAGCAGAGGTGTTGGGTCAAAACCATAACAGAGACTTTAAGCAAAGGAAGGATACATGATTTTCAAATGGTGAAGTTAGGGAGATATTTCCACAGATCAGAGATATTTGAAGAACTCAATGTGTTTAGAGCACTCAGCTGCCTCTGAGTCCACTCAAATGTGCCCACGGGCCGATTTCAACACCAAAGGAAGGTGGCTTTGAATATTTCTCGCCATTCAGCTGTGGGAGGAGCCCAGAGAATTTCTTTCCAGGGAGCTATCTGAGCAGGGGCTCATATTTTGTGTGGGGATACTAGGAAGTCATCATAGGCTGGGAGTTATATGACATTTAAACCACTTGGGAAGCGGGGGAAGGCTAGAATCAGACCAGTTTGTACTAGCTGTTTTGATACTGTTAATAGGGTCTGTTACTACTTTTTGCTGAGAATTTATCTCTGTCACCTCTCTAAGGGAACCACAACAATGATTTTCAATGTTATTTTCAGCCACAGAACCATTTCTTCAAAGTAAACAGAAGACCTATATTGAATATACATGTGACTGTGCAACTTTTAAAGTATCCTTTTTTTATTCTGCATTTTTCTCCTCTGTCCCCCAGGAAGGAGCCAGGTCTTAGTGTGTCTCAAGGGGAGTCCATTCAGCTGGATGATACCTACTTCTCTTCCTATGTAAAAGCATGCCTTTGAAAGTTGCATGCTCCAACAGGAAAGTTTACAACATCTCACAAAAGAATGTGTTAGTTGTATATTTGGGATAGGGAGGCCTTGAGCTAGAATTGTTAAGTAGACTGGACTGCTAGCAGCATCTGTTATGAGAAGTCCCAGAAGCCAGGGCTGCTGGGATTTTTTGGCAAGGTGAGTCCACACAGGGAGACAAATGCCAATATTCCGCCAGTGGCACCCATGCCACGAGAAGCTCAGGTAGTCCTGGAAACCATGGCTGTAACAGGAGCCATGGATGTCTCAATATCAGACCTCTCTCTATCCCATTTTTCTCCTACTTCCTTTTTTCAGCCTCCGTGTTTCAGGTTTAATTCTGTTTCTGAATCATATTTCTGGATATGTATGCATGTTGCAGTTTGGATCAATACAGTGACACCTGTATCTGTTGTCTTCTTTCAAACAAATGAAACACGGTTGCTTCTGTGACTAGTTTAGCATTTCACATTAGAAGATTATTGTCTAAAGTCACTTCCAAACATCATACATGTCTTCTGTGCTAATCAAAGAAAAAAGTGACTTCTAATTGTTCTGTCCTTCTGAATGTAAAGAACGGACAGCTCAGGTGACCAGTAGGGAATCGGCTTAGTGCCAGCGAGGCTTAGCTGGACAAGCTGAGAGGGTCTTGTGCTGCTGGGTGATCAGCCTCCAGTGGACACTCAGCAGATGGGAGGTGCGGAACTTGATGCGAGTTCCACTGGCTTTGACCATATGGGACCTGGGATGGAAGTCTGAAGAGAGACACCGCCAGCCCTGCCCTTCATGGGACCTCAATGGTGAGGTCTCTCTGCCAGAGCAGGAGTTGGCTTGGTACTCTGGAACTGAGGCTTCATGGAACCACAGGGAGCTCTGTGTGTCCTAAGTAAAGGGATGCGAAAGGAAGGAAACTGCTCTTTTCAGTGTGGTCTGAAAAGCACGAGGCTGGTAGACTCAGCACTCTGACCAGGCATGGAGAAAGGGGCTGGGGAGGGGGCGGAGAGCCAGGAGGTTGCTGGCCCTGGTCTAGAGGAGCATATGGAAGGAAATGGATTCCAGATGAGAACCAGGAGCTGCTCAAACAGCTACACCTTAATCCTGAAGTTGGGGGAAAGAGATGTTCTTCCCAAGGAGACCCTTCCCTGCCTAATGGGGTAAGGCTCAGTGACCTCAGCAATGTCTGCTTGGCCTCCAGGACCCATGGTCCCTTCCCATTCTTTTCTTCCTAGAAGACAGAGCATGGAAGAAATTTACCCTGAGCCTCGGGATAAGAGACATATACATTTTCTTTTGCTGATATTCATCTTCAGACACATCAGAAGGGGAGCATAGGAGAGATTGGGCAGGAGAGAAGGAAGTCCTGTCCCTCCTCTTATCCCAAGCCTGCTCTCAGAGAACGATGACTTGTCTATTCTAATTGTGCACCTCCAGGCTAGGCTGGCTCCAGGGGACCTCCAGCTTCTGAGTTCTCCTTATGAAAATAGTCACTGTTTCACCTCACTCTGGAGCAAGTCTCATGCCCTCCCCTAGGCCTGTGATTCGCCCCTCTGAAGGAGATGAGCTTTGCACGAACTCTGAGGCGGCACGGTAGAGCGGAAGCAGAAAAGCAGCAGAAACGTGTCGCTGGCCTGCTTAGCATGGAGGTTGTTCCTGTGGGTGGAGGTCGTCAAATAAACAAGAAACCAGCTTTCCCACTGGGTAAAGAGACGTTTATTCAGTCGATGGCACATTTCCTAGTTCAATTCTGGACTCATATAGTTACTTAAAGGAGGGCCTAGCTTGCCTCTTGCAGTTAGCTGTGCTTCATGGTTTTCATTATCCAATGTAGGAAACACGAGACTTTGGTGTAGACACGTGGTGCTGTCCCATCTTTACGTCCATAGGAAACAATGCCCTGGGCAGCCTTCTTGCACACAAGGGGCCCTCCAGAATCCCCCTGTGAATAGAGAGGGGAAGGACCGAGACTGTTGTTCCTCCCAATCCTGTTCTTTTTATCCCAAGCCAGTTCTCAGAGAACGATGACTTGTCTATTCTAATTGTGCACATCAGAAAGCAGCCTGGTTCCTGGGGCCCGGGGACTCTGGCTATGGAAATAGTTATTGCTTGACCTCACTGTGAACCAGCCTCCATGTTCTTCCTCCAGGTCCTGTGATCCACCCCCTTTGAAGGTTAGGCCATCATTTTAGGCTACTATTAAGGACAGGCGCTCAGGTGAGTGCACCTGATGTGAACATGGAACTTGAACCGTTGACAAATGTGAGTACATGCTCCGAAGACACCTGGTTATGATATGACACACTCAGGAAACACAGTTTTCACAAGCCTGGGACTTGAGCTTATTCCAAACTCATGCTCTGAGAAGAGCAGTATTCAGCAGAGGTCCTGGCTGATACCCAGTTCCACCTGTTCCCCCGGGAAGGAAGATCACAGTGGTGGGTGAAGAAGTCCCTTCCTGTTTGAGTCTCCAGGTCGCAGAGTTTCCCTTCTCTTCCCACAGAACCAAGAGAGAGGCACATGATCACACCCACCTTAAAGGATGCACGCTTTATCTTTGGGTCGCCCACACACATCTCAGTGGCCTTGTTGTAATAACCTCTTAGGTGGGACTCACAGACCTGGTCTTCCTGCACTATCATCTTCGCCTCCTGCAGTGTCTTTGAGAATTGTCCCATCGGAGCCATCTTCCCCCAGCCAGCCACATAGCACACACTCCCTGGCTTTACCTGGGCCTTGCCTGTGGGCAGCTTCAGGGGCTGGACAGCCTTATTCTGCTTGGCATTGCTCTTCAGCTGATGGAGAAGCATGAGAGTCCAGTTCAGCCAGTGACCTTCTGGGCAGGGACACCATGAAGACCAGGATGGAAAGGAGGGAAGGGCAGGATCAGGGGAGGGGGGCAAGCCTGCACTAAGAGAGCAGGGGCAGCCGGGAGCAGACCTCACCTTTAGCAGCATGATGTCACTGGAGAAGTTCTTGGAATTGTAGTCCGGATGGCGGATGGCTTTTGCCACAGCGATGGTCTGTTGAGTATTCTCCTTCTCCTCAATGTTGTGAGCCCCCAGAGTGACATTCATCGAGCTGCACAGAGAGCAGAGTGGGAGTGAGGGACACAGAGTGAGGGAGGTTACAGCCGGGAGGTGAGGCCGGGGGTGGGGTGGGGGTGGAGGCGCTAGCAGAGGGGATGTGAGAGAACAGGGTGCCCTGCACTACTCACTCAGCTGTCAAGTGTAGAGTTCTGAAGCACCAGTTTGTGTACCAGGGTAATCAGATGGAGTCAACCCCAAGGAAGCACATGAAACTGTTCAGGTTGCATTGTAGTGCCAACCTGGGTCTAAATGTGGCTTGTTTGAACACTTAGCAAAGAGTCTGGTGCCAGCCTGTGTCTCTCCATGACACCTGGAGGCCCATTCTCATCCATGAAGGACTCCACATGCATTCCTCGTGCTGCAGGGAAGTTCTGGGGAAGAAGGCAGGGGTCTCTGTGGAATGTTCCAGGAGGGTATGAGCTGTTTCTTGCTTCTTACCTCCCGTTACAGTGAGCAGCAGTCAGCACAAAGTCCTTCCGTATCAGGAAGCCCCCACATCGCACTCTTGACTGCCCATCGAAGTACTCAAGCAAGGCCATGTAGGGGCGGGAGTGGGGCTTGGCCTCGTGTCCTCCGATGATCTCCCCTGTAGAGAAAGTCAGCCTTCTTGTATTCACCTGCCAGTTCACCAGGTGGGCTTTTGTGATGGCTTCAGACCTGTGTGAAGTGTCTGGGAACCTGGAAAGGCTTGGAGTTGGGAGGGGGCTGTGAGGAGGACGCTCAAACTCCTCCTCTGAAAAGACGGAGAAAAGCAGGCCTTGGTCTATGAGTCTTTACCAGGTAGCTCTTAATGAGCATAACTATCCCTGGACAATGAATACCAGGATTCCTCAGGTCCTTCTGACTTCTGTCCCCAGAGAGTTCCTACGCCTCCCCTGCGTCTACAGGGCTGAGCCAGTGCTGCTTTCTAGTGGCCAGGAACTGACTTCCGTTTACTTTTTGCACCCTATTTCCCGACTTCTGACCCCTTGTGGGTGCTCAGTAAAGGTCACTGGCTGCATGATGAGAGCCATCCCCCTCATGGGGTAAAGTTACTGGGATTCTAGAAAGCAGGCAAGTCAGGCCCGGTCACAGTGACCCTTACTTGAAAACCACGAAACTACCAAAGCTCTGGGAAGCACAGAGTTGCACCGAGGGACCAAATGCCGTGGGATTCAGTCTGAGGACAGTGATTCGATCAATTCTGAGGTCACTGACCTCTAGGTTTCTTTGATTAGAAGCTGGTTAAGGGAGTGTCTGAGTCATCACAGACACAGAGGCCAGGCCTACTCTACCTGCTCCCGGAGAATCGAATGTTTTCTGTTTAGCAGATTCCCATGCTTCACCATGGCGCTTCTAGAAAAGCTGTTTTCCAGATGACCAGGGTGGGGCTTAGGGAAGGGATGGCTCCCAAGGGCTCTTCTCAAGAACAGCCTTCTGCCTCTGCCTCCACTCCCATCCATTACATCTCCAGTGTCATACCTGGATTCAGTGGAAGGACTAGAACCGAGGTTCAGAGACGACTTCGGAAGACATGGGGTGGCTCTGCTTGCTGTGGGATAAGATTTGGCCCCTAAGAGAGGGGTCCCCACTCACCTGCCCTTGTCCTGGGGGTCAGAAAGAAAGCCAGCAGGATCAGGAGTCGCTGCATCTTCTTTGGGAGGCTGCCGGTCCTGGAGCGCTGTCCTTGCTCTCTTTTTACCTCCAGGAGAGAAGGGGGTAGGGTGGGCCCAGCGGTTGTGCTTTCTTCTGCTTTTATATGCTTCTTCACAGCTGGCTTTCTATGAACATTGCCCCCACTGCCTCTGCATGACGTCCTCTGAGTGTGTGTGTGAAAATCATGCAGTGACCACAGCAGAACCCACAGCTGATGATTCACAGAGAACCACCTGTCGCAGCCCACAGCAGGTACACAGGGGTACAGGGTGGGCTTTGCAGGATCTGGCGTGGGCCAGTGGACTTATCAAGAGTCTCAGAACCGGAGTTCCCAGTGGTACCATAGCAGTGTCTTCAGGGCCACCCTGCTGAGTCATCAGATTAGTTTCTGTAGCAGACGAGCCTTTGGGTCCATTTCCTGTGCTAGGTCAAAGCACACTGGAGAGTTAACTTCTCTTCTAGAGTTGACCTTCTGGTGGGGGAAGCATGTGCATGTATGTGGAAGTCAGAGTACATTTGGGGAGGCCAGTGGGCAGGGTAGGAGCAGACATGTCCTCGCCTACCAAACACATCTGGCAACCTACTCATCATCACAGCTTCCTTCCTAGTGGATTTTAAACCTCCTTTATTCAATTATAAGTGCTCTATGATTGATTAATTAATTAGAAACAATATATCTCTATATAGCTTTTGCTGACTTGGAACATGTTATGTATCTGGGCTGGCCTTGAACTCACAGAAATCTGCCTTTATACATTAAATATCAAGAAGTAGTCATTATTCATTACAAATCAGACCATAATACTGAGTGATTCATGGAATCAAATTGTCAGCTCATGATGTAGTAGGGACAATCCATTCCAATATTTGGCACAGTAATGACTTGCTCACATGACACAATGAAACCTATAAAAAGGACATCATTTAAGCCCACCTGTGAAACCACACTAGACAACTTTGAATCCAGGTTTGTCTCAATAATCTCATCTTTGCCGCATCAGTTTATCACATCACACTGGGACTGCAGAGTTACACTATCATAGAATTTAAAGTCTCATCTCCTTGGCTTTATTAAAAGTTACTGTCAGTGAATGAAAAAAAGTGATACAAAGTCAAAGGTACTTTAAAGTTAGTCTTTCCCAAGAGAAAATGAATCACACTTTAAAGAAAGCTTCCCCCCGAGCAATCATCTTTTTAATGAAAAAATAACAAAATAAATATTAAGGAGGAGTGTAATTAACTTTTCCTTCGAAGAAAGGAAAAAATCCTAAATCTGTTTGATAAATGTGGGAATATTTCCTAGTCGCAGAATATGTATTTATTTTACATGATGTACTGGAATGATGCAAGTCTATGAAGCAGGGATCTGTCCAATCCGAATTCATCTACCAGGACTTTCTCCCTGGTTTTGGTGTCTGTAGGAACACCTGGAATTATAGGTGCGATGCAGTTTGTCTAAGTAAGAACTATCATCATCAGTCAGAAGATCGTCACCCAGTGCATCTAACTCTGCTTCTAGGTCATCTTCATCTAGTGGGTGCTGTAGCTGTGACTCTGTGCTTCATGGATATCTTCCAAATCTTGTAGCACAACTTCCAGCTGGTCTTGTAGGATTTTCAGTTGTGTGTGCCTTCATTTCCTTTACTCTCACTGTCATGTTATCAGTTGTGGTCTTCGTGACCTTCCTTGACTGGATGTGTGATTGACTTGTCCCATGTTGAAGGACTGTTGTGCAGGGTTGTCTCACTGCTGCTCATAAGTCTGCTTTTGCTTTAAAACCTGCAGGATGGGGTCTAGAGAAATGGTTCAGCAGTTAAGAGTGTTTGCTATTCTTGCAGAGGACCAGAGTTCGGTTAACTCTAGCTCCAGGAATCCCATATCTTCTCTTGCCCCTCTGGGCTCACTATAAACATGGTATACACTTATATACACATACACATTCACAAAAATAAAAATAAAGTCTTGACTGGGTGTGGCGACCCATGTATTTAATCCCAGCAATCCAGGAGGTAAAGGCAGAGGCAGAGGATCTCTGTGACCTCGAGGTCATCCTGGTCTACATAGCATGTTCCAGGTCAGTCAGGGGTATATAGTAAGACTGTCTCAAAACTCATCTTAACCCATCTAAACCCAACCCAACTCAACCTTTATAGGGCTTTCTATTTGGTAACATTCATGGCAGGACCCTATCTCATCTTCTTGACTTGGTCTTACAGTTCACTGGCTCAGCATCTAACTGGGAAATCTCTTTGATGATGGAGTCTGGCCAGCCATTCACTGCATCAGTGCAGTCATTCAGGCTGGGCTGCAGTCTTTGGGTTTGCTTTCCCAAAGAACCAGTTTATCTTGGCCAGGTGAGAAGAAATTCAAATACTCTCCCTTTAAAAACAATTTGGCTGCTGGGATTTGAACTCAGAGATATCTTAATATTTAAGACTATTTACAATTATGGTATTACTGAGAGGGATTTACTGATTCTCAGGTCTTTGTTTCCCCTCCTTTTTGTCTTAAGTATTGTTAACATTTCACTCTGAGAGTTTGAGCTTTAGTGAGTTGGATAGGTTTAGTTATTTTCTAGTTATCATTTTTTACCAACTGTTTAACCTTTTAATTTTCTTCATTTATACCCTGAGACATAATAACAACCATAGATTTACCATTGGTTATGAGAATTTCCTAAGCAATATTTATTCATATATTTATGGAGATGGACAATGATATTAAATATATTATTATACTTATAAACTTTGAGATGTCCTTGTAAGCCTTGAAGCAGGGTTTTTTAATAGAATTTTTCATGGAATTTTTGTGTATTTCATACAGAACTCTCAAGAAATCTTAATCAGTTTTATACCCTCTTCCACACTGGTACCCTCCCACAGGCCCCCCCCCCCCATCCCCCAATTCATACACTCTGTCATTGTGTTAAGGCCTATTGTGTCAAGTTAGTTTTCCTGGACAATTCTCTGCAAGTTTATCCAGTGAGGTCTAGTCAGCCTATCCAGAGACCCTTGATTTAAGAAGATTAGCTTTTTCTCACCCAACAGTAATCATCCGCCAACATCTCTTCAGCTAAGATTGGAGTCTGCTGCCCATTTCCCCAGTCCACGCTGGGTTTCAGTCTGCTTGAGTTCGCATGGGTCTTGAACATGCTGACATCAGTGCTGTAGGTTCATATGAGCAGGCTCTCAGGAGCCTGGAGGATTCTGTTTCCCTGTGCTCATGCACCTCCTCCCTGGCTCTTACCGTCTTTCTGCCCCTTCTGCAGTGGTCCCGAACCCTGGGTGAGTGAAGCTTAATGTAGGAGTCCTGTTCAGGGACCCTCACTCTGCAGACTCCGAGTCTCCACACTTTGGTCATTAGTGACCTTTCGTGTTTCTGACCCTCTGTTGCATGAGGGAGTTGAAGCAGGTTTTAAATGACCAATTTTCTTGTAAATGTTCAAAGATATTTTACATAAGTTTGGCAAAGATATGGATCTTGTCCAAGCTGATTTTTGCTTTAAAGAAGCAGTAGTGGCAAGATGTTTATTTTATATAACACAGTCTAGAAACACAGAGATAAATTTCCTTCTGGAGCAGAAGTAATCATGTTTTAAAATTAATTCATATCCTTAAGTAATAGGAACTATGGTGTAATTTAACAGTTTTAGCTTACATGAACACTTAAAAGTTAATTTGATATTAAGTAAAGTGTTACTTTTAGACAATTGTTTTCTCAGTAGTAAACATAAGTCTACATAGTCACAACAATCGTACAAAATAAATTCCGTGGTTAGGTACAATGTTATGACACACTCATTTCAAAAAGACAAAACCTTGACATCTTGATAAAAATTCTGATCATAATAAAATATGACTCAAAAATTTAAAGCAGTCCAAAAAATATATAAAATCTTTCATTGTTTGCACAGTACTGTGAGTTTTCAGTTGTGAAACACAGTTTTCTATTGTAAATTAAAATATGAACATATTGAAAATTATTAATTTCAATGATGACACCAGTTTTGGTCTTACTATACTATTCTTTTCGTTATAAAAGTTGACTGAGGCCTTTCCACTCCCCTCACCCGAGCAACTCCAGCCTCTCCCACCCCATGCCCTGTTCTTCTATCTTTGGGCACAGGCTTGCTTCTGCCCTCAGAACTCAAGCATACAAAAACACAGCATGGTGCTGGGGAACTGGGTAGCAGACCCCAACCTTTGCTTAAGAAATATTGGCAACTGATTACTCTTGAGTGAGGATGGGCTAGTCTTCCTAAAGCGGGGGACTCTGGATGGGCTGACTGGACCTCAGTGGATGAACCTGCACTGAGGACACTTGGGGACATTAACCCGACACAATGGACTTTAACACAGATGAAAGAACGGATGGATTCCAGTTGGGGGCTATGGAGGGGTGCCAGTGGGGAAAGGCATATGATTAAGATTGATTGAGATATTCTGTATGAAACACACATGATTCAATAAAAAATATTAAAAAAGAGTTGCACTAAGTGCCCACTAATGGTCTTATTGGTCTCCAATATTTCATAAGTTTATATAAAGGAATTTCTTAAAAGCCAACAGTACTACATACACACACACACACACACACACACACACACGCACACATGCACACACACACACACACACACAAGAATCTCATCTCAGAAATGGCTGTACTGAACAGAGCCACACACACTGATGCTAGACATATGGGCTTTCCCTTGAAGAAAGCATTTTCAGAGGTATCATCTACATTCTATGTGGTAAATATTTCTGTGTTTCAACTCAACAGGTGATGGGTAACAGACTTACACATTTCATTTGTATTCAAAGCTAACCATAACCCAAAGTTACAGTCTGATTAAAACAAGCAAATGTTTTAAGAGTTTTAATTAAATACAGCTCCGTTAAAGGAGAGTGTGAAGAAGGGGATGGCAGGAAGTGTTTGGTCTTAATGAGGCGATACAAAATCGATGCCTTATTACAGACCATTTGATTTTTAAAGATTGACAATACTAAAAGCATAAAGATGAGTATAGGAAAATGGTTTTCATGAGTATGATTTCATTACAGTTGTTTGCCCTTAACTCTCTCCCACAGTAGCAGGCAGGAACTTAGAAAGAACGAGAGCTGGACGCACAAGCATGCAGCACAGAAGGTCAGAGGCTGGAGGTCTGTGACAGCATCAGCTCAGGCCGAGAGCTGCCTCCCACTTCCTATGAAGAGGACAGACGGAGAAGGAAGCAAACACAAAATTACATCGCTGCCCAGTGAATCACGTCGCTGCCCAGTGAATCACATCCCTGCCCAGTGCCCTAGAGTGGTTTTTTTTTCCTTTTTTCATACTGTTTCTTTGTTTTGCTGTGTTCACTTTTTAACTATAATGTACTGTGGAGATTCTTTTCTGATAATTTCAGTGTGGATATCTAAATGCCTCTTGTGCTTGGAAGTCCATTTCTTTACATGGATTTGAGAACTTTTCGATTAGAATTTTATGGAATAGGTTGTCTATGCCTTTAGTTTACAATTTTTCTTTTCGTGTTTATTTATTTTTATTTCATGTGTATGAATGTTTTGCCTCCATGTACGTGAGCGTACTATGTTGTGTAGGGCCTGTGGAGGCCAGAAGAAGGTGTCGGATCCTCTGGAATTAGAGTTACAGATGATTATTAGCTATCATGTGGGTGCTGGGTCCTCTGCAAGAGCAGCCAGTGCATTTAACCACTGAGCTATATACCTTGGTTTTTACCTCAGCTCATTTTTCTATTCCACAGATTCTCAAGCTTGGTTTCTTGATCATGTCACAGAATTCCTAATAAGCTATGGTCATGCTGTTTTCTCTTATGATGTCTGAATATACCATTTCATCACCCCTGTGCTCCAACTTTGATAGTTTTTTTTCTGCTTGAACTACTGTATGGGTGATGCATTACTCTGTGGTATTTAAAAATATTTGTTTTATTTTTAAGTGTGCATGCATGTGTGTGTGTGTGTCTGTGTGTGTGTGTGTGTGTGTGTGTGTGTGTATTTGTGGGTATGTGCATATGAGTGCAGTACCCACAGAGCCCAGAAGAGGGTGTTGTATTGTTTGGAGCTGGAGTTACAGGTGTTTGTGAGTCACACATGTGGGTACTAGGAACTGAACTTGCGTCCTCTGCAAGAGTATTGAGTGCTTTTAACCACTGAACCATGTCTCTACCCCCCACGCTATGATTTTTATTTGGTTTATTGCAATTTTCATTTGGCTATTTTCTCCTTAAAATCTCAGTTTTCTTGCTAATTTCTTAGTCTTGTCTGAACTTTTTTGTCCAGGTCCTGAACTGACCTCTTCACTCATCTGCTTGTTTGAATCCTCCTGGATGCCACTGATCCACTTGTCTTGTGAATTCTTTTCTGGCATCCAACCATTAGAGTATCTTTGGATTCAGTTAGTGAGGAAGGCAAACATTTGGAGATGTTGTTACATTTTGCTTCTTCCTATTTCTTGTGTTGTGTTGCTGTTTGTGTATCTGTGGAATCAATATTTCTTCTAGTTTTATTTCAGGGTTTTCATAGTGATCAGCTTTCTCTTGAGGGCTCCAGTACAGATCAGAGAAGACAAAGAAATAGCCATAACCACAACAAAATGAAAACAAGCCATGTGAGTAAGTAGAATTAAAACCACGAGGTCAACCATGACAGCATTAACCTTAAATAAGGAAATGGAAGAAAATACCAAAGAACAGACTACAGGGTTAAAATTTATTAAATGGGCTGGAGGATGACTCTGTGGTTACGAGCACTGGAGGCTCTTGCAGATGATATGGGTTCGATTCCCAGAACCCACATGGTGGCTAAAACTGTCCATACCTCCAGTTCCAGGGGATCCAATGCCCTCTTCTGACATCTGTAGACATTGTATGACGCAGGTGCACCTACGTACATGCAGGCAATATACTCATACACATAAAATAAAAATAAAGTAGTTAAAATTTTAATTAAAAATAGAAATAGTAATGATGAATGACATAAAACTGAGGGCAAGATAAAAAAGAGGAATCCAGATTAAATAAAGGGAAAAAGAACAACCAAAAGGAGAAGAATGTGAGGAAAAGGAAGGAAAGAGCAAGAGAAAAATACAAAACCACTCTTCATGTGTATCATGAAGCTCAGAAAAGGGGCTGGAGAAATGGCTCAGTGGTTAAGAGCACTTGCTGCTCTTCCAGAGGATCTTTTTCTGTTCATAGCACGCACACAGTGGCTCCATTCCCATCAGGTACCGCACACACCAGGTACCCATACACACAGGCAAGCAAAACACTGTGCAAATAAAAATAAAGAAGAAGCTTTAAACAAACGACAAGCAATGTACAAAGAAATCCACAGTGAGACACATTAAACTATTGAAAGCAGAGGAAATCTTTAGTGCATCAAGTGACTCACCCCAGACAAGCGATATTCAACAAGATGAACAGTTAGATTCTCATTAGAAACCATCCAGCTCAAAAGGCAGCAGGATCATATGAAGACCCAAAAGAAAAACTCAATCAAAAATTCTGTGCCTGAAAAAAACACTGTCCTGCAAAACCAAAGGTTACAGATATCCTCAGATGTTTTTAAAGTTAAGATATGGAGATCAAGAAGTTTTGCAAATTTCACACAGTATTATTTTAGTTAATTTTCTGTTGCTGTGATAAAAACTGCGACCAAGGGAACTTATAAAAGGAAGAGTTTATTTGAGCTTTTGGTTCCAGGGAAATGAGAGATCCTCATGGTGGGGGAAGTGTGATGGCAGGCGGTGGCCGGGGCAGGAGCATAAAGCAGAGGCTCACATCTTCAGGCAGGCACAGGAAGCAGACAGAGACTGGAACTCCGACAAGGTTTAAGAGCTCTGTAAGCCTGTCCCCAGTGACATGCTTCTTCCAGGAAGGCTACACCTTCTAAGACCTCCCCAAAGAGCACTACCAACTGGGACTAAAATGTCTAAATACTTGGAGCCCATGGGAGGCATTCTCATTCGAGTATGATTTGACCTCATTAGGAGTTTCTCCCTATCTGCACCCCTCCGATAGCCCTCTGCCAGATTTCATGTGCTCTGTTGTATATTCTAAGGCTTATCAAGTCAAGTTTGTAAAATAAGTACATATTCTGGGACTAGGAACTATTTTCACATTTGCTAGACAGATTTAGGTTTCTTTCCTTTCTTTAAAGGAAAAGTTAATTCTTATTATTTCTGCTTCTTATTTTTTCTTTCTTCTTTTTCCATTAAGAAACTCATTTCTTGGGAGGAGCTTTCTTTTACCAAAATTGGAGTCTTTTTCTCTTAAGAAAGACCAACTTAAAAGTACCTTTGACCCTGTATGACTTATTTTCATTCATTAACAATAATTTGAGATAAAACCAAGATGAGACTCTCTAAATTCTATGAGTGCATGTGTATACTTGAAGGCTATATAACAAGGAACACAGTGGCAGCCAAGAGAATCTTCCTTTCGAGTTGTTGGTCATTGTCATTCACGAGACTCCCA
The DNA here is from genome assembly GCA_035773235.1 of Eospalax fontanierii. NCBI lineage: Eukaryota > Metazoa > Chordata > Mammalia > Rodentia > Spalacidae > Eospalax > Eospalax fontanierii. Next base: position 17,154,426 of record CM069536.1, on the reverse strand, counting down.
CAGGCTGTTCCCAGGGCCCTTGATTACCTCCTAGAACTTGAAGGTAAGACAGGACATACTTCAGACGCAGGACTTGGAGCAGTGGAGCAGGAACTGACCTGGAAGCCTTCTCCCTGAAGTCTAGCTCTCATAGTTCTAGAGAACATTATGCAAACTACTAAGGGAGAGAATCAGTCAGTGGTCCAACTCAGTCCTAAAGCCTAATAACCATAACGACCGGCACAGCAACTACCTCTATGGGTGCAGCAGTGCCTTTTAGCCTGGAGGTAATCAACAGCTGTCTAATTGGACTTAATGTTCTTTCAGTGGGAGGGGACTGATGTGCGGCACTGTAAATATGACCAAGCACACGTGGCTGGAGAGGTCACAGATCCTGGAGAAAACCCCACTTCTCTCACATCTCTAGAAAATCAATCTCTTACTGTATGTACTGTGAATATTGATCCTTATATTTACAGACAAGTCCACCTCTCAGCATTCACCAAAGAAGCTTCTTTTTGCAATAGAGACTGGAGACCATTGCAGGGTTCCACAACTGATAAAGCAGAGAGAATAAATGGATATGAGATGCTCAGCCCGAAGGGACGCTCTACAATGTGTCTCGATACCTAAGGCTCACGGAACCTCCCAGAACTGTCAGCACCGAAGCTTCCTCATGCAACAGAGGGCAATGCACACAGAAGTCCACAACTGGCCAATGCATAGAGACTACAAAGTGTGTGTCCCCCTGTGTTAACCCTCACCCACCACGGCTCAGGAACCATTGCAGCAGAGGTGACAGAAAGAGAGTAAGAGCCAAGGCTGGTGCGTGATCATACGGAGACAGGATAGTCCAGGCCTCTGGGAAATTGCTCATATGGGTTTACAGTAATGGTGACAGCATGTCCAAGACCCATGCAAACTCAGACAAAACCCAGCATAGAAGGGGAAATGGCCAGCAGGCCCCAGTCTTAGCTGAGAAACTACCGGAATCTAATTACTGCTAGGTGAGGGAGAGTCGATCTTCTTTAAGTTAGTGACTCTCAATGAGCTGACCTGACTCCAGTGGATGAACTTACACTGAGAGATATCTGGGTACAAAAGTTTGACTTGATAGGCCTTGACATGTGTGACAGAATGCATGAATTCTTGTGGGAGTGGACTCTGGGGGATTGTAGATAGGGGAAGCGTCTGGATAGGATTAAGATATATGAAATTTACAAAAATTCAATAAAAATATACATTGAGGGAAAAAAATCTATGATAATGTAACTCTGTGGTCCCATTTGATGAGATAAGCTGGTAAAATGATGGGATCACTGAGACAAAGTATGATTCAAAAACCTAAGAGTACCTGACTCAGGCCTTGACGTGGTGAGCATGTCAAACTGTACAATTTGTATCTCCCTACATTGGGACAGCCCCTTCCACTGCCCCGGGGCCAGGCTTCCCTGCTGGGTAGTAAGGGCCCAGCCTTCTGGAAACTGCCTGAGAGTACACCTGATCTCACATCACTAGGGTCTCTGCAGAGTGAACTTCCTAAATCTTGGCATTCCCACTTGCTTGCTCTGGGCCCATCTATAGCACCCCTCTCCCTCCTGCCCCCTGTACAGTGCTCCAGTGCTTAGGCTTCCCTGCAGAATAACAGGGATCAGCACTTCCGTCTCCATCTCCTTTCTGTGGACTTTGGAACTAGCTCCTAACTAACCAGGACCACTATGTCCTCCTGGAGAGCTCCTGAGTAGCCAGACTAGCATCATCTGGTCCCTCCAATATAAAATCAAAAGAGAGAACTTGAAACCTAGACCAATCAGCTTTTCATACCCAATCAGAAAACAACCAAGGTACATCAATGATACAAACAGACTCTTTCTTCACCTCAACAAAGGAAGGCTTCTGTTTCATACCAGAATCACAAGCAGCAAAAGAAATCTACACGCTGAGATCACAATGAAAAAATAATATGAAAAACCCAAATAATATGTCCCCACTAAAAATCACCAGTCCTATAAAAGAGTTCTACAATGAGAATCCCTAGAGATAACCCAGTATACAGAATTTAAAAGAACAATCATAAACATGATCAAATAATTCAAATGAATTTAAAGAAGACACACACAATCAAATCAAAGAACTAAAAGAACATATGGGGGACCTTCCGACTGAATTCACAAAAGAGACAGAAATATTGAAGAAAAGTCAGGCTGAAGTGAAGTGAAAAACTCAATAAACCAAATTGAAATGACAGGAGAAAGCCTCACCAACAGAATGAATGAAATGGAAAACAGAATGTCAGGACTGGATGAGAAAGTCGAAGAACTGGACTGCTCAGGGAAAGAATATGAAAAAAAAAAAAAACACAGGAATGGAATATGCAGGAAATGTGGGATATCATGAAAAGACCAAATGTATGCATCATAGGCACAGAGGAAGGAAAAGAATCTTGGATAATGGTACTGGCCAGATCTTCAACCCAACTGTAGAAGAAAAATTCCACAAATTAAGGAAAGACATGTCATACAAATACAAGAAACACATAGACCACCAAATAGACAGGACCAGAAAAGAAACTCCGCATGGCCTATCATAGTAAGAACGCTAAATGTACAGATCAAAGAATACTGAAAGCTCAAGAGAAAAGAAGTCACATATAAAGAAAAACCCATCAGAATCACATCTGACTTTTCAGTGTAAACTAGGAAAGCCAGAAGAGCCTGAACCAAAGTAGTCTCAGTTCTAAATGACCATAAATACCAATCCAGAATACTTTACTTCTTTGAATCACAATTGTTTCTTCATGACAGAATGAGTGATTACATTTGTATGAATCTACTAATCTGGTCTGTCTTAGTCACTGATTTGTTTATCTCCTCTTTGCCAGTATCCCGTTGTCTCAATTATTGCAGCTTTCATTATCACAGTTTCACTGAGACCATCTAACTTCCTGTTGCATCTGCTTGCTTCTACTTGTATGTCAAAATAATCTGATGCTTGAAACTGTAACCCCATCACCACATCATGATACTGAGGCATAAAAATGGTTTCTCAGGGGGAAGCAGATCACAAAGAAAAGGGGCTGGCCCTAGGAGGCATAGAGAAATTGAAAATGGCACATTAGCACTTCTGGAAAAAGCGGGGTATTGAGAGAAAGACAAATTTATTGCAGATGTCAGTGTAACACGCCTGCACATAGCACAATGGGCCCTTTTGACCTGCCCTCCTGCCCACTGGAGACCAGATGCCTTGTGCCCATTTCAAGAAATAATGGAATAAGACTTCATGCTGCACACTCGATAGGTTTAGAAAATCAAATGCACTGCAGTATTTTCCTAGTATTAGAGATAACACATATATAGATACTCAAAATTCAAGTAGACCAAATAGACAAATATTAAAATATCAGAATATATAACACATAATATGGCCATACATGATATTCCTTTAGCATGTGGACGTTATTATTTGAAATTTTATATTATTCTAGTCCATATTCTTTTTTATAGCTAAATATGTGCCACTGCTAAAAACAATCACTAGTTAATTATAGGACAAATTAAACTATTGACATGTGATAAAAAATTAATAAACTTTAATGATCTCAACAGTGACATAGGAATTTGATTTTTTTCATCTCATATTATAAATTAACATTTTAGTGGGTTTGTTTTGTTATTTTAATATGCAAAACTACATATTCTTTAAAATATAAATATCAAGGATTAATGGACTTCATTTATTTTTAATAAAAGTACATTTTTATATTTCTGCTGTTTTAGAAGATGAAAATATTATCACACTTTTGTTCCATTTTACAATAATACTTAGACAAAGTTCTAGCTTTCTCTTTCCTTTTGGATACCAGTAAATGGGTTGCAGTCAAACTATTCATTCATCTTGATTACAAGCAACCTTGGCTCTTACTATGCCAAACACACAGTTCCTAGTGGATTCTCCCCATGAAACGGTTCAATATACAATATGGAGGATTCTACTACTGAGCAGCACCAACAGATTGTTTGAGTCCCAGGCCTCAGATTCCAACTCTCAAAGCTTCTCATCAGCTCACATCTGCAGCATTGCCTTGAATGAAAACTATTTGTCACTCAGGTTCCACCACGTCCTAGGGCATTCAAATTGTGGAGCAGCCTAAAAAGATTGGAGAGAAAAGGACACAGGATGGCAGTCAATCGCGATGTCTGAGACTTTGGAATCTTTTCTGTGACTTCCATTTTTATTTAAGAAAAATATCCATAGTTTATGAAAGAAAAGGTTCAAAGGCACCAAGAGATGCTAAGCACCTTCACATGAATGGAGAGCCCCGGAGAAGTGGTCACGTGGCCTCGCTAAGTTCAATTCAGAAACACCAATGATCTCTGCTCTGCATTTCTAGTCGGTGCTCCTCTGATCAAACTCCTTCCTGACACTGCTGCTGTCACTGATAGCGGGAGGGAAAGTGTGCGGGTGAAAATCTAACCCAAAGTGTGTCCCAATGGCTCAAAACACAATTATCTGCCAGGAAAATATGAGAGTCCCATCAAGATATATGAAATCAACAGCGGAAATTGCAAAAAGATGAGAGTTTGACCGGACGCATTTCTATAATCAACTGGTACAGGAGCAACATTATGATCTAGTATCTTTAATTTTCTAACCTTATAAAATCTTCTGACTATTACTTTAGCAGATGTTTACATGCTAGCCCAGAGCTACTTAACAATGATCCCAACTTGGCTGAATTTGCTTACCATTCCCATGTTAGAGTGAAGATGATGAGAGTGGATTAACACTGTAAGAAGACAGTAATATTCCCTTAAATGCCCCGAGTGGAGGACGAAAATGAATGTGGTTGTTTTGTTCCAGATTTGGTGCGATGGCTACTCCAATGGTGCAAAATCAGTATGATGCAGATGGACATGGATCTCAGAGCTCTTCTTATGTGTATATTAAATTATAGCAAGGGGAAAAATCATCTAAAATGTCGAGTTGATGCTTGGTCTTCAAAGAAGAAATATGCTTGAAATGTTGCACGCAAAGCTCACATTCTCTGGCACCTGTGCATGCAGATCTGCAGTACAAACTGCAGCTGAATTCTCAGTGGAGACGGGATGCCAACAGCGAAGAGTTTTGCCTGCATCACAGTCTTCTCTGGGAGGTCAGATGACCTTGACAGGCAGAATAAGAGTGAACGGGGAACCCAGTGCATGGCAGAGCATCTCTTCTACTCATCATCTCCACTTTTGTGCCACTAACTTCTGTGCTGCTGAGGTGTCTTGAGCCATGGAAATGTGAAGGAGATGAGATAAACAGCGACTTTGCCAGAGGGACGTGGAACCCAGTGCATCTTTCTGTCAGCACCTAAAGCTCTCCTCCTGGGCCATGTCCTTCTGGCCTATACTGTGCTCAACAATCCCATTAGCACTTCCTCCTGATCTCTGCTTCTCCCTGCCACGTCCACGTGCTCCACACTTTCAATATCTTAGCAGATGACCCTGCTTTTCTCCAATGTTTCCAGATGGTTGCTAAGAACTTTAGACCATGAAAGGGCCCAAGATAAGATAGGAAGAAATGAGAGAAAGAGGAAGGTAAAGGAACCTGACTTTGCCCCCTCCTTGGTTTTTTGTTTTGTTTTGTTTTTGTTTTTTACCAGGCCATTGAAATCGTTGTTTGCCAAACTGCTATATTCGTCTGTTCTTTTGTAACCAACTGTTTTTATGTAACCACTCGCCTAATTACCAGGTGTACACTACCAACTTGCTTAAACTCTTAAATAACAGTAGACTATGAACTTCCCTAAAAACTGGAACTGGTGGCTGGCACTATTACAGAGTGATCTAAGAGCCGTCCTTTGGAATAAACTCTCCTTCACTGGGACCAGATGTTGGTGTCTTGATTTCCAGACGTTCTCACAAGAGTCGGAGATATAGTATGGGGACTAGGCCTAGTGCAAAAGACATTGACTGGCAATGTGACCCGGAGACCCTGAATGGACACAGGTGACTGGCCTGCTCTGCTTTGAGGCTATGAGCCAGGCCCCATAAAGATCACCCCAGACCAAAGTCAGGTGTTGGGTTTCGTTTCCTCTGTCCTCAGCACTTGCTTCACCTGACCCCTATAGGCCATGTCGGCCCTAGAACCTTCCTGCCTTCACCTAGAAACCCCGCCTTGAACTTTTCCACCTTCAGTAATGGCCAGACAGGCCTCCCTATATAAACCCCTGCCCTGGTTTCAATAAACGAGCTGTCATTTCAATAAATGACACAGTCTCCCAGGAGTTCTTTCCATCTCACTCTGGGCCGCCTGAGGACCTGTTCATTTGCTCTCCATTCTCTGGGACAGCTGATGCACAGCAGCACCCATGACCCACAATATAGGACCACCAGAGGGTGTTGGAAAAATATCTGTTTGGGAAAGGTTATAGAAGAAGACCCATATTAGGTTCAGTGCCAAAAAAAAAAAAAAACAAAAAACAAACAAACAAACAAAAAAACTGACGGGAAATACAGTCCACAGAAGGACCATGGCAGGATACAACTTTCCCAAGGCATTTCTGACTATTTGTCGTAGCTTCTGCTCCGCTTGGGGTGAACTCTACACCTGTATTTCAGATATTATAACATGCCTACTCCATCTTTCCTTCACAGAAAAATGACTGTAACCTTGGGTGCTCAAATCAAGAATGATCAAATGATCGCCCGTGGACAGGGTGTGCACAGGCCTCCCCTACACACAACCACTGCTACTCCAGGGTCCCCCTGTGTGCAGGAGTGTGATGACCTCAACCACTGAGTATCTAGCATTTTCCCTCAGTCCATCTCATGGCTTTTCTCCATGAGAAGAAAAGCAGAGCTAGAATTCTAATTAGGCTGGAGAGAGAACAGAGTCAGCCAGAGGCACTGCATTCAGGTGAGTCCCAGAGACTGTGCTTTTCTATCCCACTTAATGCCAGGGTAAGTGATGGTGCTGACACCTTCTCTCTGCAATCCTAAGCCCCTAGTTGCGCAGGGAGGAACAGGTATAAATGAATTTAATTAAGAGGATCTGTGCTAAGACTGCTCCTTTCTCTCTGCATGAGATTCTGGGGGACCCTTCCTGTGTGACCGTGTGCTCCAGAGCACTGTCAATTATCTCAGTGTGCTTTCTTTTTCTAAGTGTTATTTGCAGGTCATATATACAATATATTATATATATTTATCTATATCTAAATGCATACATGAAATTGGGTCCGGAGAGTGAGTGGGGACGTAGGTCAGTAAGGCAACGGAAGTATAACCAAAATATGTTCTATAAAATTAGCAAAATTTTAACTTCAAAGATAAAAAATATTCACTTTATAATATATTCATAATGATTTGTTCCAACACCATTCTAACAATAAAAAGCAGATTTGCATATCATAAAAGTGTTACTTATTTTTTATTTGTGTGAGTGTGTGTTTGTGTTTATACACATGCATTTGAGTGCCTGTGGAGAACAAAAGAGGGATATGGTCTTCAGGAGTTGGAGTTACAGCCAGCATATTGAGTCCTGAGAACTAAACGCAGGTCCTCTGGCAGAGCAGCACCTGATTGGACAGCTGAACCATCTCTCCAGCATAGAGATTTACTTTCTTCACAAGCCTTTTGGTGACCTCATTCTTCTCTTCCAGCCTTTCCACTTGCTCTTTAGATACTTTTCTCATTGAACAGAGACGTCCGCAAACCCCAAACCACAAAATAACACTTGCTCTGCAAACAAGTCATTCCGGGACCCCCCATAAACTCCAACCTTAAAGGGATCTCTGCTCCCAAACAAGCCCTGCTCAGCAAACAAGCCTTTCGGAGACCCTCATCGAATAGATGCAGGCCAAGGACCTTAAGGAAATGCCCTAACTAACTCTATTTACGCAAACAGACTTGCTTAAACTCCCCTGCTGCTTGGCCTCTGTGGCTACTGCAGACCCAACGCTCAGTATTCGCCCTCCTCGATGAATGAAGGTGGATCTGGACTGCGGAGGTTCCTCGACTTCCCTCCACCTGAGCCTCTTCCTACTAATTTCCTAGCATTGATGCCAAAACCCAGGAGAGAGCTCCAGGTTATCACTCCTATTCCCAACTCATCTTTCCAACCCTTTAGTAGCTACTTTGGCTTTGCTTTAACTAACATTTCTATTAATTCTTTGAGAATGTCATTCAAGTATTTGGATCATAGTCACCCCTGCTCTGCCATAAATTCAGGTCGACTCCCACCTCTTTCCCACACCCCAGCTGCAAGTCTTCTTTCTGTTCAAAACCAAAAGGTCCACTGAGTCCAGTCAGTGTTGTCCAAATGCTCTTAGGTGTGGGTCCATCTCCTGGAGCCTGATCAACATAGCCAGTATCACACCTTAAGGAAAACGGACTCTCCATCTCCCAGCAGCCATTAATTGAGAATAGTTCCTCAGGTAAGTGTTAGATGTCAAGCCCCCCATGCTGGGACTTTGCCTACCTTGAAATTGTGCACGTTTGTACATAATGAAACAACTCTTGTGAGTTCATATGTACAACTAGCCTGCTGTGTCCTGAGAACACGGTTTTATTGTAGATAGCTGTGGTGATTGGAATAAGAATGTCCTACCAGGCTCCAAACAGTTGGACATTTTGTCCGCAGTTGGTAGTATTATTTTGAGAGGTTTTAGGGAGTGCAGCCTTGCTAAGGGAAGTATGTCACAGGGTTTGGTCTTTGAGAATTCTTCAGCCTTGCTGGATGTCCAGTCACCCTCTGCATCACTCTGTTTCTGTTCCAGCACCATGCTCCCCCAATGATGGATCTAACCCTCTGAACCATAATTCAAATAAACCCTTCTGCAAGTTCCCTTGGTCATTATGTTTTATCACAGCAACATAAAGTAGCTAATACATTAGCCAGTACCTCTGGACCCTACAATCATTTTGTCCCCTCTTCCACAAAGACCCCTGAACCTTGGGAGGAGCAAGCACTGCCTGCTCTATCATCTAAGTTTCTGTTGTTTGGTGTTTCACTGGCCCTCGGGGGAGAACCTCATGGATTTTTTTCCCATCTAACACTAGAATTTTTTGCCCATAATTTTTACTGCATTTTTCCTGGCCCTTCTTGACATATCTTATACATACACAAGTAAACCAGGTTTCCATTATTTCTATTCACAAAGTCCAAAGGCTATTATACATTATCAGCGAAACCCTCACAGGAACAGACAAATTTCCTTCTGCACTCAAATTCCAAGCTCACACACAGATTTGCCAACCCTTGTTCAGAGCACAAGTCATAATCAGTTCTGGGAATGGACTCGGGAGGAAGGAGAGGAACTCACAGTGTAATAGTTCAGCAATGTTAACTGGTCCTCAGGAAACCCTGAGATAATGAGACCTTGAGCCACATGTGGTGTGGAAGGCTAACCCAAAACAATGTCCCAATAACTCAGAAACAATTATCTACCAGGAAATGTGATAGCACAGTCAAGATCCAAGAAATCAGCCACAGAAATTGTGAACAGCATGCCAGGGCAGGGCAGGTCATTTAATGATAAGGAACTTGTAGAGGAATAACATGATAATCTGGTGTCTGTAATTTACCAAACTTAGAAAATCCCAGGAATTTTAGCATAGCAGAAACTTACATGTCCCACACAGATATTCAATAATCATCACAACATTACTGAAAATTTTATCATTTGCGAATTTGAAGGAATAGGATGAGAGTAATTAACACATAACAGGACATCTATATGGTATGCTCTTTAATGTCCCCTGAGCAGAGAATGAAAATGACAATATTCAACATATGCAAAATCAGTAAGAGACTAAGTGCAGTGTGACAGAACAGATCAGAACTCTTCTTAGGTCTATATTAAATTATTATACTACCAAGAAGCATAACCTAAAATAGCAGGTTGACTCTTGGTGTTCTAAGAAGAAGCAGACTTGAAATATTGAAACACTGAAGGAAAAATTGTCCAGGGAGCTGTGTATAAAGAACTGCAAGAGCAGCTGTAGCTGGTTCCTCAGCGAGACAGGAGCCAGCAGTGGAGGAGCTCTGCCACATCACAGTGCTCCCCGGGAGACCAGACGACCTTGCAGGTGGGACACGAGTCAAGGGGAACTCAGGACGGATGGACAAGCTCTGCATCCACTCACCACCTCTACTTTCACGCCACCAACCTCTGTGATGCTGAGGTGTTCTGACTTTGAAATGTCATCAGGATGAGAACAACGTCTTTAGCAGGGGGGCATGGGACCCTTGACAATTTTCTGTCAAATCCTTCCTTCAAGGCTCTCCCATGTGGGCATTTCCTCTGACAACAGTAGGTCGAAATGTCATTAGCACTTCATCTGAAATTTCTGCTGTTCCCGTCATATACCATAGTTTTCAAAGTCATTAAGATATTAATAGATGACCAGCTTTTTTCCCCAACGTATCTTAGCATAGACCAGGGCCTTGCACACATTTTAAATATTTTATTTACTATTTTTAGCTTATATGTATGAGCATAATGTGCATCCGTGTCATGCAATGCCCACAGAGGAGAGAATAGGGCATCGTATACCCTGGAACTGGAGTTACGGATGATTGTGAGCGACCATGTCAGTGCAAGGATTCAAACCCGGGCCCTCTTCCAGAGCAGCCAATGCTCCCAACCACTGAGCTGTCTCTCGCACCCCAACACTTTTTAATTTACAACAAAAGATCAAAAATATTTGGGCTCCTGAAAAACTAGAGCTTTTCTTAGAGAGTAGTATTGGATGCACAGATGGTATTTTAGACAGGAGACAATTACCTAACAAAATTTCGATACTAGGGGCATTATTCTGCAGTTCACGGAGCACTGCGGGACCCAGTAGACACCTCCTGCCTTCTGAGAGTCAATATTGCTGCGGGGGATGTGGTCATGCTCACCTGCAACTCACTAACGACATGTTTCATGCCCATTCACCACAAACACCCCACTCCACCGTAGGAGAAGAGATAGGCTGAGACATCTAATCTGACTGATCATAGAGGAAACTAACCCCGACTCTCTGTCCTCACCTAGGCATTTAAAGGTTGTGAGGAGCAAGTAAGTTTCACTTCAGACCTGGATGGAACTTGGAGAAGATGCCTCTGCTCCTGTTCATCTTGGTGGCCATCCTGCCCCTCCATGCTGAAGCAGGTGAGTGACAATCCCCGTCCCTAGACACCTGGCATGCGGCAGCACTCACACGTCCATGCTGACCCGGTCAGCAGTCTCTAACATTCATCCTGGGCTCAGGTGATCCCCAGAAGTGTGCTCAGCGCTAGCTCTATCGCTAGAAAATTAGGTCACAGGAATTACAGAGACCACTGGTGAGGCACACCTAGTCACTTAGAAGTAACAAATTATTGTCTCAAAGGACCCTAGCAGAAGACCGCACTTGAAATGCGGACATATAACTTCCAGTTGCCTAAAGCTGCAAGTGAACAGCTGTATCCCAGAGCTATCATCTGGATTAGGACAAGAAGAGCTATCTTCTAGTCAGATTTCACATTTACTCTTTCCAATATTGTGAAACACGTGAATCTACCAGCACAGTTGCTCACAACCTAACAGAGACAATGAGGTGTGGCCTCGCTCCCTGTTGCAAGTCTGATGAATCAGGCTCTCACCAGGACACTGCAACCAGCTTCTCCATCATCAGCCTCTAATCCCTTCTCTATACTATTCCTCCTTCATCCTGAAGTCTATTTTCAGTACGTAAGGACGACACATGTACGCTGAGCTTCAGACTCCATTAGTAACTCTCCTCCCAGGTGCTGGCACAGCACACTGGAGGGTTATCCATTGTTGATCCAACACTCTTGTGTTTCTAAGTGGTGTGTTTGTGGTGTGCCTGCGTCAGAATGGAAGAAAAAGCAGTCAGAGTTTCCTACCTCAGAGTTAATCTTGTTTGCTTCTTCAAATCAGCCCAGTGCTTGACAGTGCAGGACAGAAGTTAACCAACATGAATGTTAGAGTATATTCTAGATCTCTTGGCAACCTGTGCTAAATTCTTCCTTAATATTTACACGAAGCTTATTTGATTGAGGACAAAGTCTCGGTTCTGTCATTACTAGGAGAAGAAATTTAACAGTAGGAGACGTTTGATACGATGCTGCAAACCCTCCATATTTCTTGAAGAAGCCATAAGCGTCTTCTTCCTGTGTGACAGCACCAAAAAGGCTCCTCTCCACTCGTATCCAGTCTACAGATTCTCACACAGTGTACCCTCACTTCTACCCACAAAACTTGTAGCACAGTTTCTGAGAGTACAGGATTTCAAAATATTTTTTTCATTTCAGGAGAAATCATATGGGGTAAAGAGGTCAAACCCCACTCCTGGCCCTTCATGGCATTCGTAACTGACAGTGACAGCAACTTACGCCTGCACCACTGTGGTGGTTTCCTGGTGGCAAAAGACATTATAATGACAGCTGCTCACTGTAGGAGAAGGTAAGGAGAAGTAACTGGGTCTTTATTGCCTGGGACTGACCAAATGTCAAGAGATATGGAATGCTGCTTAGCGAATAGAGGTAACGGTAGAGAACAACCTGCTTTTCCTCCATTTGAACGAAAGTGAGTGTGGGAGAGAAAACAGATGTTGCTCGAGAAGTTTTTGGTGCCAGGAACATTGCAGAAGAAAAACCAGATTTGCCTCCGTGCATAAGACCAGGAGGGAACAGTCCGCACTGCAGACACAACTTCCCTCCCGCCTTTCCTGCTGTTTGATTCGGTCTCTGCTCTGCCTTTGGCTGAATCCTCAACCTACATTTCAGACACTAAGTTTTTGCTTCTATGATGAACCGAATTCATTTTATCTTTCCAGTGAACTGAATGTAATCCTGGGTGCTCACAATATCAAGAAAGAGGAAAATAATACACAGGTCATTCCTGTTCTCAAAGCTGTCTCTCACCCTGACTATAATAAGAAAACCTACGTCAATGACATCATGCTACTAAAGGTACCAGTTTTCTGACTTCTGGTCTACCCCCATAGGTTACTGAGCAGCATTCAGCTCTCTGGGGTGTCAGTCTCCTCTGCTGCAGTGACTGGTCTACTGGTCCCAGTGCAGTAGATTGGGGTTGGGAGACTTTGCAAGCGGAGTCAGTACAGACAACCTCATCCCCAGATCTGAGCCTTGCTGATAGTTCAGACCTCAACCATCAGCTCTCATGTTTCTGACCAGCTGAAATCCAAAGCTAACATCAATGGATTCGTGAGTACCATTGCCCTGCCCAAGAGCCAGGACTGGGTGAAACCTGGCCAGCTGTGCAGAGTGGCAGGCTGGGGAAGACTTGCCAATTGCATCCCATCTGACACGCTTCAGGAAGTGACGCTTCAAGTTCAGAAGGAGCAGACGTGCAAAAAAATGTTCAAAGACTACCACAAGTCCACCCAGCTGTGTGTGGGAAATCCCAAGGAATACAAGGCAACCAACAAAGTAAGAATACAGTAATCTTAAAATGATCACCTGGGGACAGGGTGATGCTGCAGGCACACAGCCAGGCCTCTCCGTCCACACAACCACTGCTAGTCCATGGTCCCCCTGTGTGCAGGAGCATGACGACCTCAACACACAGGTATCTCGTATTTTCCCCCAACCAATCTCATGGCCTTTCTCCATGAGAAACAATAGCAGCACTAGCAGACTAATTAAGCTAAAGAGAGAACACAGCAGGCAGAGGTGCTCCACTGAGGTGAGTCCCAGAGCCTGACCTCCTCCAGCCTGCTCAGTGCCCCATGACTGATGGTGTTTACACCTCTTTCTCAAACTCTAAGCCCTTATTGAGAGCAGAGGAGAGCAGATACAGAATGTGGCTAGCAGGGGGAATAAGAGCATCTGAAATGACTGCTCCTTTTTCTGTTTTCAGGGAGACTCTGGGGGACCCTTCGTGTGTGACAGTGTGGTCCAGGGCATTGTCAGCTATGGACCTCGTACTAAGCTACTTCCTGTTGTATTCACCAGAATCTCCAGCTTCCTACCATGGATTAAGAAAACCATGAAGCTCCTTGAGAATCCTTAAAAGGATTCTTGTGTTCTGGGCCATTATCCAGCACACTGGGAAACAGCTGAATGATTCATTTGCATCTGTTTGTTTAAGATAAAGTCTCCTTGTAGCCCCAACTAGCCTGTAACTCACCATGTAGACCAGGCTAGCCTCAATATCATAGAAATCCATTGGTTTTTGCCTCACTACTGCTGGGATTAAAGGCGTAAATTACCAGGCCCAGCTTCTATCTGACTCTTAATAAAGAACTCTCTCTCTATGGAAGGGTTGACCTCTCTTTCTTTCATCTGCGCATTTCCAGACCACTTCTGTGAACAGCTTCTTCTTCCCTCTCCCCCTTCTCATGGTCTCTCCTTCAGATCGTCCTCACAAAGCCTGCACTTCATACCTTTGCACTGACCCCAACCTGTCAGCACATAGAAAGGCCGGTAATGTCTATCTTGAAAGGTTCTTTCTCTGAACAACGCATTTCTCTCTTTGTAAATTCCTCTTACGATTTAATATGCTAAAAATGGAGAGATCAAAAGTCTTCACCTCTTACGTTACCCATCCATCTAAGCAATCACTACGGTTCTAGGAAGTCCACCTTCCTCTGAGAAGCCTTGAGGTCTTGAGGTCCAGCTCCAAAAGCTTCCACTCAGCTCTGACCCCCACCTTAGTGTCGTATCCACCTCTCCTTAATCCTCCTGCAGGGTCTCAGGAGATGCCCCAGACCCCACCCACATCAGAAACTTCAGAAGGTAACCAAAGTGTATGGCCCCAGATCTGTAGACTCACGGGATGGCAACAGGGCCAGGTCAGCACTTTGCATACAGCACGGCTCACCTAGAGTCCTGACGTGCTCTCAGCGTCACACGCAATCCACTGAGTAGTTCTGTCTCCTTCAGCTTTCCCACTCAAAACATGTGGCAGTTCCTCACATTACTCCGCTGGTATTAAACACGTCACTGCCCTCCTCCTCCCATCCTCTACTACCCACCCATGGCGTAAATCTCTCACACTCAAGTCTATGTGCTTCATTTTGTAACCTACTAATATTAGCCAGGGCCACCTGTTTGGCTGCAG
Source organism: Eospalax fontanierii (assembly GCA_035773235.1). Taxonomy (NCBI): domain Eukaryota; kingdom Metazoa; phylum Chordata; class Mammalia; order Rodentia; family Spalacidae; genus Eospalax; species Eospalax fontanierii. The sequence goes on along the minus strand of CM069536.1, from coordinate 17,139,386 downwards.
GTTTGGAGCTGTTTTGGAGCCTGCAGAGCTCTGTGGTGGGTCTGCAAGGCAAGACAGTGATTTCCTCTCTCTATAATCTAACAATAGCTAATAATTCAAAAGGGTAAGGCATGTAAGCCGCCCCCCTCCCATGATTGGTTGTTGTCCAGTCCAGCCCAGGTTTTGTGAACTAACAATATAAATATGTACTGAGCCTAGAGAATGGAGTCTCACAGCCCCTCACCCTCCGTCCAGCTCTTCTATATCTTCCAGCCCCTCTTGCACAATATTCATTGAGCTTTGGAGGAGGGTGTAGGTCACTTGTTTAGGGGAGGCCCAAAGCTGTCACTTCTTCTCCGCATCTTGCAGAGCCAAGAGTCTGTGCATTCACCACCTTTCATGGTAAGAAGAGGCTGCTCTGGTTGAGGCTGGGAGTCACTTTTGTCAATGAATATGAGCACAGGTATTTAGGAGTCAGTTTTCTGCTGTGTCCATTGAATTATCCTTTAGACACATGTTCCCTATGGGGGCCTACTGCCTCTCCTTCTTGTTAACCAGGTGAATCACACTGGGCATTGTGCCCCCACCCCTCATGGTATGGGTCCTGAATCTGAGCAGATGGCAATTGGTTACCCCAACAACTGTGAATCTGTAGTTTCAGAGGTAGACACATCTTGCTTTCGTATTTGTAATGCTTATTTTTATTTTTTATTTACGTGTATGTGTACTTGTTTGCATATGTGTGTTTTGAGTGCCTTTGGAGGACAGAGGAGAGGGAGCTATAGATGTGGGGGCTGAGAACTGAACTTTGTCCTGTGGAAGAGCAGCAAGCGCTTTTAATGGTTGATCCAACTCTCCAACCCTGAGATTTCCCTTCTTTACAAGGCTTTGGGTTCCCAGTCTTCTGGTCTAATCTGTCCGCATGTTTCTTTATGATCACTTTTATTGATAATATTCTCATCTCTCCAACTTTTATTTACTTGTTTGTTTTGTTTTGTTTTAACTAACATTTTTATTAATTCTTTGAGAATTTCATGCACTGTATTTTGATCTTGTTCACCCTGTCTCACCCATCCCCTCTCAGGTCCGCCCACATTACCCACCTCCCAATTTCATATTCTCTAAATTAAAAAAAAAATTCAGAGTTCAGTTATGTTGCCCAAATACTCATGAGTATGGGTCATCCCCTGGAGAATGGTCCACTCACCAGGGGTCCAACCCTTAAAGAAAATTGACTCTCCCTCTGTCCTCTCCACCTCCGCCAGGTTCTAGGCCTCACAGCTGACAGTACAGAGAGTGCTCCTACTACTTAGTGGTGTCTGGTCTGCAAATAAGGCAATGACCATATTTGAAACATGGGGTGTCATCTTATACAAGATGGTTGTATATATGAAACAAGCTCTTCTAATTCACAGAGGCTCAAATGGAATGAGGTTGCCGGAACTCAGAAAAGCACATCACACAAAGATTTATATACAAGCATGGAAAATGTCTAGATGAATGCTTAGACAGTTATAAGAAACTGGGTGTACAATTCCACTGCACTTTACCAGTGAAAACTGTTAATATTATAGATCTTGTGATTTCTTTCTTTATTAACAATTGAGATTTCTAGTTTCTAAGCAATGTCTGTGAATAGAGCATCAAGCTTTACTAATAAGATGGTGCCTAGAGATAGTGAGCATCATCATCCCTTGCACATCCCTTCCTTTTCCTCTGAGTGTTCAGATTTCCGGGCCCAGAAAGAGAAATGAATTTCCAAGTCCGACTGATGGCAGAAGCCCAGCAGGTGATCCAATCTGTGTTTCTTCCCTGTGACCACGACGTGAAAACAGAGGTTATGGTGAGAGTGACCCGGAGGCACCATGCACAGAGAGGGTCGGACGGCAAAGTTGAGAATGAGTTTAAACCCGTGGGCGGGAGCCTGCACAGACTGCTCTGCTGTCTGAGTTTCTCCAGCTTGGAGTTCCGGGGCTTCGGGGGAGGACCTCAGTGATTTCTCTCCACCACACTTGAGAGTTTTTCTCCTATCATTTTTCATGGTCTTTTCCTTGGCATGTCACTGCCTTTGGACCTTCCATTCACAGATTTCTAGAAAATACTCCTCAGTTCGACCCTCATTGCTTCCCCTGTTTCTATTCACAAAATTATAAGGCAATTATGCATTTACCATGAATCCCTTATTAGAGTGGACTGACTTTCAGTATACTATGTCCAAGCTCACACACATCCCCAGCCCTCAGTCAGAGTAACAATTATAATCATGTCTGAAAATGGCCACAGACAGCAAGAGAGAGGCTCACAGAATAACAGCTTGACAGTGTTAACCGGTCCTCAGGAAACCCAGAGATACTGGGACATAAGCCGATGTGGGGTGAAAATCTAACCCAAAGTGTGTCCCAATGTCTCAAAACACAATTATCTGCTAGGAAAATGTGACAGTTCCATCGGGTTGTATGAAATCAACAGCGGAAATTGTAAAAAGATGACAGAGTTTGACTGGACGCATTTCTATAATCAACTGGTACAGAAGCAACATTATAATCTAGTATCTTTAATTTTCTAACCTTATAAAATCTGCTGAGTATTACTTTAGCAGATGTTTACATGCTAGCACAGAGCTATTTAACAATGATCCCAACATGGCTGAATTTGTTTTTCATTCCCATGTTAGAGTGAAGATGATGAGAGTGGATTAACAAAGTCAGAAGACAATAATATTCCCTTAAATGCCCTGAGTGGAGGACGAAAATGAATGTGCTTGTTTCATTCCAGATTTAGTGTGATGGCTACTCCAACAGATGCAAAATCAGTATGATGCAGATGGACATGGATCTCAGAGTTCTTCTTATGTGTATATTAAATTATAGCAAGGGGAAACAACATCTAAAATGTTGAGTTGACGCTTGGTCTTCAAAAATGAATTATCCTTGAAACGTTGCATTCAAAGCTCACATTCTCTAGCACCTGTGCATGCAGATCTGCAGTACAAACTGCAGCTGAATTCTCAATGGAGACAGGATTCCAACAGTGAAGAGTTTTGCCTGCATCACAGTCTTCTCTGGGAGGTCAGATGACCTTGGCAGGAGGACAAGAGTGAACGGGGTAACCAGGGAATGGCAGAGCATCTCTTCTACTCATCATCTCCACTTTTGTGCCACTAACTTCTGTGCTGCTGAGGTGTCTTGAGCCATGGAAATGTGAAGGAGATGAGACAAACAGCGACTTTGTCGGAGGGACGTGGAACCCAGTGCATCTGTCTGTCAGCACCTAACGCTCTCCTCCTGGGCCATGTCCTTCTGTCCCAATACTGTGCTCAACAATCCCGTTGGCACTTCCTCCTGATCTCTGCTTCTCCCTGCCACGTCCACGTTCCACACTTGCAGTATCTTAGCAGATGACCCAGTCTTTCTCTCCTGTTCTTAGAAGAGACCAATGCTTGGCACTGTTAAATTTTCAACAAAACAAGAACTCCTTTGGTCACATTAAAACAAAACCTCTTCTTAAACAGCCATATTGAATGGAGACATGCTGTTTCAGAAGGTGAGAATTATCTAATTCCAAATACAAGGCACAGAGCCCTCACACTGCCGTGTATGCAGCACTGACTGCGGGAAGGAAGACTCCCTGATGCCAAAGGCTCCCTGTAGCCTCTTCCTCCTCGCTGAGAGTCAGCACTGATGCGGGGACAGGGGTCATGCTCACCGCAACTGACTAAGAACGCTCACTGCATATTCTGTGCTTGCGGAAGAGATATGATGAGATCTGGAATCTGAATGACCACAAAGGAACTTAGTGCCACCAACCCTGACCATATCGCCTCACCTAGGAGATGAAAGTTATGAGGATCAAGCAAGTGACACTTCAGTCCTGGTTGGAGTCTGGAGAACATGCTTCTGTGCCTGTTGGTTTGGGTGGCCCTCCCAGCCTTTGGTGCTGAGGAACCTAAGTGATCATCCCCTTCCCTATACACCTGGAATGTGGTAGCACTGACACCTGGTAGTGCCACAGTCAGGCTGTCTAAGAACCCTGCAGGACTCAGTTCATCCCTAGACGTTTGCTGAGCTCTAGCTCTATCGCTGGGTAAATAGGGCCCAGAAATTACAGAGAACCATTTGCACAAGAGCTTGGCAAGCCACACACCAGTCATGTGACAGTGACATATGATTAAACTATCGCTGGATCCTGACAGAAAGATACAGCTGAAAATGAGGGCTATAAGCTCCAAAGACCAAAAGCTGAGAGATAGATGGCAGCTTTACCCCAGAGGCTGTCTTCTGGATTGGGACTAGGAAAGCCATCTTCTGCTCAGGTTCCTAGTTGTCACCCTTATTGATCCACATATTATTAACCATGTGAGTCTATCAGAAGAGAAGCAAACTAATTGAGCCTCATTCTTGCTTCACAGCCTGGTGGAGACAGTCTCCTACCAGGACCCTCCAACAAATTTACCTTTGTTACTCTGATCCTCTCTCCTCTGTACTTTTCCTTCTTCCTCCTGAAGACTAGTTCAGTGCCTTACAAAAACAATTTTGTACTGAGATTCAGACTCTATTAGACACTCTCTTCCCGTCTGCTAGCACAGCATACTTGTTACTTGTTCATAATTTGTTTGTAAGTGGTCTGTTTCCTATGTACCATGAATTAGAATGGAAGAGAAAACAGAGTTTTCTGCCCCTCCCCAACCCTTCATGTTACTTCTTCACATGCAGCCCAGTGCTTAAGTGAACAGGACACCAGGTGTCTGATAAGCAACAGACAGAGGAGCAGCAGGAGTGATCAGAGTACAGTCTTTGTCCTCTGGAGAAACTGTACTGAATTCTTCTTTAACGTGCTCAACAAGCTGTTTCTATTCAGGACTAAGACTCGGTTCCATCACTCCTACAAGTAGAAACTGAAACCTAGAAGAATGATGTCATGAGGAACGCATGGAGGCTTGCAGAAGAAGGCAGAGCCCCTTCCTGGTGTGTGACAGCCTCTGTAGAGGCTCTCCTCCCCCATGTCGCTTCTCTAGACTCTCCAGCCATGCAACATCCCTTCTTCCAGCCACCAGGTTATGGCACAGAGATTCTGAATAATGTTTCCATTTCAGGAGAAACCAACTGGGGTACAGAGGTGAAATGCCACCCTGCTCCTTCCTGGCATCCATAAATTACTATGATATCACCTAACACTAGCACCACTATGGTTGTTTCTTGGTGGGAAAAGAAATCGTAATGACACCAGCTCAGTGTAAGGGAAAGGATGTAACTGGGTCTTTATGAGGGGACTGACCAAATGAGAACACATCAGGAATGTCCCGAAGTACACAGAAGCAAAAGAAAGCTTCATCTAACTTTCCCTAGTTTAGGCAAAGAGAGTGTGACGGCAACTCATCAACAATAAGAGGGTTGCTAAGAACTTTAGACCATGAAAGGGTCCAAGAAAGATAGGAAGAAACCAGAGAATTAGGAAAGTAAAAGGACTCTGCTTAGTAATCGGAGCCTCCCTTTGCCTCCACTGCAAGCTCAGAAAGAGAAGATGTGCCAAAATATCTTCAAATACCAGTACAGGTCCCCTCAGCCTGTGTGGGAAATCCAAATGGCCAGAGAGGGTTATGTACAGTATAAGAGCACAGTAATCTTCAAGTGACCACCTGGGGACAGGACGCTGCAGCAGGCACACAGCCAGGCCTCTCTCTCTCCATACATCCACTGCTGGTCCAGGGTCCCCTGTGTGCAGGAGCATGGCGACCTCAACACACAGGCATCTAGCATTTTCTCTCAGCCAACCTCATAGCCTTTCTCCATGGAAACAAAAGCACAGCTAGAATTCTAGTTAGACTGGAGAGAGAACAGAGTCACCCAGAGGCCCTGCACTCAGGTGAGTCCCAGAGACTGTCTTTTTCTATCCCACTCAATGCCAAGGTCAGTGATGGTGCTGACACCTTCTCTCTGTAATCCTCAGCCCCTAATTCAACAGGGAGGAACAGTTATAAATGAATTTGAATGGGGTATTAAGAGGATCTTTGCTAAGACTGCTCCTTTCTCTCTGTAGGGAGATTCTGGGGACCCTTCCTGTGTGAGAGTGTGCCCAGGAGCATTGTCAGTTATCTCAGTGTGAATGGGATGCTTCATCAGGTGTTCACCAGGATCTGCAGCCTCCTATGCTGGATTCAGAAAACAATGAGACTCTTTCAGCGTCCTTAGAAGACAAGCCTCTCATCCTGGGCCACTGCACAACACCCGGGGGTTCAGCTTTGACTCTTAATAAAGAACTCTCTCTATGGAAGGGTTGACCTCTCTTTCTTTCATTGGCACATCTCCAGACCACTTCTGTGCACAGCTTCTTCTTCCCTCTCCACTTCTCATGGTCTCTGTCTTCAGATCCTCCTCACAAAGCCTGCATGTCACACACGTGCACTGACCGCATCCTGTCAGCACATAGAAAGGCCAGTGCTTTGGTCCTGAAAGTTCCTGCCTTTCTTAGCCCTGAAGGATGCCTTTCTGTCTTTTTTGATTCCTCCTCAGATTTAACAGGATCAAAAAGGGGAGAAAGCTCAAAAAGCCCTCATCTCTCATGCACCATTCCTCTGAGGAACTGCTCTAGTCCTAGGAGCCCACCTTCCTCTGAGATCCTCCCAGGTATCAGCAGAGCTGTAACAGTAAGTCATTCGTCACCAGCATCATGCTACTGGATGTTCAGCTCTAGCAAGTCCTCTGCACTGAGCTGTCAGCCTCCTCAGTACCGCGTTCAGCTGCCTTGACTGTCCTGCCGTGTGTCAGGAGATGCCATACACTACGGCTCCAACCCCACAGCAGAAACATGAAAATGGGACCAAATGGGACCCTGACAGAGAGACTCACTTCTACTGCAAGAGGGCCAGGTCAGTGCTTCTCATGCAGCATGGCTCACCCCAGAGACCTGGACGTGCTTAGAGCCACAATCCACCTAGGAGCTTCTGTCTCATTCAACTTTCCCATCTTGTCATACGCGGCAGTCTGATAGCTTTTTAAAATAATTTCTCACATTGCTCCCTGAGCTCTGGCCTTACCCACTGCAGACCTTCTTACCATCCCTGTACATGCTCCACCCTTCACAATCTTTCTCGTACCTTCAGGCCTATGTGCTTTGTTTTTTGGCCCTCTAAGGATAGCCAGGGCCATCTGCGTGACTGTATGGACACTGCTTGACTCTGCAGTGGGTACAGAACTCAACTTGATTGTCTTCCCCTTGGCTGTAATCTATCCATTGTCAAGAGCTCAAAGGTAAAGGTAGGTAGGTAAAGGCTCCAAACTTCCCACCTCCATGACTGACTGTCGTGTGAATACAGCCCAGGTACTGCGGCTGTTGTGAGTTAGTAACTGTTATATTAGTACTGAGTCTAGAGAATGGCCCCTCACTCTCCGTCCAGCTCTTCTACACTTCCCGCCCCTGCTTCACAATATTCCCTGAGCTTTGGAGTGGGTGGGGGTGTAGGTTATTTGTTTAGGGGAGGGCCAACAACTGTCACTTCTCTGCATCTTGTACAGTCCTGAATCTGCAGTCATCACCTTTCCCTCTGAGCAGAGGCTCTGATCAAGACTGGGAGCCACTTTATGGATATAAGCCTGAGTATTTAAGAGGCCCTTTCCCACCATTTCAGTTTAATCAGACATCAGAAACATGTTGCCCATGTGGGCCAACTTCCTCTCCTCGTTGTTAGCCGGGGGTACAGTACCAGACACTGGTCCCCTGCCCGTCATGGTGTAGTTGGTTCTGATCAGAGTGCAGTTGGTTATCCCCCCAGCAGTGAAACTCTCCTGGCAAATGGGGGCACATCGTGCTTTCTTTTTCTAAGTGTTATTTGCAGGTTATATATATTTGAGTACATTTTGTGTCAGGATACTGATGTAGGTCAGTGAGGTGACAGATGCATAATCAAAATATATTCTATGAAATTAGCAGAATTTTAATTTCAAAAATAAAAAAGCTTTACTTTATAATATATTCCTAATGATTTGGTCCAACAGCATTCTAACAATAATAAGCATATTTACATATCATAAAGGTGTTATTTATTTTTCATTATTTGTGTGTGTGTATGTGTTTATAAAGATGCATTTGAGTTCCTGTGGAGACCAAAAGAGGGATATGGTCTTCAGGAGTTGTAGTTACAGCCATCAGATTGAGTCCTGAGAACTAAATGCAGGTTCTCTGGCAGAGCAGTACGTGATTGGAAAGCTGAACTGTCTCTCCAGCTTAGAGATTTACTTTCTTCACAAGGCTTTGGTGATCTCATTCTTCTCTTCAAGCTTTCATTGCTCCTTTAGAATGCTGTTGGCTGTTACTATTCTCATTTTTGAGAGATGCCCATAAATCCGAAGCCACAAAATAACTCTTGCTCTGCAAACAAGTCATTCTGGGACCCCCATAAACTCCAACCAGAAAGGGATCTCTGCTCCCAAACAAGCCCTGCTCAGCAAACAAGCCCTTCAGAGACCCTCATCCAAAAGATGCAGGCCAAGGAATCAGCCACCGAACTTGTGAAAAGCATGCCAGGGCAGGGCAGGTCATTTAATGATAAGGAACTTGTAGAGGAGTAACATGATAATCTGGTGTCTGTAATTTACCAAGCTTAGAAATTCCCAGGAATTTTTGCATAGCAGAAACTTACATGTACCCCATATATATTTAATAATCATTCCAACATTACCGAAAAATTTATCTTTTGCCAATTTGAAGGAATAGGATGATAGTAATTAACAAATAACAGGACATGTGTATGATACACTTTTTAATGTCCCATAACATGACATCTGTTTGGTATGCTCTTTAATGTCCCCTGAGCAGAGAATGAAAATCACAATATTCAACACATGCAAAATCAGTAAGAGACTATGTGCAGTGTGACAGAACAGATCAGAACTATTCTTAGGTCTATATTAAATTATGATATTACTAAGAAGCATAACCTAAAATAACAGGTTGACTCTTGGCGTTCTAAGAAGAAGCAGACTTGAAACATTGAAGCAAAAATTGTCCAGGGCGCTGTGTATAAAGAACTGCCAGAGCAGCTGTGGCTGGTTCCCCAGCGAGACAGGAGCCAGGGGTGGAGGAGCTCTGCCACATCACAGTGCTCCCCGGGAGACCAGACGACCTTGCAGGTGGGACACGAGTCAAGGGGAACTCAGGACGGACGGACAAGCTCTGCATCCACTCACCACCTCTACTTTCACGCCACCAACCTCTGTGATGCTGAGGTGTTCTGACTTTGAAATGTCATGAGGATGAGAACAACGTCTTTAGCAGGGGGGCATGGGACCCTTGACAATTTTCTGTCAAATCCTTCCTTCAAGGATCTCCCATGCTGGCATTTCCTTCTCTGACAACCGTAGGTCGAAATGTCATTAGCATTTCATCTGAAATTTCTGCTGTTCCCGTCATACACCATAGTTTTCAAAGTCATTAAGATATTAATAGATGACCAGCTTTCCCCCCAACCTATCTTAGAGTAGACCAGGGCTTTGCACAGTTTTAAAATATTTTATTTACTATTTTTAGCTTATGTGTATGAGCATAATGTGCATCCGTGTCATGCAATGCCCACAGAGGAGAGAATAGGGCATCATGTATCCTGGAACTGGAGTTACGGATGGTTTTCAGACACGATGTCAGTGCAAGGATTCACACCTGGGCCCTCTTCCAGAGCAGCCAATGCTCCCAACCACTGAGCTGTCTCTCGCACCCCAACAGTTTTTAATTTACAACAAAAGATCAAAAATATTTGGGCTCCTAAAAAACTAGAGCTTTTCTTAGAGAGTAGTATTGGATGCACAGATGGTATTTTAGACAGAGACAATTAACTAACAAAATTTCCATACTAGGGGCATTATTCTGCAGTTCACGGAGCACTGCAGGACCCAGTAGACACCTCCTGCCTTCTGAGAGTCAATATTGCTGCGGGGGATGTGGTCATGCTCACCTGCAACTCACTAACGACATGTTTCATGCCCATTCACCACAAACACCACTCTATGGTAGGAGAAGGGATAGGCTGAGACATCTAATCTGACCAATCACAGAGGAAACTAAACCCGACCCTCTGTCCTCACCTAGGCATTTAAAAGTTGTGAGGAAAAAGTAAGTTTCACTTCAGACCTGGCTGGAACTTGGAGAAGATGCCTCTGCTCCTGTTCATCTTGGTGGCCATCCTGCCCCTCCATGCTGAAGCAGGTGAGTGACGATCCCCGTCCCTAGACACCTGGCATGCGGCAGCACTCACACGTCCATGCTGACCTGCTCAGCAGTCTCTAACATTCATCCTGGACTCAGGTGATCCCCAGAAGTGTGCTCAGCGCTAGCTCTATCACTAGAAAATTAGGTCACAGAACTTACAGAGACCAAATTGCAAAGACCCCTGGTGAGGCACACCTAGTCATTTAGAAGTAAAATATTATTGTCTCAAAGGACCCTAGCAGAAGACTGCACTTGAAAAGGGGAGATATAAGTTCCAATTGCCTAAAGCTGCAAGTGAACAGCTGTATCCCACAGCTATCATCTGGATTAGGACAAGAAGAGCTATCTTCTAGTCAGATTTCCAGATGTCACATTTACTATTTCCAATATTCTGAAACATGTGAATCTACCAGCAGAGTTGCTCACAACCTAACAGAGACAATGAGGTATGGTTTCGCTCCCTGCTTCAAGTTTGATGAATCAGGCTCTCACCAGGACCCTGCACCCAGCTTCTCCATCATCATCCTCTAATCCTTTCTCTATACAATTCCTTCTTCATCCTGAAGGCTATTTTAGTACATAAGGATGACACATCTACCCTGAGATTCAGACTCCATTAGTAACTCTCCTCCCAGGTGCTGGCACAGCACACTGGAGGGTTATCCATTGTTGATCCAACACTCTTGTGTTTCTAAGTTGTGTGTTTGTGGTGTGTGCATCAGAATGGAAGAAAAAGCAATCAGAGTTTCCTACCATAGAGTTAATCGTGTTTGCTTCTTCAAATCAGCCCAGTGCTTGAGAGCGCAGGACAGAAGTGTAAACAGCATGAACCTTAGAGTATATTCTAGATCTCTGGGCAACCTGTGCTAAATTCTTCCTTAACATTTACACAAAGCTTATTTGATTCAGGACAAAGTCTCGGTTCTGTCATTACTAGAAGAAGAAATTTAACAGTAGGAGACATTTGATACGATGCTGCAAACCCTCCACACTTCTTGAAGAAGCCATAAGCGTCTTCTTCCTCTGTGACAGCACCAAAAAGGCTCCTCTCCACCCATATCCAGTCTACAGATTCTTACACCGTGTACCCTCCCTCCTAGCCATGAAGTTTGTAGCACAGTTTCTGAGAGCACAGGATTGTAAAATATTTTTTGATTTCAGGAGAAATCATATGGGGTAAAGAGGTCAAACCCCACTCCTGGCCCTTCATGGCATTCGTAACTGACAGTGACAGCACCTTACGCAAGCACCACTGTGGTGGTTTCCTGGTGGCAAAAGACATTGTAATGACAGCTGCTCACTGTAGGAGAAGGTAAGGAGAAGTAACTGGGTCTTTATTGCCTGGGACTGACCAAATGTCAAGAGATCTGGAATGCTGCTTAGCGAATAGAGCTAAAGGGAGAGAACAACCTGCTTTTCCTCCATTTGAGGCAAAGTGTGTGTGGGAGAGAAACCAGAAGTGACTGTAGAAGTTTTTGGTGCCAGGAAGGTTGCAGAAGAAAAACCAGATTTGCCTCCGTGCATAAGACAAGGAGGGGAGCAGTCCACACGGGGGACACAACTTCCCTCCCGCCTTTCCTGCTATTTGATTCGGTCTCTGCTCTGCCTTCAGCTGAATCCTCAACCTGCATTTCAGACACTAATTTTTTGCTCCGATGATGAACCCAATTCATTTTATATTTACAGCAAACTTAATGTAATCTTGGGTGCTCACAACATCAAGAAAAAGGAAAATAATATACAGGTCATTCCTGTTCTCATAGCTGTCTCTCACCCTGACTATAATAATAAAACAGACATCAATGACATCATGCTACTAAAGGTACCATTTTTGTGACTTCTGTTCTACCCCTATATGTTATTGAGCAGCATTCAGCAATCTGGGGTGTCAGTCAACTCCTCTGCTGCAGTGACTGGTCTACTGGTCCCAGTGCAGTAGAGTGGGGTTGGGAGACTTTGGAAGCGGGGTCAGTACAGACAACCTCATCCCCAGATCTGAGCCTTGCTGATAGTTCAGACCTCAACCATCAGCTCTCATGTTTCTGACCAGCTGAATTTCAAAGCTAACCTCGATGGATTCGTGAGGACCATTGCCCTGCCAAAGAGCCGGGACTGGGTAAAACCTGGCCAGCTGTGCAGAGTGGCAGGCTGGGGAAGACTTGCCAATGACAAGCCATCTGACACGCTTCAGGAAGTGACTCTTCAAGTTCAGAAGGAGCAGACGTGCAAAGAAAAGTTCGGAAACTACCCCAAGTCCACTCAACTGTGTGTGGGAAATCCCAAGGAAAACAAGGCAACCAGCAAGGTAAGAACACAGTAATATTCAAAGGATCGCCCATGGCCAGGGTGATGCTGCAGGCACACAGCCAGGCCTCTCCGTCCACAAAACCACTGCTAGTCCAGGGTCCCCCTGTGTGCAGGAGCATGAGGACCTCAACACACAGGCATCTAGCATTTTCCCGCAGTCAATCTCATGGCCTTTCTCCATGAGAAACAGTAGCAGCACTAGCAGACTAATTAAGCTAAAGAGAGAACACAGCAGGCAAAGGCGCTCCACTGAGGTGAGTCCCAGAGCCTGACCTCCTCCAGCCTGCTCAGTGCCCCATGACTGATGGTGTTTACACCTCTTTCTCAAACTCTAAGCCCTTATTGAGAGCAGAGGAGAGCAGATACAGAATGTGGCTAGCAGGGGGAATAAGAGGATCTGAAATGACTGCTCCTTTTTCTGCCTGCAGGGAGACTCTGGGGGACCCTTCGTGTGTGACAGTGTGGCCCAGGGCATTGTCAGCTATGGACCTCGTACTGGGAGACTTCCTCTTATATTCACCAGAATCTCCAGCTTCCTACCATGGATTGAGAAAACAATGAAACTCCTTGAGAATCCTTAAAAGTCAATCCTTGTGTTCTGGGCCATTATCCAGCACACTGGGAAACAGCTGAATGATTTCTTTGCATCTGTCTGTTTAAGACAAAGTCTCCTTGTAGCCCCAGCTAGCCTGTAACTCACCATGTAGACCAGGCTAGCCTCAATCTCATAGCAATCCACTGGCTTCTGCCTCACTACTGCTGGGATTAAAGGCGTGAATTTCCAGACGCGGCTTCTATCTGACTCTTAATAAATAACTTGCTCTATGAAAGAATTGACCTCTCATTCTTTTATCTTCTGTGCACAGCTTCTTCTTCCCTCTCCCCGTTAACATGGTCTGTGTCTTCAGATCCTCCTCATAAAGCCTGCACTTCACACCTTTGCACTGACCCCATCCTGTCAGCACATAGAAAGGCCAGTGATATCTATCTTGAAAGGTTCTTTCTCTGAACAACGCATTTCTCTCTTTGTAAATTCCTCTTACGATTTAATATGCTAAAAGTGGAGAGATCAAAAGTCTTCACCTCTTACGTTACCCATCCATCTAAGCAATCACTACGGTTCTAGGAAGTCCACCTTCCTCTGAGAAGCCTTGAGGTCTTGAGGTCCAGCTCCAAAAGCTTCCACTCAGCTCTGACCCCCACCTTAGTGTCGTATCCACCTCTCCTTAATCCTCCTGCAGGGTCTCAGGAGATGCCCCAGACCCCACCCACATCAGAAACTTCAGAAGGTAACCAAAGTGTATGGCCCCAGATCTGTAGACTCACGGGATGGCAACAGGGCCAGGTCAGCACTTTGCATACAGCACGGCTCACCTAGAGTCCTGACGTGCTCTCAGCGTCACACGCAATCCACTGAGTAGTTCTGTCTCCTTCAGCTTTCCCACTCAAAACATGTGGCAGTTCCTCACATTACTCCGCTGGTATTAAACACGTCACTGCCCTCCTCCTCCCATCCTCTACTACCCACCCATGGCGTAAATCTCTCACACTCAAGTCTATGTGCTTCATTTTGTAACCTACTAATATTAGCCAGGGCCACCTGTTTGGCTGCAGGTTTGGAGCTGTTTTGGAGCCTGCAGAGCTCTGTGGTGGGTCTGCAAGGCAAGACAGTGATTTCCTCTCTCTATAATCTAACAATAGCTAATAATTCAAAAGGGTAAGGCATGTAAGCCGCCCCCCTCCCATGATTGGTTGTTGTCCAGTCCAGCCCAGGTTTTGTGAACTAACAATATAAATATGTACTGAGCCTAGAGAATGGAGTCTCACAGCCCCTCACCCTCCGTCCAGCTCTTCTATATCTTCCAGCCCCTCTTGCACAATATTCATTGAGCTTTGGAGGAGGGTGTAGGTCACTTGTTTAGGGGAGGCCCAAAGCTGTCACTTCTCGGCATCTTGCAGAGCCAAGAGTCTGTGCATTCACCACCTTTCATGGTAAGAAGAGGCTGCTCTGGTTGAGGCTGGGAGTCACTTTTGTCAATGAATATAAGCATAGGGACTTAGGAGTCAGTTTTCTGCTGTGTCCCTTGAATTATCCTTTAAACACATGTTCCCTATGGGGGCTTACTGCCTCTCCTTCTTGTTAGCCAGGTGAATCACACCGGGCATTGGGCCCCCACCCCTCATGGTCTGGGTCTTGAATCTGAGCAGATGGCAACTGGTTACCCCAACAACGGTGAATCTGTGGTTTCACAGGTAGACACATCTTGCTTTCGTATTTTTAATACTTATTTTTATTTTTTATTTATGTGTATGTGTACGTGTTTGCACATGTGTTTTGAGTGCCTTTGCAAGACAGAGGAGAGGGAGGAGTAGGTTAGGCGGAGGTACAGGTGGCTGTAAGCTACGATGTGGGTGCTGAGAACTGAACTTTGTCCTGTGGAAGAGCAGTAAGCGCTTTTAATACTGATCCAACTCTTCAACCCTGAGATTTCCCTTCTTTACAAGGCTTTGGGGGTCCCATTCTTCTGGTCCAATCTGTCTGGATGTTTCTTTATGATCCCTTTTATTGATAATAGTCTCATCTTTCCAACTTTTATTTATTTGTTTGTTTTGTTTTGTTTTAACTAACATTTTTATTAATTCTTTGACAATTTCATGCACTGTATTTTGATCGTGTTCACCCTGTCTCACCCATCCTCTCTTAGGTCCGCCCCACACTACCCACCACCCAATTTCATATTGTCTATCTTTTAAAAAAATTTTCAGAGTTCAGTTATGTTGTCCAAATACTTTGAGTTTTGAGTCATCCCCTGGAGAATGGTCAACTCACCAGGGGTCCAACCGTTAAAGAAAATGGACTGTTCTCCCAGGAGCCATTAATTGTCTATTTCTGCTCAACCAAGGAAGGTCCCTCCCCCATCTATGCTGGGAACTTGTCTGTCTGTGTTTGCACAGTTCTTGTACACACTGTCTCAGCTGCAGTGAGTTCACATGTGCCCTGTAGTGTCTGGAGAACACTGTTTTGTCATGGTCATATTTGTGTGAGTGTGTGTATGTGTTTATACACATGCATTTGAGTGCCTGTGGAGACCAAGATTGGATATGGTCTTCAGGAGTTGGAGTTACAGCCACCAGATTGAGTCCTGAGAACTAAACCCAGGTCCTCTGGCAGAGCAGCACGTGATTGGACAGCTGAACCATCTTTCCAGCATAGAGATTTACTTTCTTTACAAGGCTTTGGTGACCTCATTCTTCTCTTCAACCTTTGCACTTGCTCCTTTAGAATGCCCTTGGCTGATACTGTTCTCATTGAAGAGAGACGCCCATAAACCCCAAACCACAAAATAAGTCTTGCTCTGCAAACAAGTCATTCCGGGACCCCCATAAACTCCAACCTTAAAGGGATCTCTGCTCCCAAATAAGCCCTGCTCAGCAAACAAGCCCTTCAGAGACCCTCATCAAAAAGATGCAGTCCAAGGACCTTAAGGAAATGCCCTAACTAAATTCTATTTATGCAGACAGACTTACTTAAACTCCCCTGCTGCTTGGCCTCTGTGGGTACTGCACACTGGATGCTCAGTAGTCGTGCACCTTGAGGAATGAAGGTGGATCTGGAATGCCGAGTTTCCTCACCTTCCCTCCACCTGTGCCTCTTCCCACTCATTTCTTAGCATTGATGCTATAACCCAAGAGAGAGCTCAAGTTGTCACTCCTATTCCCAACACTCATCTTTCCAACTATGTAGTAGCTACTTTGGCTTTGCTTTACCCAACATTTCTATTAATTCTTTGAGAATGTCATTCAAGTATTTGGATCAATACTGCTCTGCCATAAATTCAAGTCGACTCCCACCTCTTTCCCACACCCCAGCTTCAAGTTTTCTTTCTTTTCAAAATCAAAAGTTCCACTGAGTCCAATCTGTGTTGTCCAAATGCTCTGAGGTGTGGGTCCATCTCCTGGAGCCTGGTCAATATAGCCTGTATCACACCCTTAAGGAAAACGGACTCTCCATCTCCCAGCAGCCATTAATTACTGTGGGTAAGACTACTTCAACATATTACTACAAAAGCCAGTTGCACTCAGTCTTTTGATCCATGTGATGTAACAGATTGAATAAATTGATAACAAGTTATTTTCTTGTAAGTGTGCATGCTTGTACATGTGTCTATGGAGGCCAGAGGCTGACTTCTGGAGTCTGTTTCTAGTGTTCTGCACTGGGGTTTGTGTTAGGATAGGATCTATTTTTACATATCCTACATATTTTTAAAGGATATACTATTAAATATTTATGTATTTAGTGTGGTGGAGGAATGAGTGAAAAGGTGGAGGTCAGAGGAGAATGTGGGGGATTTGAGGTTTCTTTCCCCTCAACTTGAGGCAGAATCTCTCTTTTGTTTCAGTTGATGTGCTGCGTACTTTAGGCTAGCTGCTGGAATGTTCCAGATGATTCCATTGTGTCTATCTCCCATGTAGCCTTGGGAATGGTGGGATTACAGATGTGCACTACTGCATCTGGTGGGTTTTAGGGATTCATCTTGTGTATTTATTGAGTGGGTTGGAAGCTTGAGGTATTTTTAATCTGCATTTCTCTACTGCCTCCTGATGTTGATCACTTTTATGAGTGTTTCCTGGCCATTTATGTTTCTTCTTTTAAGAAGTTTCTGTTTAATTCCATAAGTATTTTCTTTAATTTTTACTATTCCTTATTTTTATGAATTTCAGAGGTGTACATCAAAATATATCATATCTACCTCTCATTTCTCCTCTCTAACTCTGTCCATATTTTCTCTAACATCGCCCCTCCAAAGAAGAAATGTACGCCAAAAACATGGATAAAATTTTCCATGAACTCCCAGAAGAAATTTCTGAAAAGCCAGAGAAAGTAAATCCCATTCAATACAAGAAAGCCACAGAATATCAAATAGGCAGGACCAGAAAAGAAATCCTCCATGATATTCTGTAATTTAAAAACTAAAACAGACTACAGAAAGACACTGGAAGCTCTAGGAAAGGAAGGGCGGGTATTGGGTGAATTGGTCCTCTGCCTGCCAAAGCCCCCCCCATCCCCAAGGGACTGCTTGAACTCAACCAATGCATAACCAGACTTGACTGACAAAGGAAGAGGCCGGCAGAGTCAGCTACCCCTCCCAACCAACCAGTGACCTGGATGGGCCCCGCCCTACTGCCGGTGTGGCCAACTCTGTCCCTGTGCACTGTGCATGGAGGTAGTGGGGCTCCACCAGCTGGAGATGTCCCTGCTGTGCCAGTTGTGGGGCCCAGAGCATCTCACACTCCCCTTGGCATCTCTGGGATTGGGGTGAGTGCTTAACTCCGGTCTCTTTTTCAACCTTCGTTGCCACTTGCAGCTCTGGCTCAGGGGCATCCCTACATGCAGTCCTAGGATTCTGCTGGCAGGGACAAGGGCTCCAGGACCCATCCCTGCAACCACCCAAGGCCATATAGGCAAAGGCCTCCATGCTGGGTATTTAAGTTTAGCAGCCAGTTAGTTCCTGGATATGTAAAAATATAGAGACACCCAGGAACTTACTGGTTTTACAAAACTAGGGGATCATGACAATCTGGGAATTCTCTGAACTGCAAGCATTTAATCATATGTCCTAATCCTTTTACAACTTATGTTTTTATTTTGGTTTTCATCTTAGATTATTGATGGGGTCATAGAAAAGCAAAAGAGTCTCACCTGGTCTTTTGTAATAAGGTTGATACATTTCTATGTCAAACATGGAAAGCAATATGATTTTAACTTCTTATGGTATGATTACTGGGTTTTAAAACGACTGTTTAAAGTTTTTACATTGTCTTATGCATTTACTGGTTTTTACAGGGAACTGTTTTGAATTCTGATTGTATCCATGACATCTGTTTTTAAGTTGAGTTATTTTGGTTTTTAACATCTTTTATATGATATATTTGCTGATTTCTGAAAGTGACTTTTAAAATCTTACATTGTCAGTTTCTAAAGAAAATTTAGGTTTTCTAGGCATGGGTCTCCAAGATTAGCCAGATACAAAGTGAACTGATTCTTTGTGATGACTAAATCTGGGAAGCTCATGTGAATTTGCAGTTCTCTAGGGCTAAATCTTGCAAGAGACAAGGTGTTCTCCAGGCTTGCTTTTGTTTCTGCCCCTTCATTCCCTGGATGGACACTGATGGTTTTCACTTTCAATGTCCTAGGCAGACTAAAAGAAAAGCATTTCTGCATCAATTCTCCACAGGTTCCTTTAGGTACCATTATTTCCTGTGTTCCTTATTCTTTAGATTATGGATATTTAGTTCAAAATTAGGTATGGTAAATTATAATAGGCTTTTATGATTCAGACAGACTGGGAGCTCTCTTTAAAAGAAACTACCGCATGAGCTGATAGTCTTGCCTCATGTTTAGTTAAAGAAAAAGTTTAAAAAAGAGTTAAAACATTTAAAGAGTACTCATTAAATCTTTCAGGTTGTCATTGACATGAATAGACAAACTGATTAAGTATGAATATGAGTTTTCATGCCTCTGGTATATATAAAGTACAGCCAGAGAGGAACTCAGGTTTGACAATGGTAAAGACAGAAACTTCTGGCAGCCCAGTCCTGCTTGATCTTGTGTGCTCACCAAGCACCCCTGGCTTCATAAAGTTAAAAATATTAAATAAAATAATATCTTAATATGAAATGTTCTGTTTTAATTAATCAACCTCTGTTTTGGATAAAGGACCCAGTAGATGAAAAGACTTGCCTGTCTGGACAAATTTATACAGGTTATAAAAAGGACAAATGCCTTTTATGTAAATCATGTTGGTAAAATGTCGTGTGCTGTTTGAGCTCACAGAGAAGCTGACTCTGGAGTTGGGATTTGTCTTCCCACTTCAAACTCTAACCTGTTATCTCAAGATTTTTTTTTTAAGGAAAAACCAAAACAGCTTCAGAGTAAAGATATTATACTATTAAAAATAACTAGGGGATAAACTAATTTCAACAAAGGTTATTGTTATCTCATTGTATAAGATGTCTAACAAAAGTCAGTAATGGAATTTTGTATTTTGTAATTAAAAAAAAGATTTTAATGGTCTAAGGTTTACCTGGAAACTTGTAAATTGCAGGGTGTATATGGGTAATATTAATTCATTAAATTATCTTTTGTATGTAATCTGCATTACATGTTCTTTTATTAAAGATGGTGCTGCACAGCATGCTTCTGAGTTGAGTAACTGCCATCCTCATGACTTCTGCTGTGCCTACTTGCAAAAGTTCATCACAGTTGGGTTTGTTAACGGTTGTGATCTTTCACTGAAGGAGAAATAGGCAGGGTCATTGGACCCTCACCTGAGTATCCAGCCACTCTTCCCAGACAGCTGTATGTAATTTTTTCCTAATCACAAATGGTCTCTTGCATTTGGGGAGGAAATCTGGAAAGCTATGAAGAGAATACTTGACCCATAAGGTTATAGAAAAGTCAGCATCCATGCTGGATAAAGATTTTGCAGTGCAACTACTCTCAGGTCACACATATACCTATTAGAAATACCTTGCCCATCAGTATGAGTAAAGTCATTCATCCCCCTGGGTGAACTTTGATGTGATCAAACATTGGTTTAACACACTAACCTTAGAAAGGATATAAATAATGCTTAGTAGAACCAGGAATAGAGTTTTTTAAATAAAAGGAAAATTAACTTTTCAATGTTATTATGTCTCATGGTACTAAGAAAGAAAATGAAAAGGTGAACGATGATGTTAGAAGGATATGGGAATGAAGATATTTTATTAAGAAGGATCTATATAGGAAGATTATGATGACTGGATAGTTAGAGACTAGAAAAGGAAAAATAAAAAAGTCTATGCAAGTGATTAAAGGTCTAAGTCAATATGTTATGATATATAAAAAAGAAAAAATTATGTATGTATAATCTTAAAATTCCTAAATTAATAATTCAGTCAAGAATGTTTAGTTTTTGCCCAAGCAAAACCTGTAGCTGCATAGTATACAATCATTAAAAATGTCAGATTGGTGGAACTAACCTTCTTGGGTATTTAACAAACATATTTAGAGACCTATATCAATCCGGTCAGAAGGACTTAATGGGACAATTTTTGTCTCTTGCCCTTCAAGGTCAACTAAGTTCCAGGGGACTATGAGGTATTGCTCAAAATGTCCTGTAACTGTGATGAGTCACCTGTCCTCCTGTTCAGGGAGGTCATGGAGGTCCCATCAGAAGGACTCAAACCAGTGTCTAGTCTGCAAAGAGGAGGGTGAGCACAGGAAAATGTTTCCTTGATGCTTCTAAGTGAAGCCATGGTCCAGCAAGACTTTCTGACTTACCCTCACACAGATGGAACTGGTAAAAGAAAGGCCTAGGCAGCCAGGGCCTCCTCCAAAGCCCATGTAATCCCTCCAAGGAACATCAACTGACCTTAAGAATAAAACTAAATTGGTTTATATGGGCCAATTATATGATCTTAAACTCCCACCATGAAGGTATAACCAAAGATTAAAATGATTGGTATAGTCTTCAAGTGTCCAAAGGATTGCACTTCCCAGGTTTACATTCATATAAGATGTTATTTGCACAATTTCTCACTAATGATTTTACTATTATTAGCAAAAATAGTACTCAGATGTAGGACTTCAAATCTTGTTCTACTTCAACACTGCAGTGCACACCTGAGGCCAAGAAAGGCAAGCCCACCATTGTTCTAACAGAAAAATTAAGTGATAACTAATTTCTTTTCTCTCCCTGTCTAGAAGCCATTTGGGAGGGAAATTACCCTGATTCTAATCACTCCAGCAAGCTATCAAGGTGCCTGAAAACAAATTCTGACTTCGAGACTCTCAAATTCAGCCTTAACAGCCAGAAGAAAAAACCAGGGGGAATGCAACAGATGAATGCTCTTGAAAGTCCTAAGCAAAAATTCTGATGGAGTTTGAACTGGACATTTGAAATTTTCCCTGTTCTGACTATTTTTGTTCCATCTTCCAGGCATCAGTCAAGGACTTTCTTTTCTCCCTACAGCTAACAGTTATTCAATTCAGGGGTACTCCAAATTGCCACAAACTACATCCCTGTTCAGCTATGAGGAAGCCAGAGTGGTCAGCATCCCAATTCCCTATTGGCAATTGGGTGACCTCTTCAGATGGCAATATGATAAAAATAACAGGTATCACTTCAATTGGTGCTAGTCCCTGTTTGCAAGATCCCCCGGCTAACTTCCTTGTCACTGCTGTAGCCTGGCCTCTCCTTCACCTCATGCCACTTACCTGTGGTCCGTGCATCTTAAATGCACTCTCCAACTTTATCAGGATGGCCTTGTGCACTCAGTATGGGCAAATCAGTCAATCCCCGGATGGCTTTGTCTATGAGGACATAGAATTTCGCCAAACTACTGCCTCTCTCCCCTGAAGTGCGCAGTCTAACTGTTTTTTTCTGCTTCTGTAAACTGCTTGGCTTAAAGATTTAATCCATTTACCATTCCAAGTGGGGAAATGTAGGGGCAAAGCAGACTCAGACCTCTTAAGTTTTAATTGCCTCGCCCCACCTTGCTACATCCTGGTCACTAACACTTCAGTGCACATGCTGGCACCAAGCCCAGACCCAACGGATGTCGAGGCGAGGTCTGAGTTGTCCGATACAAATAACCTCCATCAGACAGACGGGTTCTGGACTAGCCAGTTCCAAGGTTGGACTAGCCTGCAGAACCGCTCAGTTACTGAACTTTTAAAAGCTGGATGCACCCTGGAAAGCATGTGGCTGTGCCCTGATCTGGCCTTAGGGACTGCAGCCTGGCTAGCTGCTAGATTTGCTTTTTTTGCCAAATTTATTAATATATTTTCCTTTTTTGAGTCATAATGGAGTCGTGGGTTTTGTTCTCGATTGTCAAACCCTAACAGTATTCCGGATACTAAGGTTCTGGTTCTCGGACTAGAGCCTCCCTCCACAGATCCCTTTCCAAGCAAAGCGTGAGCTGTCATTGACTTAGTTGTTCTTTTCCTTGTCTTTCCCCCTGAGAGTGGCATGACTGTGGGTTGCAGAAGAGGCCCTGGTAGCCATACCAAGTTCTGGCCACACACACGTCCTCAATAGGCCTTATTAGGCCTTAATAGGCCAATTAAACATACAAGTAGTAGTGCAAAGCAAGGAAAAGAGGTTTATTCAATGTGGCTGCATTGGGAAATGCAACAAGGGTGCTTCCATACACATGGCCTCAAGTCAATCTTTAAGATTCTGAAATGAAGTTTAGTATTAAACAGCAGGCAAGAGGTATGCATAACTAAACAGGCCCTGCCAAGGTTGGTCACCCGCATTTCAGGCCCAGGCTCTAACCCTGGCTGTTACTTAAGTGACAGCAGCAGCGTCCCTGTTTATCTCCCTATTGGTGGATATGTGACAAATAGACGTTGACGTTGCTTGCAGGATTGCAAGTCAGGCTCCTCCTACTTGACTCTTAAAAATGGTAAAAGCTATAAGTAGAAAAATGCAAAATTTTGAAAATAAGGTCTTTCCCAAATTAATTCAAAATATCAAGTTATAGTGATCTTGATCTGGCTGAAAAATATTCCTGCTCTTTGTGTTGTGTGAAACAGGAAGCCACCACATCTGGTGGGTCTGGATCTGTCAGGCTTTTCAGGGGAGAGGCAGCTCAGACACCCAGGGGTTATGTTTTGTTCTCTGCGGTTCCCCCCCTCCCTTTCTTAGCAGTCACTCATAAGCTTCTTTCACGTGTATTTAGGCTGCAGGGAGAGGCCCTTCCTCTTCCCCTGCACAGCCGGACACCTTCTGCCACCCACAGTCACAAAGGGGTTTGACATGGAGCAGGATGGTGAGGGAATTTTGTGGTTAACTCGGCTTCAGGGGCATGCATCTACTCTGTGTGCTTAGGGTAGGGAGCAGGGTAAACGCAGGAGGCAGAAAGACTTCTCTCACTCACCTCCTCACAGTGAAAGAAAACCCAGCCTTCTCTTAGAAGCAGCCCGTTCAGTGACTCTGAGGGGCTTCTGATAAGTGATTTTCAGGTGTCATCTCCCACTTCTGTCATCCTTCACACATCACCCACCACACAGCATGAGCAATCCTTTTCCGGATATTCCCTCCACTCTCAGCTACACCTGCTGTGAGGCTCCAAGCCCCTGGTCACCTGTGCTGGCCTCTTTCTGTCTCCATCCCTGTTGTAGAAGTTCCACTTGCCAGGAGGATCTTTTCTGGCCTTACCTTTCCCTTCCTGCCACATAATTCTTAAAAATTTTCAAAAGAGATTCACACGTGTTCACAAACAAGCCCCCTCTGGTCCACAGAGCCCAGGGTTCCTCTGGCTCTGACTCACCTCATTTCCTGCAGAGCCTGCCACAGCCTCTGAAGCTCCATGAAGGCGCACATCAGCATGTCTGGGGAACACCGTCCGGCCTTGGCTTTCTCTGATGTCCTGCGCATGGACGAAAACCACTGAGACCCGAAAGGATGCTGTTTTTCTTGACATTCGTGTACCACCCGCTTCTCACTGAGTCACAGGCCAGCACACCGCAGTAGCACGTCCCTTTCCTTTGACTTACCAGGGGCAAAGCAAGTCTACTTGTGCCTGGTATTCCTTAGGAATTCTTGTAGAAAAAAAGGCTTTTGATTTTTGTAGGGCCACTCTTCTATGAGTTACCCTAAGGCAAAAAAAAAACAAACAAAAAACCAAACAACAACAACAAAAAACCCAACTGTGCTGCCTTCTTGTCCTTTTTCTCTGACCCAAGACTTCAGCTCCACTTAAAGGCATTCAACCAAAGGTTATATCTTTTGTCTCCTCCTGGTTCTTAGAGAAGCAAAAGGCTTGCCAGCCACCTGCTTTCTTTTTCTAGGTCTCTGACAGAAGCCTAACTCTTCTCAGTCATCTCATTCTGAACCTGATGGGTGTGGTTTAGGGGCTTTCTCTAGACCCTAGACTTTCAACCCTGCATTTGACCACTGGGTATGTAATTCTGTGACACCATAACTCTCACATGCTACTCACTTTGCAGAATTACTAAGCACTCAGTTGGGAATGGGGGCAAAATTATAGATAGAAAGAGGGTTACCACAGGTGTCTTAATAAAATTATGAAAGTGAAAATAATCTATGTAACTTCAACTCAATAGCTGGTTGAATGAATAAATCGTAGCATATCCACACAATGAAAAATTAGACAAAAGTTAAAAATTATTAGTGATTCTCAAAGATTCCAAGAGTAGTCTGCATCAGAGTCACCCAGGGGCTTTAAAAAATACAGATTTCTGGGCTTGGATCCCCTATTATTAAATCAGAAGTTCTGGGAAAACATGGCATCCTTAACAGGCTACTCTGGTGATAGTCAGTGCATATGAAATTTGAATCCTTACTACTGTGGAAGTTAGTTAATCATGAGGACAAATGGTCCTGATACATTGCCCCAATATAACTAAGACAACTTGGTAGAGAAAGAACAGAGTCAAGGATGGTTGCTCGTTATTTTACTTTGGCCACTAGCTGTGTGCATTATAGTGCCCTCAAGCACATCAAAAGGTTCACCAGAGCCCTAACTCACTTTCTTTATAATTCCTTACTTGAGAGGACAAGGAAACAATTATGGAAAAGAAAAGTTTCTTTCTTGCAGATGCTGGGCGTACAGCTAAATGACTGCCCCGTACCCCAGACCTGCAGCTCTTTACAAGCTGAACTATCTCCACAGTCCCAAGTCCACATTCCAGGATAATGTCAGGGCTTGAAGGAAAATAACCAAGGTGGGTGAGCAAACACTTTGATGAAGAGAGTGTGCAAATCCCAGCAAGCACCCCAAGACTCATCATTAGTCCCTAGGCAAATGAGCAAAACCACAGTGAAGCCATTTCACACCTGCCAGAATGGCTAGAAAAAAAATGCTTTCATCAATGGAATTACCAAGTTGGGGCAAAAATGAAACTACAACCCTTGGGTTTTGCTTTGTCAATGTAAACCCAAAATGTGTGTGTGTGTGTGTGTGTGTGGTGAGTGTGTGTGTGTGTGGTCATGGATCTGTTGCAGAAAGATAGTTTAACACTTGCTCAACAAGTTAAACATAAAACAACCAGATACCCCAGTGGATGCATTCATAAGTATATCCCAAAATAATTGAAAATAGACCTTCAGATACCTGCACACAACTTCTTCACAGGAATACTACACAATAACCAAAAATGGCTAATGGTCATCAACCAAGAAAAGACTAAACATACACAATAGAATATCTACACTATAGAATATTATTTAGTCATAAGAAAAAATGATATCCTGAATCATGCTACAAAAGATATGAAGCTTTAAAAGGTTGTTCTGGGCTTACAAAGCCAGATCTAAAACATCACATGTTATGTGATTTCATTTATATTAAACATTCAGAATAGACAGAGATGGAAGAAGATCTGACTCCTTCAGGGACCAGAATAGAAGAAGTAGTGGGAGACGGTTGCTCATTCTGTACAGTTTTCCTTTTAATATGATGAAAATGTCTTGTGACTAAATAGAAGCAATGGTTTCAAAATCATTTTAATGCACTAAATGCCACTGACTCGTTCAGTTTAAGACGGTTAGTTGCAGCCAAGCATGGTGGTTCATGCCTGTAATCCCAGCTCTTGGGTGGTGGAAGCAGGAGGATTAGTAGCTTAAGGTCATCCTCACCTATATAGAAAGTGAAACCAGTCTGGGCTACATGAGACCCTATCTCAAAAAACAATTAATAAAAACTAAATGGCCACCTTCATTTCTTCTTTTTAGAATTCTCTGCTCAGGTCTTTAGCCCATCTTTTAATTGAGTCTCTTGTTTTCTTGATACTTTGTTTTTTGAGTTCTTTACATATTCTGGATGTTAAACCTCTGTCAGATTGTTGGTGGTAAAGATTTTCTCCCATTCTGTGGGATTTCTCTTTACTTCCTTGGTTGTTTCTTTTGCTATACAGAAGCTTTTTGGTTTAATGAGGTCCCACTTATTGATTTGACCTTAATTCCTGAACAACTGATGTCTGATTTGGAAGGTCGTTTTCTACACCTATATTTTGTAGGTTACTGTTCTTCTAACAGTTTCAAAGTTTCAAGATTCAAACACTGAGGTCTTTGATCCATTTGGAGTTGACTTTTGTGCAAGGTGAAAGATAAGGGTCTAATTTCATTCTTCTATAGGTGAAGGTCCAGTTTTGACAGCACCATTTGTTGAAGATACTCTTTCCTCCAGTGAGTGTTCTTGGTCCCTTTGTCAAATATCAGGTGGTTGAAATAGCATTTACTCATGTTTGAGTCTTCAGTTACATTCCATTGATCTCTGGGTCTGTTTTTATGCCAGTACCACACTGTTTTTATGACTATAGCTCTGTAACATAGTTTGAAATCTGGTATAGTAATCACCCTGCATTGCCAATCAGTGGCTACCTAACTGGTCTTAGAGCCCACTCAATGGGAGGAAATTCATGTATGGTACTGTAATCATAGCCAAATACACACGGCTGAAGAGATCATAGATCTCAGAGAAATCCCCACATCTGCCGTATCCATAGACTAACGTAAGTTCTTACTAAGTGCAAAATATGTACCCTTATCTATACAGTCAAGTATCCCAGTCACCAGTCATCAAAGAAGTTTCCATTGCACCAGAGACTTCTACAGAGTACCACAGCTGGTCACACACAGACATTGTCTGTGAATTGCCTATTCCCAAGTGGCACACCTACAATGCATCTTCTACACCCAAGGCTCACACAACAAGGAACAGGAAGGGGTAAAGAGGATGCTAACAAATCTCTCAACTCCCTTTAATGAAGCTCCC
This sequence comes from Eospalax fontanierii, assembly GCA_035773235.1. Taxonomy (NCBI): domain Eukaryota; kingdom Metazoa; phylum Chordata; class Mammalia; order Rodentia; family Spalacidae; genus Eospalax; species Eospalax fontanierii. The sequence goes on along the minus strand of CM069536.1, from coordinate 17,112,113 downwards.
CATGCAGCAGAGGGCCAGGAACACAGAAGGTCACAAATGGCCAAAGAATGGAGATTAGGAATCTGCAGAGTGTGGGAACCTGGACAGGACTCTTATATTAAGTTTCACTCACACAAGGCTCAGGGGCCATTGCAGAAGAGGGAGCGGAAAGATCATAAGAGCCAGTGTGTGACCATATGGAAAGAGAATCCTGCAAGCTCCGGGACCCTGCTCATAGGAACCTACAGCAATGGTGTCGGAATGCTCAAGGCCCATGCAAATTCAAGAAGACAGAAATCTAGCATGGAACTGTAGAAATGGGCAGCAGATCCCAATCTTTGCTGAAGGAATATTGGCAACTTATTACTGTTGGGTGAAGACGAGTTAATCTTTGTAAAGCAAGGGACTCTGGAAAGGCTGACTAGGTATTAGCGGATGAACCTGCACAGCAGACACATCAGCCTTCATGTCTGTGCCTCATGTGTGAAGAACGCTTCCTCATCTTTCCAGCATTTTATCAAAGAGCTTGTGGTGCACTGACTGAAGAGATACCTTGTGGATGATGTGTCACAAGAAGAGAGGGGCTGCAGCTGAACTAAATCCAGATCATACTTTCTCCTGTGTCTTTTCCTTTTTCATTCTGAGACCTACCGCAGCTCCCTGCATATGCTGAGCGTGCTCTGTCACTGACTACTTCCCTAGCTCCTTCCAAAACGGTTCTAATATTTGACTTGAAACTCATTTCAAGGCACAACTATTATCTTCACCGACATTATATGTGTGTGTATGAGAGAGAGAAAGAGAAAGAGAGAGAGATAGAGAGAGACAAACAGAGAGAGAAGAGTCTCATATGGTCCACGGTGGTATCAAACACCCAATCCTCCTCCTTTCACCGCCCAGTGCTCGGCTTAAAGGCTTGCACTGCTAAACCAGCTTAAAATGCCGCAAAGAGAATATGGTAAAACTGTTAATGAACAGTATATGGGTATTTACTGTACTCTTTTCTCCTTTTTATGTTAGAATATTTATAAAAGCTTTAATGTTATGGTAATTAAGATTTCCATTCGGTTTTAATTAACAACAGTTTTGTTCCAGGCACTACGCTAGGAGATTTTACACGTGATCATCATCTGCAATCGACCAGTTTGGGCATGATTTCCTTTTCTAACAACACTTTAAGCCTTATGTTACATCAAATAATATTGTGGTACAGTAGGAAGATGGTTAACAATTGTCCCCTGAATAAGAAGTTAAGACAGAGGAAAGGAAAATTGATCAGTGAGTGACATTTATAGTTCTCTTAGCAGGAAGGCCTCTTGCCATGAAATCAAAGAAGTGTTAAGTCACATTCCACAGAGGACACTATTGAGACTCTATGGACTTTATGATGATCTCATTCCTCTGACTTCAGATGTGTGAGATTTCCAGAAAGGGGGTCTCTAGATGAATGAATTGCCACTGAACATTCTGTAGAGAAGGCTGTGTGCTCTGGGAAGCATGATGAGAAGATGAACTTAACAGTGTTTCCTCAGGTAGCAGCAGCTACCTCCTGGGCAGAAAATATAGACCGGAAGGAAATCATTGTGGTAGAAAGAGAGAGATGACTAGTGGAAGGGAGAACTAAAGGAAGGGCTAAGTCCTTGATGTCATCATCTCTCAGTCATAAGGTGGATCCTCTTTCTCAGGGCATAGTGTTAAAGGTCCAAGCAGGATAAGAAAAGAGGAGACAGGGGCTGGAGAGATGGCCCAGCAGTTAAGAGCACTGGCTGTTCTTGTAGAGGACCAGGCTTGGTTCCCAGCATCCACATGGCAGCTAACAACCACCTGAAACTCCAGTTCCAGGGTATGTGACACCCTCTTCTGACCTCTGTGCGCATTGCATGAGAAAGATGCACTCACAGACACATAGACAATACACTTATACATAAAATAAAAATAAATAATCTTTAAAAAGAAAGGAAGAGATACATGGGCAAAGAAATGATGTATTAAATTAAAATCTCCTCTGGAGGACCGAGGACATAGACGAGTGGTGGAGGGAGGGGCCTGTAACAAATACCAATAAGATGCGCGTGAAGGAAATAAGAAGGGCACAGTCCAGGCATGTCCTAACTTGTGTTTGAAAAGGAGCTAGTTAGGTCTTGGGCAGTATATGAGGTCTTGGGCAGTACATGACCAGCCTGGTGGGGTCTCAGGACTTCCTCCTTCATGAACAATGCATGATTAATAGCTAGGTCTAGGACTTTCTCTCCCATGAACAGTATGTGATCGGTCCCAGGTTGCTGTGAGACTCAATACATACTCACCGGACCTTTAAAACAATTGATTATGCCCACCTCACCAGGGAAAGCCCCTTTGTGGTTTTTGCCTTTAAATGTTACCTGGCACTCCCTAATAAATAAGTCCCCGCTCTGACTAGACTCCCTTTAGGTCTGAGTGTCTCCGGGAAGGGGAGGCTGAGGAACAGTGGTGAGACAGCGCACTCACCTTTCCCAGGCCCTGTGGGAAGTCCTCCAGGAGCTGACCTGCTGAGCAGGATCTGAGACCCCAGGGAGCTCCCAGCAGTAGAGCACTCCTCTAGCTTGTGTAACGCCCTTGGCTCCATCCCCAGTACCACTGTACATTTCTCTTTTTGACTTTCATTGCATAGAATTGTGTCACATGGATATCCACAAATAGAGGAGGCTGGGAAACAAGTATGTTATATTTAGCTGCATACAGTTCCAGTGTGATAAAAATGGGAGTTCTGGGGCTGAAGAGATGACTCAGTAGTTAAGAGCACTTGCTGATCTTGTGGAGGACCTGGGTTCAGTTCCCAGCATGCACATGGCAACTAACAACTCTCTGTTCCAGAGGATGTGATGGCTTCTTCTGATCTCCATGAGCACTGTATGACACAAGTGCACTTACATGCATGCAGGCAATACACTATTGCACATAAATTAAAATAATAAGTAAGATATTTTTAAATAAAAGTTTTTTTTTAGTAAGGAACTGAGAGAAATATATATTGGATGTGCAGCCATCCAAATTGGCCACAAATACTATCCCCATTTTATACTGAGAACACTAGATCTTATAGGCTTCTCTACAAACATGAGCAGGAAGATCCTTGGGGGCAATTGGAGGGGCTTTCATAAAACTTATAGAACAGACAAATAGGGGCTATGCAAAAAGTACTTCACATTTGCAGCAAAAAATAAAGGGGCCCTGCTAGACCTTGGGACTATAACAGACATTTTGATGTGGTTACTCAGTCACCAGTGAGGTGATTCATGCAGCCAGACCTGAAGTAGTGCACAGGTAGAAACCTACCTCTATCCTACCCACCAAGTCCTCAGGTAGAGCAGTTGAAGCATCCATGAGAAAAGCCACAGGGCTGTCATAATTGGCAGTTTCCTAAACATCTACAGTCTTACAATATCTTCCATCCAATGATAGGACGCCCATTCTGGGAACACCAGGGTACATCTATTAAGTGTGGTAGTGGGACTGGGATGTCTTTGGAGTGCTGACATGGGTGACTGTGAGCTTGACTGCAAGGGGAACACTGTACCCCAGAGTCTTAGGATGCAGGCCAAGCAAGGGCAAGGTCCCACAGCCTTCAGATCCCACCACCTCAATTCATTCTCCTTTATTCCTTGACCAGATGCTGCCTTCTCCTGACTTAGCCTGCTCAGTACAAGGGTCAGGCTAAGCTATCAAACCCATTTCTCAGACTTTTGCTTCTTGCTTTAACACCAGAAGGTGAAAAAGGATATTTTAGATGCAAGAAAAATATTTTATTTTTTTATTTTAGGCATGGGTGCATTTTAGGTAAGTGCACCCATGTTGTGCAATGCCCTCAGAGGACAGGGAGGGCATCGGATCCCCTGGAACTGGAGCTATAGACAGTTGTTAGCTGCCACATGGGTGCTGGGATTTGAACCCTGGTCTTCTGCAAGAACATTCAGTGCTCTTAATTGCTAGCTATCTCTCCAGCTCTGAGAGAGTCTATGGAGACAAAGTGGCAGTCATTACGTTCCCGTGCAGAGAAAGTTCAGGGGGAGAGGATCTGGAATTCAACAGGATTAGGAATATGTTTGTTTTCCTAAAAGGAACTTCAACTATGTAGCAGGTAAGCATGCACACTCCACCCACATATCGTCTAGACTAGGTCTGTGTTGGACCAGTCTTGGCAAAGCTCCTTAATCTGGCTGTGTCTTGTTTCCTAAACTGTAAGATAGTTACACTAACAGGGCACCCTCCTGGGTCTCCTGTAGGATTAAGTAAATTCATCCGAAGTCCTCAGAATTAACCTGATGCAGAGTAGGTCCTCGGTAAATATTATCTGCACATTAATATCCCATCTGCACAGCAGGGAGCACACAATAACGCAGCTCTCATCTAATTGGGCTGCTAACCGCTCCAGGCTACTCTGAGAAGGAAAAGCTGAACAAGAAGGACATCCTGTTTGCTATAGGTGAGCCTCTGGGTCAAGACCGCTCTGCTTTACATGCTTGTGTACGCACACCATGCACACATAGATAGGCACACACACACACACACACACACACACACACACACACACACATACAATTCCAATTTGTGTGGGAGGAAATTTGAAAGGAGAGTAAACGGAGGGGCAGAAAAAT